>JAKSZP010014493.1:0-267940 GCA_022478985.1 Massospora cicadina
GGAGGTTATTGGGCCGTATCAGCAATCACGGTTTGAGCCACATGTGGCCCCATGCATTGTATTACCAAGGCATGGGGATATCAAATTTTTGCTTGCAAATCTACAAACAGTACCACTGCATATCCGCTGCCACCAAATAGTGGCATATTTACACTTCATCCCCATTGAGGAGGTTCTTTTGGTTTATATGCTTGGGTTGCTGGAGGAATTTGAACTGCCTTTTGAACCACATCTCAGTGTAATGGCGGTTGTATCGTGCAATAAATTAATGGGGCTGTCAGAACCAAAGAAGGATAGGGAAATTGCATTATTTAAAAATATAAAGGTATTTCTTGCTGTAGACGACCATGATATAGGATCTGTGCGGGGGTGGTTCATAGGCTGGACACTGGTGTTCATCCTCCCATCAGGTCAAGACTGATCTGTCAAATGAGGGTGGCAGAAGAAGTTATAACTGAAGAAATTGACAAGCTAGTAGTGAAAGGGAAGCTTGACCATTGAAATGTCTATAGGTTTCTCCTGTTCTTATTGTAAAAATAAAAGATGGTACTAACCGTGTAGTAATTGAAAACTGGAAGCTTAACAGCATCACCAGAAAGTACTCATATCCCTTACCACAGATTGACGACGCTTAGATTGGCTAGGTGGAGCTTGTTTCTTCTCAGCTATGGATCTGATCTTGGCTACTGGTAAATCGAGTTGCCACCGGCAGAGCAGGAAAAGTGTGCTGTTTTCACATCCAAAGGTATTTTTAAACCAACCTGGATGCCACAAGGGTTGTGTAATGCCCCAGCTACGTTTCAACGGGTGATGGACACTATTCTTGGGAACCTGAAACTGTCATGCGTTCTTGTATACCTTGATGACATGTTTTTTCTTTAAACCTTCTAGGAACATCTTGACCATTTAAAAGCTGTATTCCACTGGCTCGCTGAGACCACATCAAGATCAAACCCCGGAAATGTAACTTCTTTAAGGTCCAGCTGGAGACCTGGGGTTCGTGGTTGATGCTACAGGGCTGAGACCTCAACCAGCAAGGTGGAAGCTATTCAGAAAATGACTCCACCCAACAACAAGCAGTATATACAGGTCATTTTGGGAATGTCCAGATATTGGTGCTTCATCCCTAACTTCAGCTGTATTGGGAGACATCTATTTGAGTTAATAATGAAGGACACTATGTTTGAATGGACGGAATGACAGCAACTTGCTTTTGATATGCTTCAAAAGGTGTTATCCAGTGAGCTGATGTTACAATATCCCAATTTCGAAAAAGAGTTTATTGTTCAGATGGATGCATAGCTTTCCGCTGTAGGGGCAGTCCTATCCCAAAAAGACGAGGAAGGAGAAGAGCACCCCGTAGCATACTGTAGTCATAGTTTGAACAGCCCTGAGCGCAATTATACTGTGATAGAACAGGAGTGCCGGCGGTGATCTATGCCTATAAGAAATTTCAGGTGTATTTGCGTAAATGAAATTCAAAGTTGTAACAGATACTACCTTATTACGTTGGTAACATAACCTTAAAGAGCCTGAAGTGAATTTGGCCCAGTGGGCTCTTAAATTGCAGGCATACAATTTCAAAATTATTCATTGACCTTGAGCAAAACACCAGAATGTGAATTGTTTATTGAGACTACTCATAATTGCAGTTGCAGCAGATCTGAGCAATATCATGTTCAATAAGATGCTTAGTGGCATGTACAATGATCAAATGCTCCAGTCATCAAGGTATTGGACGAAATAAGGGCCAACACGTTCCATAAAAATGGGGAATTGTATAAGCGGATAGGGGACACTACCATGAATATCCTAAGACCTTCTGGCCACCCAGCTATTATTATGAGCACACATCAAGCACTTGGACATGTTAGAGTACATAAGACCATGGAATTATTGCGGCCTCAGTTTTACTGGGAAAACATGAACTTCGATGTACTAGATATAATCTCCTTTTGTCACTAGTGCCAAGTGGAAAAGCTATTCCACCAGAAGACTTCATACCAGTTAGTGAAGCCGCATTTCACCTGGCACATTATTTAAATTAATGTTGTGGGTCCCTTACAAACAGAGGCAAACTGGTTCAAGTACATCTTGGTGGCAATTGACCACTTAACCCAGTGGGTTGAATCCAGGGCGATACAAGACTTAGGGGCGGTCACAGTGGCCAAAATTATAATGGAATGCATTATCCAGCGGCATGACTGCCCTCAGTTCCTCCTTACTGATAATGGTTTAGCTTTCACTTCCCACATACTCCCAAAGCTTAACGAGATGATGGCCATCCAGGGGGTTTTGACAACCCCATACCTTCTTGAATCTAACGGAATGGTGGAGCAGGTCAATGGGACTTTAGTGAACATACTCTATAAATTAGTAGTGGATCAACCCTCAGATTGGAGCTCCCTTTTGTCCACCGCCATCTTTGCTTATAATATTAGTTATCATTCGGCCATGGTGAAAAGTCCCTTTAAATTACTATATGGCTGACAACCTGCCCTTCTGGAGCTAATATACTCCTGAGTAATTGATACTGACAGAATGGAACCCCGACGTTATTTGATGACTTTAGCAGACACATTGAAAAAATGAAAACTGAAGTGTACTTATTCAGTTTATCCAAGAAGATTAAGACTCAAGCTGCTGATCAGGTACAATGTAGCTGGTTAGCACATATCAAATATGGGGACATGGTCCTTTTCCACGATCAACACAGTTTTGGGCAGAAACACAAGTTGGCTAATATCTGAATTGGGCCATTCAAAGTCTTTGAAAAGACTGGTATAGATGCATATACTATTAAAGACCCCGCTAGCAGTCAGATCCTCACCCAAGTGCATGCAAAGCTTTACCAAGTGTATAAGCAATAGGATCCTTATCATCCAGTCAGAGGGGGGTAATGTCGTGATTCTGATATAACTGAACAATAAGCCCTAAGTCATTATGGCGGAATGGGGAGGACCCACCAAGTTTAAAACAAGTAATGATTATTTGAGTGCCTAAAGATGAGGCAATATTGGGTTGTTGTGAAATCGCCTCAATTAGACGATTGCAAAATTAATTAATGATGAATTGATGGAACCAATGAGATATGGTGAATTAAATTACTAAGCCATGGAGATGGTAGCATCTAAAGTTGCTACAATATAGGGGAGACGAGATGATTTAGGGAAGGGGGGTTGTTAGTAGTATAGATTACGCGGAAACAGGAAGAATCCGCTTTATAAAATATATTATATATAAAAGTTAGTTGTGCGAGCAAGTGCTCTGTATTAATTTAAAAATTTATTCTGTTGTTTCAAGGACAAAGATCACCATATCGTTGGTCCTAATTGCTCAGTGGGTCAAACCCTATGCAAAATCTGTTGGCGTATCTCTTAAGTACCGCCAAAGTTTATAAGAGTATAATATTGGCATATTTCTAAATTCCAAAAATGAGACAGTGATAGCATCATATAATGTAAGATGATTACCTGAAACCAACGCTTGATCCTCAAAGTTAAAACAACGGTTTAACTCGATAGTCTCTCCCCAATTAAGGCTTATTTCCATGAAGGATTGTTTTGGTTGGATAGAGCTAGGTCGCTCCCAAGTTACCGAAGCAAGGCAGTCTTGGCGTCAGTCCAAGTATGGCAATGCATTAGAAGGGGGACCATAATGTCTTGAGCCATGCAACTAAGAAGTTTGTCAGGTTTGAGCTGTTGGTGATCAGTCTCTTCATCCATTGAGCTTTCATATCAATTTATGAAAGAGAAGATGCTTCCCTCTCCAGGGACGTAATTTTCTTTAAATGATGGTTTAAATGTAACACTTTAGGGGGTGAAGGTCAAATGATATGAACCAACAACATGACCGCGCTTTTACCTAATGAAGAAGTGGTATCTTGTTAAAACATTTGAGGATGAAACGCATCCACTTGACTCCGTAGATCATTAGTGTCTTAAGTTACTAAATCTAATTGATCATGAGCAGCACTAAGAGCCTATTTCATGGTGACAAGTTGGTTTACCTGCCGCATTTTGTTTTTTAATGATGTAGTGATGTCTCAAAGTTTGGGTTGATGTTGCTTGGTGGCAAGCACTCTTTGCTCCAACCCACATACCACAGCAGGTAGGGCTGCCAAGTTTCTGAGGCATTCGTGATGAGCGGTTAGGAAATTTTAGGGGAGAGAGAAACCACATCACAGGTGATTTAGGCTCCTTAGCAATGCGGTTTAATTGGACAATGAGGTTTTTAACTTGCCAAATTAACGCCTGGAGGCTTTCTTCAGGGATACCTGGGTCAGCACTAGGTCTAGGGGGTCCATAGGTCCCCGTCCACCACCATGTTCATCCTAACCAGGTTATCAGAGGCCCCCATCCACCATCATGTCCATCACTACCAGGTGGTTCAGTGATTCCCCGTCCACCATCATGCCACGTCATAACTGCGGGTCCAAGCTCACCAAGTATTCCTTGTAGCCCTAAAGAACGGAGGCTATTCTGGCCATCACGTACTTCATAGACCATTCGCTTTAACAAATGGAAGTGTTCGTCCACAAAGATTGAAGTTACCAGCTTCAATTTTTACTCAAGGGTTTGATCTACAACCTGATTATTAATAACAACCTCTAGTTAATTAAAACTATTAGTGAGTTCCGTTTGGACAAAGCTCACAATCCCATTATCCAGAAAGTTTAACACATCTTGCATCTCATTAATGATTTGCCAATTTTCCAATATATAGCGTTTTGGTTTTCACTGCCAAACTGGGAGGCAGATTGGTAGAATTGGAGGAGCTGCATGTATATTGTCTCTGATAACTGCAAATGGCGGAGTAAATCCTTATTATGGAGCCCTGCTACTAGGAGTAGAAGGTACAAGGTAGGATTACAAAGTGATGCAGATAGCGCTCTGAACGTCCAGCTCCAACCTGATCTACATTGAGCTAGAACTTTGGGCCAATATCATCATAGGCGCTGGTACTGTAAGAGCCCATCTTCTAATAGATCAGCCTCCAGGGACAAAGGCCCCAGATAAGAGGAGCTGACGGCTTTGGCGAAGTCTGACATGTTTAGTGATATTGCTCAGCAAATGGAGAGTGGAGGGTCATCTCCAATATTGGTGGATATAGAATGTTGTGGGTTGCTTCTGTAACTCCTAGGTGCATATTGATTGCCCACACACTAAATCTAGTGGCAACACGATCTGAGACGTTTATGAAGCTGAATTGTCATTGTCACCCTTTATTTTATTTTATATTTCTTTAGTGAACTTGGGGTATACCTGGCAGGAAACACCAGCCTTGTTGGGACCTGGGTTGCTTCCACATATCCCTTGATTTTTTAGAGGCCAAGGGACCCAAAGCTTCTGTTGTTGGATTAGACCTTTTGTTTTTCTTGATCAAAAAGTCTTCACTCCAGATACTATGCCTGGTTGGAAAATCCTAAATATATGTTCATCCTAACTTAATAGAGTTAGGCCAATATGACTTAAAATGACAAAATAGAGATAATCTTTATTTTATTAGAATTCACAAGATAAGGGAGATTATGGAAGTTTTTTGATAAAATCTCCAGCAGTCCAAGCTAAAATCTATAATTGGAAAAAATTGGGGATTCTGCAGCAGGCTTGTCATCTCAGGTAAAAAATTGCTCACCCATGGATTGGGTTTAAACCCTGAGGTAGGAAACCATAAGGGAGCAATAGCTGACCGCATAAGTTGGAGTTAATATATGACTTTGAGAGCCCTTGAATTTCATTAAGGATTATCCTCAAATAATGTTTGGACTATTTGGTTAGATCAGGATTGATCCCCTTTGGCTGACACATACGAATTTTTAATTCAGGTAGGAATCCTGACACCACGTTCAATATATAATCTGCCAGCCAATCCGTAGCCATACTATAATCTTCTTTCCAGCCCTAGGCCATCCTATAACCCTTTACCCAAAAATTGGGCTGGACCTTTTAACAACACTCAGAGACAGGATACCTATGAAATGACATGTTATGAATGCAGACAACAAGGCACTTCGCCATAAGCTGCCCTTACAAGCAGCACGTCCAAGCTGTGCAGCAGTACAGCACAATTAGGGAAAAGAATTGGCGGAGCAAAAATGGAACCTTCTACTTATAATGGCTTGACTTCAATTGTCCTACATGAACTCAATGAGCTGCTCTACATCTGATCCCAATAATCCACTGAATTTCTTATAAATCAAAAGAACCACTGATGACGTGCATGTGCTGGCCCGCTCCAATGCTAAGGGGCAGCGGTATAGGAAGGCCGCCAGGAAATCCATAAGCCTTACGCATGCCAGATATGGAGAAAAATGTGGCGGATGAACCCCACCTCTCTTTGGATGTGACGTCACTGGAAGGATTAATTGTCGCCATCCGCGTGGAGATGATCACCAAAGAATACCCCCAATTAGGTCTGGCATCACGCAATACTTTACAAAAAGCCTTTTTTGGGTGTGAATGTATTATGAAATTGAGGTTCTCACATCTAGTGTCTTATTGTAATATTTTTGTGGAAACCCATTTTTGTATGATCATAGACACTGGACACTTAGCATAGTGTCAATGAATTTAGTAGCAAGGATACCATTGAAACCTGATTTGAAGCACTAGGTGGTATATGGAACAACTGGGGCGGAATGCACCATCTCAAAAGGGGCGTAAGGTTGCTGCCTCTTTGGTTCGAGTCAATTTCCATCTATATGCTTAAAATGATGTCCTAAATCACAAATACAATATGCTTATTAAAGCAGCGTTCATACGCCGTTTTGGTGTAGTTATTGACATGACAGAGGAAACACTTGAGATTTATGAGCAACGGATCTTGGTTTACTTCACCTCAAACGAAGAACCAAAGAATTTCACCCACACTGGTCAAGTTAACCTTACGTGCTGTGATGGTATAATTTCCATATGCAATCAGTGACTGAAACGGCGGACTAAAGTTCTTCCTATTAAAATATATGAGTATAAATGGCAACTCTTTGATCCATGAGCGCTTTTATTATACCATTTGGAAATCAAGCTATAGTGGGGATGGAGTTCATAATAAATATACTGGAGAGGTATATGTGGAGGTCCTCAGTCCTTATCAACAATCACGCCTTAAATACCATGTGGTTCTGGATACCTACTATTCATGCACAGAGAGGTCAAAGTGCTGATTGCAAACCTGAAGAGAGAACTCTCTGATCGTCTAGAGGCACCAGGTGGTGGCATATCTACACCTGATCCCTGTCAATGAGGTCCTTAATTTTCAAGAATTGAGGTCACTGGCTGAGTTTGGCCTTCTCACTGGAACTCCGTCTGTCATAATGTCATTGGTTTCTCTAGAAACATTAATGGGGTTATAGGAGTAAAAAAGAATGAGCAATGGCGCTATTAATAAAATATTGGGAGATCTTCACATCAAATGACTACAAATTGGGATGTGCTTGCAGTGTTGTCCCCCAGCTGGATACAGAGGACCATGCTCCCATCTGGTCCCAGCCAATCTGCTATTTACAAGCTGTAGAGGAGGTAGTTTCTAATGAAATAGGGAAGCTGCTAGAGAAGGGATGCTGGAGCCATCTAATAGTCATAGGGAGTCTCTTTTTTTTTAGTACTAGATGGTCCCAACCCAAGGGGGATTCATCGATGTTTATTGAATTACGCCTGGGCTCCTAAGAGCCTGAGGCGAGGGAAGGGGAGGGAGGAGGCATCGAGAAAGGGAGGGGGTTTGCGCGCCAGAGCCGTGCTGCAGTGTCAACTGAGCGGGGGAGGGTTAGCGACATAGTGCAGACCTTCAGGGCCATCTCAAAGTGTACCTGAAAGTGGGTGATCATGTGTGGAAGGGTCCACACCTGCTGGTCAAAGGCAGCACGAAGGAAGGAGTTATGGATGGTCCAGATGGCTGTGGCATAGGCGAGGACACGGAGGGGTCGGTGGCAACCAGGCAATGTCTGCTCAAAAATGAGGTCTTGCACAGGGTGTCCAGACCAGGGCTGAGCATGGATGAGCGCGCGGGCCTTTGGCCAAAATGCGGCGACACCTGGACAGGTGAAAAAACGATGGAGGTGGGAGTCAATAGGCTCCACACAGCGGGGGCAGCTTCGGTGCTGAAAGGTAGGGCCAGTCTGGTCCCCTGTCCTGTATGAACAGTGGAGCACCCTCCATAAGGTGTTGGACACCTTTGCTGACAGGATGGGGTGATAGACGTCCTTCCACAATTCCTTAAGGTCAAATCTCACGGAGGGAGGAGGAGCTCAAGGAGTCTTGGGCGGATGGGAGGACGATCTTGGGGGTTGAGGCGAGTTGTGACAACTTGTCCAATGTGCACAATTGCATGGCGACGGGGTCTGAGGCCAGGGCCTTCCCTTCTGTATGGGAAGGCATGGTGGATCCGCGCGCCTACTCGTTTCAGGGCAAGGAGAGCCTGGTTCCAGTAGGGGGATGAGGATGGTTTTAGGCGATGGCCTGGGTGGTTTGTGAGCCACTCCCCTAATGAGGTCAGAGATGCTCTAGGAAGACCCAGAGCTGCTGACACTGACTGGCGGAGGGCGGGCGCCCATTGGGGCATGGGGGTCGCGTCCCAGCAGACAATCGGCCATAGGAACTTCAGGAAGATTGTGGTGGCGTGGGATCGCGTGTCCAGAAGCCCTAAGCCCCCTTCATTGCAGGGTTGGGTAATGGTTGAGAGGGCCATTGGTGGATGGTTTGAGCCCAGATCCAACAGCGGAGGGTACATTGAGCCGCGTATAAAAGGCATCTGTGAATGGGCAGACGTGCGCTAGGAACCATACTTTGGAGAGGAGGAACACATTGGCCATCAGAGCTCGACCCTGGGGGGTGATGTGCCGCCGGTTCCAGCTGGCAATCCTGGAGTTAACTGCTGCAAGGAGCAAGTCCTCATTGTCTTTTAGCGCAACTCCTTGTTGGTTGGTGAGAACGCCCAGGTGACGGAAGGTACCGCGCTCAGGTTCAATACCAAAATGGTGGGGGAAGGTGGGGGAGCCGACCTGTACAACTGTTGTCTTGGAGGTGTTGACCATGGCGTTGGACGCCTTGGTGTACCTCTCAATGGTCACAGCAGCGAGGGCAACATCCCCAGGGCAGCCAAATGCAATGGCAGTGTCATCTGCAAATGCCATGGTGCGTGTGGGGGGCTTTACCTAGGACCAGAATCCCTGTTAGCTTGTCCTGTAAGGAGGCAAGAGGGGTCAAGGGTGATAAAAAGGATAGGGCTCAGGGGATCCCCTTGCTGGAGACCTTGTCCAACTGGTACTGCCACTGTAAAACCCATTGGCGCCAGGACTCTGGTGTGGAGCTGGTCATAGAGCGCTGATATCCAGCGCCTAGCTGCAGGTGGGAGATGGAAGCGGGACAGGGAAGCATCAATATACTTCAGGCTACCCGATCATATGCTTTCTCCATATCCAGGAGAGCCACAAAGCCATTCACCTTACGAGAGTTAGCAGTCAAAGTCACGTGAAGGTCATTATAGTTGTCCCATAACGACCTCCCCAGAATAAAACCGTGATGGGTGGGGAGAGGCGAGGTGACACCCATTTGGTGATGCGGTTGGCCAGAAGCTTCGTGAAGAGCTTGTGGTCTGTGTTGATCAACGCTATGGGGCGCCGGTTCGCCAGGTTCTCACGGTCTGACTTCTTGTGAATGAGGGTCTTTATTGAGCCTCTGGAGTCGGGGAGGACTTCGCCATTCACCAAGAGTGCAGCAAAGAGGTCGCAGAGGGTTCTGGCTATCACTGCAGGTTCCAGAAGGTACACCTCAAGGGTATTCCATCTGGGCCTGGGGCTTTAAGCCGTGGGGATTTCAGAAGGGTTTCCATCACCTCCTGGATGGAAATAAGCGCCAGTAGAGCCTCATCAGCCCGTGGGTCAATGGGTGGCTCTGGAGCCTGCCACAGGAAGTTTTGGATGTCCGACAGGTCCACCTGGGTGGCATGGAAGAGGCTGGAGTAGAAATCGGTGTAGTTCCTGCGTGATTTCCTCCTTATCTGAAGTGGTTGTAGTGCCAATCTTCAGTGCAGTAATATCCTGCGCTGTTGACCAGGCTTTCTGTTTCTGAAAGAAGAAGCGGGTGGGGCGTTCCCATTGAGCATAGTAACGAGATGTTGTAAAGTTTGCTGCACGTTCTACCTGCAGTGTAAGCTCCAAGCGGAGTGCTTCCTGCGCCGCTTCCTAGTCTTCCAACCATCTGGGAGAGGGCGAAGGCTGGCAGTTTCGCTCTAGATGTCTGATTCTGGCTTCCGCCCTTTTGACTCTGACGCGAGCTGCAGTCATCTGGGCTTTGGCACAGTTGTAAGCAACGCGGGTGATGCCCTCCTTGGTCACCGTCCATCTAGACTTGTGGTCAAGCAGGTGGGGTGGGGGGAGGTGAGAGTCTCCTGGATGGTCATAGACAGCTTCTCCTTAGTGAAGGGGTTGTTGAGAAGAGCTGGGGCAACCCTAGGCCAGAACCTACGCGACGGTCTAAGTGTGGTGGTGAGGACAACGGTGAGTGACCTGTGATCACTCAGATGGTTGTCACGAGAGATGGGAGAGGAGACGCAGCCAATTAGCAGGGGGGCCAATCAGTGCCATATCTATGCGTGACGCTGACTGGAAAGCTCCTCCATCATACTGGATCCTAGTCATGCAACCTAGGCCAGACGCGGAGGGTGGAAGCGCATCTATAAAGCCACTCAAGCGAAGGAAATCCTGGAGGCGACTTGATCCAGGGCGTTCCTTTGCTGCAGGGGGTAAGAGTCACGGACGCGACTTATGGTTGTGTTGAAATCTCCTAAGAGGACTGTATTACGTGGGAGATTGAGTTGGAGGAGCTCTTCCAAGAGCCGATTTTGCTCCTGACCTGCATTAGGCAGGTAGATGCTTGCAGCGAAGAAGGAGAAGTCAGGAGTGGTGAGTTTGGCCAGTATGAGGCGGCCACCTAGATATTGTGAAAAAGAATGGGTTTTGACCTGGGGTCTAAAGCAATAAGGGCGACATGGTTTGTCCAGAAGGAGTTGCCTCCAAACTGTTTATTCCATGCAGATTGTTCGTGGGGGAGAATATGGGGCTCCTGGACAGCAGCGATGTCAATTTGTGCTGACCTGAAGTTTCGGAGGAGGCGGGCTCTCCGCTTAAAGTCCCGCAACCCATTTGCGTTGATGGATTGCAGGGCCAGGGTGCTGCCATGGGGACTCATAGCTGTTCCCCTCCATGTCCTGGGGGGTTGCCAGCGCATAAACCTGCTGCTGTGAGGCGGCTAGTTTTGAGTCCTTTAGCTTGACTATTAACTGCAATCCGTGAGGAGCGTCGAGGGTTCTGAGGGGAAGGAGAGAGGGTGGGGGGGCGGAGGACCTAGTAAGCCAGCCTAGGATGCTGCCCCCACTCCGTTGCGGGGGAAGGACCTGAGGGTGCTCAATGGTGACCTCCGCGGTGTCCCCATTTGATGAGTCTGAGTCCATATTCACTTCCTCCAACACTGCAAAGGATCCGCGCGAAATGGACTGTGGGGTTGGGGGTAGGACTCTTTGAAATGGCACTTCTACCACAGGCCGCGGGTTGTCAGTCCATGCTGATGGGCATAGCTCCATTGGGAGCTGAGGGTTGATGCGATAAATCGCTGGTGGAGGTTGGTGGGGGTGCCGCGGAGCCCTGAGTGGGGGTGGCTGACGAGGGGCACCCTGTGGGAGATGCCTTGCGCTTGGTGAGAGAAGGAGTTGACTCTGGGAGATTGGAGGGGGTGCCCATTGGAAGGGGGCATGAGCGCGAAGGTATCCCATACCAATAGTGGGGTTAGCTGTTTCAACTGCTAGGCGTAAGGCCTCAGGGGACAGGTCTTTAACGGGAACCCATTGTGTGGGTTGTGGAATTGCTGCTGCAGCCACGTGGAATCATTTTTGGCCTGGTTTAGGCCCCTAGGTGGTGGCTAAGAGGGCTTGTTTTCGAGCTGTGCAGCCACTATACAAGTGTCCAAGGGCGTTACACCATGAACACCGGGGGCGCGCCTGATCAGGGTCGACAAAAAAGATCTCAGGGCATGCCCCAACTACCGCCACACGAGGAATAACCTCAATGTTGCGGGATACAGTGGGGGAGGGGATGAACGACGCCCTAGCAGTGCAAGCTCTTTGAGTGGGAGCATAGTAAGAGGGGACGCTAAAGTCCACTGAAAGAACAGACCCAAACTTCATTAAACCACGATGGAGTGCCAGTTTAAGAGACTCAGGATCAACAGTCGTTGGTAGGTTGGAAAAAGTAACCCATGAAATTTTCTCCAGGTGAGAGCGTGTGCGGGAGATGCAAAGAGATCCGCGTGGAATAATGACCTGGAGGGTGGCAGCATGGTCAGCAAGGGCAGCTTCAGTGAAGCCCACATCGATGTAGTGGCCCTCCACTGATTCATGGATGGTGGTGTTAATTGGGAATGTTTCCGCAATTGCTGCAAAGTATGAGAAGTAATCCTCTGTATAGAATTCAACAGGGTTATGTCCATAATAAAGGCGAATTGCGTGGGAGAGGGTTGAGCGAGGTAGAGCTTTTTGCGCTCTAATTTCGGCCCATTTCTTCTTAACATCAGCAATAAAAGCCACTTCACGGGGATCAGCTTTGGGTAGCGTTGGTGCCAGAGGTTTTTGCCACGCCCCAGTGGCTCCTTTGGTACGTTTGTGTTTGCTTTGGGCTGCAATTGCGGGTTGAGTGTGAGCTGATGGTTTGGACAAGTTTGCAGAGTTCCTTGTTGCTGGAATGTTACAGAAGTTGCTGGCGTCATGTTAAATTGAGGGGCGGTTTGTTGGGCCTCGTTAAATTGGGGAGGCCCATCCAGATTGGAATTAACTCCAGCCAGTTGGGAGGAGGGAGATGTTTTATCACCATCCCAATCTATTTGGGTAAATTCAGCCCGAGTATTTGCTGTGATTTCGTGGGCAAAACTCACTGGCTGATTGGTGAATTGGTCGTTTTCAGCATATGGAGATAAAGTGCCGACTTGAGAAGTGCCGATTATGGGGTTTAAATGGGATGGGTGAGATAGGAACTGGTGTGAAGTTCTAAAATCTGAACCATTTTAATCCTCATTGGGAAGAGTAGATTGTCCCAATTTGGTGCTTAGTGAACCAGAATGTGCGGCTAATCCAACCTTACATCTGAGGATTTGGGGGCCAGGTAGCTGGGTATCGCCCCTCATGGAGGGAGCCAGAAACACGGCGTCAGCAATAATAGATGGGGCGAATTAGCTGACACAATGGGGGAGGTGAATGCCTGGATGGGCTGAGTTGCATTCAACTGAGCAGACGCCATTAAAACAGCTTGGGTGATGGCCTCCTTGGTTGGAGGAGGCCCAGCGGGTTGGTGGGAGGCAGCGCACACAGAGCTGTTAGGCGTGCAGGTTGCAGAAGTGCGATCAGGTGAACTGGCGCTAGTTGGAGTAGCTCCAGGTTGGGGGTGGTGCCTGCTTTCATGGCTGCTGCTTGAGAGCGGGTGATTCTGTTGACCCTGAGGTGGGTAACCGAGGGTTGCTTCGTTTGGGGTGGTGCTGGCTCGTTTGGCATAGCCTGCGGGTTCTTTTGCGGGGTTTCCCGCCATATTTGCTAATAGTTTTCGTAAATCTCTTTAGTGGAGCTAAATTTCAGGCTGAATTGATTTTCGAAAAGTGATGCTTAGCAGAAAGAGATTCAGTAGTCATAGGAAGTCTCCCTTTATTGATTGTTGAAAATAAGGATGGAACTGAACGTGTAGTAATTGACTACTAGAAGTTTCAACAATATCACTAAAAAAGAATCGTATCTGCTGCACAAAACTGACAACACTTTAGACCGCTTGGGCGGCGCCCACTATTTTTCTGCCATGAAAGTAACATTGGCTTACTGGCAAATCATGCTACCAGAAGTTCAATAAGAGAAGTGTGCAATAATTGCTTCCAAGGGTTAACTCATCCCAATTGAATGCTGCTGGTGCTATGTAACGCTCTGGCCGTTTCAGAGGGCCATGTACAACACCCTAGGAGACCTTAAACAATTGTGAATCATCATCTTGCAATGAAGTCAGCGTCTTCTATAAGATGTTTTTGGAAAAAATTAAATCATTTTGAGGAGGTGTTCTGCCAGCTCTTGGCGGCCAATATAAAAAATAAGCCCTGAAAATATCATTTCTTTCAAGAAAGAAATGGAATGCTTTGGGTTTTCAATAGATGCTAAGGGGCTTAGATCGCAGCCAGTTAAGGTGAAAGTATCAGTAAGATGGAGTGATCAAGTAACAAAAGAGTATCCAAGCATTTTTAGGGTATGGTTGGTTATTACCAATGCTTTATCCTTAATTTCGCTGTATTGGGGCTCACTTTTTAAACTTCTAAGGAAGGATGACATGTTTGAGTTGATAAAAGGATGTCAGAGTGCCTTTGACACTCATCAGACGGTGTTGATCAAAGCCCCAGTGCTGCAATTTCTGAAACTTCAAGAAGGAGATTATCATTAATACTGAAGCTTCCCTTCCATATAAAAAGTACTATCACAATGGGGCAACAATGGCGTAGAACACCCCTTTGCTTATTACATCCATAGTTTAAACTTTCATGAACGAAACTACACCGTGACCAGGTGGGGAGTGCATAGCTGTAATTTACGCCTACAAACAGTTTTGATTGTATCTACATGAAGTAAGATTTGAGGCTGATTATAATCACGCCTCCTTTTGTTGGATACAAAATCTTTTGAGTGTTGTAGGGATACTCTCCTTGTGGGCTTTCTCAAACCCAAGATATGACTTTAAAATAATTTACCACCCAGATTTAGAGATCAGATTACAAAATGTTTATTGCAACTCTTGACAGTTTGCCATTATGACAGACCTTTCTGATCTGATTTACAAAAATATGATCAACAGCAAGTACGCTGACAAATCAAGTCATTCAGGCATTAGATGAGATGCTGGCTGATTCCTTCTGAAGAGATGAGGAGGGGCTATACAGGAGTAAGCCTGGTAGATGTTCTCAGAGCCCTCTGACCAACTGGACATCATGGTATAGATGGTAGGACGCAAAGGCCTGCTTAGTATTTAAAAATCCTAGATAACAACCTTCTGCAAGGAGAGCGCTACACTTAAACATTTTTGAAACGATTTCCCTGCTGTCATCAATGTCTCAAGTGGGAAAGCTCTACATAGTAAGACCTCCTATCTTGCTGAAACACAGTTTTCTGTGCTTGTACAGTAGCCATTGACGTTGTAGGCCCCATGATGACAAGTGTGAATTTCTCCAAGTAGTTACTTAGCACAGTAATAGATCTTTTAGCCTTCAAAGTGGGTTCAGAGCTGGTAATAAGAGACTTAGGGGTGGCAACCACTGCAATTTCATAGTGGAGTATGCTATTAAAACATGGCCCAGTTCATGCCTTGCTTAGTCAGGGAACGTCCCTTGGCCCATGATCAGGTTATCTCAGGTCTCAGATTAAAGATATAAGAGGACGGCAGGACCCACTTATTTACTCAGGGCAATCGCTCCCATAGTAGATGAGCAATGGGTAACAAGCTCTCCCCGCTATAGATCCCACCCCCGGTACCTCACCTCAGCAGAACTGTTGCGGAGAATTAGCGAAATTTACACTTAGGATAGTAAAATTGTGAAATTGGTCAGATCTAATTTAGTGATGTGATCTGTCCCAGTGGCTGAATCTCAAATGACTGGAAAGTATGGGGAACTAGTACTGGCTGAATACTTGATGGCTCTATAATCTGATGTGGCTGAGAGTAAATTAACATTGTACGCCATTGTTGGGGTTTAAGGCTTCTCTGTGTGGCTGTGGTGTTGGGTGTTGGTCAATGTGTTGCCTTTTGACCAGCAAGGCGGTTCTGGCATTGAGTGCAGGCAGGTTAGACATCCCAAACCCATTATTAGCAGTACTGCTCCTATGTGGGGTGGCCTTGTGGGATTCCTGTCGTTTTGTTGAGCCAACACAAGTATACTGCTCATTGTTAAACTGGTCAGACGTTTTAAGTTAAATCAACGAACCTTTTCTCATGCAATAGTGTCCGAGTTAGCAGAGGAAAAATCACCCATTTAATGAATATGGGTAAATTCATTAGCCCAGGATAGCCATCTTTATACTGCCCCAATCGGCCTGTTGTCAGTTGCACTGAATAAATTATTGAAATCATTTCCCCTTTTTCTTCAAGTAAATTTCCCCAAAAACTAAACAAATTTTATTTTTTATTTTTACCTGGCCACATCCCTATTCTTGGCCACCTAATGGCCCCATCGTTGTACCGATGAGGCCTCTACCATTTTCATGATGCCCATATTTACTCATCATTAATTGGGTTAATAGTCAATTATTTTTATTTATTGCCAGATATGCTTTGGTATAGAAACAGCCCAAAATCTTGTAGCCCTCTCTCCTGGCTTGCAAGAGAATCTCTCTCTTATCCACCCCAGTTGAAATGACATATACCGATGATGTATCAGCTCCTCCTGGTAGTTTTCACACAGAGTAGAAGTTCCCTGGATTGAGGTGGATTCAGTGGTTTCATCATCAGATCATTCTGCTATTGCTGCACCAACACTTTGTTGTTTTCCCAAGCCTGGATATACCAGATTTATTGAATTCGTACAGCCCTCAGCATTCCTCAGCTTTACTGATTTATGCACTCTGTTGACGATAAGTCAACCTTCTACATTTCTATGGCATAATTGACCAACCAGTAGGCACCAGCAGCTGCCCTAGTTTTCAACTTCAACTCAGTGATTACTTCACAAATAGTCTTCAATCAGTTGTTTTTTCTTGTTGTTTATTCATTGGTCACCTTCTAACACAGAGATAAATCACTCAAGTCAGCAGAAACTGTATTCATCCACTGTGTGTGCATCTCCTCAATTCCTCAAACTAAGAAGTCAGTGTCCACCAGAAGATTGTATCTGCTTTTATCAAGTGCTTTGAAGTCAGGCCTTGGAATTGCACTCATGTCTTCACGTATGCATTCATTCGACTTCATGATGTGCTGCTGTGGTTCAGGACTCCCACTGACGGTGAAGTCTTTTGTACTTCTCAGCAGAGACTCCCTTTACTAGTGTGTCATGTTGGCCGCCTGAAACCCCTGTTGCCAATCAGACCAGCATAGACGATCTTTCATGGCTGACCTTGGTTTGTGGTTTCTTTGATTTTACCTTTTTATGAACTGGCTTCCATGTCAGGTCCTCTATCAATATATTTCAGCAGTATTTAGTTGACCGCATTTCAAGTTCACTCATCATGTAACTGGTCTACCATCCATGGATCAGTAGATCAGCCTGTACCTTTAACTATCTGTCCTTTACCTGTCCTTTCCCTTCATAGGAGAATTTTGTGATAAGGATTACCCAACAAAGATATGAGTAACGTGCCATCTTAGTCTTAGAAGACATTCCATTCTGCCTTAACTCCCAGGAGGAATGGGGTTGGTAACAAGTTAACTAATAATGATTCTGTCTAATGAATGGAGGAGATTTGTTTCCCCACCATAGCTGTTTCAGCTCCAGCAAAGGACCCCAGCCTACCCAATACTACCATTATTTCTTCCATGTAGTGAGTCAGTCAGATCTTCCAATAAACAGAATTTTGTTTATTTCTCTTCATAGTCAATGTGTGTTCTTTTATCCTTCATCTCTTTGAATGTTGAATGCTGAAACAGCAGGCTTTTCATGATGGTTTAGTTGGCAGCTGTAAAACTGAAATGGATGCAGATCCTCATGTGATGGCCTCATCAACTTTGATGTTTCTTTTGTATCATTTACCATTTATTTATGCAATCCACCAGTTTGGCTTTGCGTTTCTTTTGGCTATGCCAGCATTATTTTAATTGTATCTTTTGGTGTGGGTGTGCTGCTGCTGTGAAGTTGTTGAATAATATGTTATTTCTTTTGCAATGATAATTGGAGAATCTGTTGTGATAACACCCTCAGAAGATTACAATGAACAGCTCTATCACTAACCTGGTTACTTCTGCAGGCATTCTGGCCGATTTCCCCAAAAGCTTAATGCAATATCAGAGAATCTTCAACATGAAAAGGTGGATCACCTGCCTAAGCATACTAGGTATGATTGTGGGTTTTGAACAACTGCAGTTGGTATCAACTGTCCGTTGTATCCCCATACAGCGGAGGAAGAAGTTGCACTCAATACCTGGTTGGATGATATGTTGAAGTTGGTTGTTCAAAGAGACTTCACCTGTCGCCTCCCCCATCGTTTTTGCAAAAATCAGATGGTTCTCTCCGTCCCTGCGTGGATTATGGTCATTTGAACAAAATATCAGTTACTGTTCCCTACCCATTGCCTCTGGAGCAGACAATCAGCCAGGCGATTGCCAAATCCCATGTGTTCTCAAAACTGGATCGTGTAATTGCTTTCAACAAGATTTGGGTAATGGAAGGAAGTAATAGTTAACCGCAATCCAAATGAAGCAAGGCATTTTTCAATTTCACATAATGCCTTTTGGGTTGAAAATGCTCCTGCTACGTTTCACCAGATGATCAACAATGTACTGGGGGACCTCCAGTTTTCTTGTGCAAATTGCATACATTGATGATACCTGGTTCACTCCCTTACTCCCAAACAACACACTATTGACTTAGAAGCAGTGGTGGTCGCCTTGCATAAAGCAGGGTTGTTCCTCAAAGCTTCCAAGTGCGATTTTTATAAGGATGAGGTTACTTTTCTTTGAAACCTGCTTCTTAAAGAAGGTGTTGCTATCCCCCAACACGTTAGATGTGATAAAGAATGGCCAACTCCAACTATGCAGAAACAACTTTGGAGTTTTCTGGGAACTATCATCTTTATAAAAAATTTCCTCAGCACTTTTCCAGTTGGTCGCACCGCTCCACCCCCTTACTGAGAAAAATGTACCATTTTGTTAAACACCTGAATGCCAGCAGGCGTTCAAATCGATCAAGGAGGTGTTCATGTCTCCTCCCATTTTGAAACATGCCAATCTCACCAAACCATATATTGTCACATGTGAAGCCTCATCGGTAGCAGTGGGTGTGGTGTTGCTTCAGGAGCATGATGGTCTAGAACATCTGGTCGCTTATTTCAAAAGTTCTCAGCCACGGAGCAGTCTTGGGCTATTTATGACAAGGAACTGGAAGCTGTTGCATGGGCATTAACCCATTGGCGGTATCTGTTGCAGAGTGCCCGCCATGAATTAACAGTCCGCATGGATCATTCAGGCCCCTTTTGTATTTCTGCAAACCCCAAAAATTGGAGCATCAGCAGGCCCGAAGCTATTAGGACTTGTGCAGTTTCAATTTTAAATAAAAATTCATTAAAGGTGCAAACAATGTACTTCCCAATTTCCTAAGCAAAAGTCCTGCTCACTGTCCCTCAGAACCTGAGGAAGTGGATCTCATTACCAATATTCCTGCCACTCAGATTCCGTCAATCATTTCTCCCATTGTTTCCTCCATCACGTTGGCTCCCGACGCCCTGTTATTGACTCAGGTTTTAGCCAGTCAAATGGCTTGCCCTGAGGGCGTGAAGTTGGCGAGCAGTTGGTTCACTCGAGTCACAAACACTCCCTATACACACCTTAGAAGAGGGACTCATTTACTTTCATTATCATGTTTGGGTTCCCCCCTCCTTCCAAACAGAGGTTTTCCGTGCACGTCATGATCCTCCCATGGTCAGACATCCCAGTATTAAGAAATGCATCAATTTGATCTAGCGAACCTTTAACTGGGCGGGATTGACCAAAGAGATCCCGGATTGGATTACTGATTGTGTTACTTGCATTAGGGCCAAGTCAGATTGCTCCAGAAAAAATGGCCTCCTGCACCCCTTACAGCAGGTGGAAGGTCCATGGACCTCGGTGTCTGTGGACTTTATTTTTGACCTCCCCTGTTCTAATGGGTTCACAGTGGTGATGGTAGTGGTGGATCGTTTCACAAAATTTTCCCTTTTTTATCCCTTGTACTGACATGATTACATCAGAAGAAACTGCCCATCTTTTGTATGCCATATGTTTTTGATGTTCGGTCTTCCCCAGGAGATCATTAGTGACTGGGGTACACAGTTTACCAATCGGTTTTGGAGTAAACTCTTATTGATCCTGAAAATAACCTCCTGTCAATCCACTGCATATCACCCTCAGTCTGACGGACAGACCAAGCAGGTTAATCAAGTCTCGAACCGTACCTGCATTGCTATGCTGCAGCAGCGCAGGTTACTTGGGCTGGTGACTTGCCCCTCACTCAATTTACTTACAATAACAGAACCCACGCGTCCACTGTGTTTTCCCCTTATGAAGCAATGTTGGGTTATAATCCTTCATTTTTGGTCTGGCCATGCTTTGCAGCCTGAGGTTCAAGCTGCCACAGATCATACTGCCCATATTTGATCGACTCAAGCTTTAGTGCAAGAAAACCTCACCAAAGCCATCGATGACTACAAGTGATTCACAGATTGTAAGTGCCTTCCAGGTCACAACTTTACGGTGGGTTCCTACATCATGCTTGATACCCATCATTTGCAAATTCAAACCCCTTCCCGCAAGTTCGCCAGAAAGCATTTGGGCCCCAACTTAGTGGAGGAGATATTGGGTAATAGAGCATCTAACTGAAGCTTACTGCGCATTGGAAGCAGCACCCAGTTTTCCATGTTTACCAGCTGTCGCCCTTCAAGGGTGCAATTCCCACAGAACTGGAACTGATCATCGTCAATGATGGGGAAGAAGCTGAGGTAGAGGCCATCCTGGCATCTCAGAAGTCACGACAGTCCGTCCAATATCTCTTGGCCTGGAAAGGGTATCTGACCTACAAAAATAGTTGGGTCAAGGCGCGCAATTTCGCGAATTGCATGGACTAGGTCAAAGCTTTCCATATATCCCACCCCAAGGCTCCCTGCCCCCCCAGAAAATTGTGACAATTATGGCTATCAAGTTACCCAAAGCACACAAGAATGTGGCTCTGGTGCAGTTTCCCGGTGGGGGTGCTCTTCCTTTGAAAAAGGAAAGGGTAATGTAAGTTCCAGGGAATGTCCCTTGGCCCTTGATCAGGCCATCTTCCAGTTCCTGAATAAAAGGACACCGAAGAGGATGGCAGTACCCCTTGTTACTCAGGGCAATCTCGCTCACATAGTAGATGAGCGATGGGTAACAGCTCTCCCACTTTGGATCCCACCCCCGGTACCCACACTCACCTCAGCAGAACTGTTGCGGAGAATTAGCGAAATTTGCACCAAGGTTGTTTAATTGAATTTTGGTCAGATCTAATTTGAGCGGCAATCTGTCTGATGGCTGAATCTCAAATGGCTGGAAAGGTATGAAGACTTAGATATTGGCTGGAATACTTGATGGCTCCAAATAAATCAATAAGCTGATAGAACTAACATTGTGCGCCATTGATGAGGGTTTGAAGCCCTCTGTTGACAATTTGGGTGTTGTGGTCAATGTGCTGCCTTTGACCAAACAGGCGGTTCAGCGACTGAGTGCAGGCAGGTTGGGCGTCCTGAACCCGTTCCCAACCAAATGCCTGCCCCTATGTTGGGTGGCCTTGTGGGATTCCTGTCGCTTGTTGGGCCAAACACCATTGTGCCAACCGTTGGAAATGTAGCTGAGCCCCAGTTCGGACGTTTGAGGTCAAATCAACAGAGACTCAGCCCACCGCTGAATTTAGTGATGTCATTTCTAAGGAACAAATCCGCCCATTCCCAAACAATTCGCCAGTTAGGTCAGCATTGTGGGACCTGATCCCATCTTGTCACTACTCCTTTAGACCACTATATAATCAGTTACATAGCACTGAGAAAATTGTTGGTTGATTTTCTTATTTTTCCTTCAAATAAAAATTTACCATAAAAACTTAAATTTTGTTTTTTCTTCTGACCGCATCCCTGATGGCATTTCCCTGGTGGCCCATCAGTCTGTACACCAGATGGGCTCTACCAGTACTTTTGGTCACTATGGCCCCCTCCATCATTAATTGGGTTCAGCAAGTCCGATATTTTTGGCTTTACAACCCCATGAACACTAACTTCCGGGTAGCAAAACATGGGAATCTTGTGGCCATATGTCCACCATTTGCAAGAGAGAATCTCTCTCCTTGTCACCCTGGTTGAGATGGCACCATATGCCGAGGATCTTATTGAAACTATCTCAGTGATTCCACCCCCTGCAGTAAGACCTCCTGGGTCAGGAGTGGGTTCAGTGTGGTTTATCATCGGGATTATTCTCACCATGTTGCTGCACCAACACTTCGTCGTTTCCCACTTCCCAGCTCCATAAAAAGTCATCTGATCGCAATGCCTCTGTCATTCTGTCTTGTTTTTGGGTGTTTATGCATCCTGACTGGCAGGCCTGTCTAAACTTCTTCTGCCGTTTCCATGACAATACTCATGGATAACGGAATTAACTTCACTTTGCATGTCCTTCCTAAGCTAATTGAATAATGAAAATCTGTGGGGCACTAATGACCCCATATCAATCTGAGTCCAATGGAACTGTCAAGAGGTTTAATGGAACCCTAGTGATTAATTTCAAAAGATTGTGATTGATTAAATTCTAAAATGGAACATCTTCCTCCCTACCATAGTTCTTGTATATAATTTCAGCTATCCCTTGGCTATGGGAAAGAATTCCTTAAAGCTCTTTATGAAAAGCACCCAACTCTACACCTGATACTTTACTATTGTGAAGAGGACCACTGAGAAAAGATCTCAATGCTATCTGATGACTCTGACGTACACGTCTATCAAAACTCAGAATGTAGGATACTTGAAAAGTCTGGCCAAAAAATTAAGGTCCTTGCTTTGATTAATGACAGCATAGTGGACTTACAAAGTTTGCAACAGAAGAGCGCATTCTGTTCCACAATCAGCACAGATTTGGACAGCGTAATAAGCTATCTAACATAGGGATTGGACACTGAGATAATTGGAAACTGGGTGCTGATTCCTATATGATTAATGACCCAGCAAGTGGTCATATTAACAAATGCATGGATGCTAAATTCCTTTGATCCTACAATGAATAGAGAAAAATTACAGAAAACATATATAACTAATAATGTGGACTAATAGCAGACAGCAAAAAATGCATCAGTGCTAAACATGGAATATTTTTCTCCTTGGAGTGGAAGAGGCTTATACAGACCAGTTGAAGGAGAACAAGATTTATGAGCCATACTGGAAGAAATCAGAATAAGGGGGAAATGTCAGAAACTTAACCAGATGGTCTACTCCCATAGTTGCCAAGATTAGGGTCAATTAGTTGGTCACAGAAGACTGAATGATTACCTGGGCTCAACAATATCACGATTGTTTAGAGTCCACTGGATCAGGGAGTATTGGGACAATACCTTAAAGTAATTAGTGGTTTTCAAATACCAGTAACTGAAGTAAAAAATATTTAAGGAAAGATTGAGTGCTTAGAATTATAATGGAAAAAGCAGACACCTACCTACAATTTCACCAGTAATTACACTGAGAGAATCAATTATTGGGAATACCAGCTTAGTTGGGATTAAGCCCAGTGGGTGTAGAAATGAGGTTTAAAGTTGTTAAATTTTATAGGGTTGTTGATTATTCTTGGCTGATAACCCCTAAAACTAATTAAATGCACAGGTTCGTTGTTGTGCAATTTCCCAAATTGCCTGATAGTAAGATGTATTTGTTTGATAATAGTATGGAGACTATTATCCATAGTTGAATAAAGTACTAGTATTGGGTCCAACGCATGACCAGTATTTTCCCTCAAAATACTTAGGATGTCCTCAATTGGGATTTGTTCACTTATACCGCCTAGCTTTATCCATGCTTAGATCCTCATTTATAGCTTCTCACTGGTGACACACAGTTCGCAGTAATCCCTGATTAAACTTCTCCTTTCTGGATCCAAGATCAGATTCTTACGCTTTTTATTAGAGAGTTTAACAATCAAAGCACACAGAAATAATTTATTATGAAATAATAGAATGGTACAGTATCCTATTAAATGGTCTCTGCTAAAAAGTGTGTTTATTAAGTGAATTCTTAGGGAAATTTATAGTGAGAATTTGGCGCCTGGCCCTCAGTTAGCACCTCATCAAGGAAACGGCATCCGTTGCCATTGAATTACCCATCAATGTCTCATCAGTGATGGTCTTCCCCACCCTGGCTAGGATTCCATCATGGGACATCCTTAAGACCTAAAACTGAAAGAGTTAAAAATGTGTTCCTAACATTTTCTTTTTAGTCTAGCAAACCAACCATATTTGGCAAGTGACCTGCTTAGGTAATGGACTTGTTACCCATTAAGGCAGGTCACAAACCAACTGAAGAATTCAATAGTTGCAGGCAGCATCACTCACCTTGCAGCTTGATTCTTAAATTTTATTAATCGGGTAGGGATGAAACCTGACCAAAGCCCAATCAGTACACCTGATAGTTAATCATCAATCAACTATCAGATGCCCTATTTTGTCAGCAACTCTGCCCAACGAGATCTTAAGCATTAACCTGGATTCATCCCTGACGTATCTGACCCAGGCAAATCACCTAAAATTTTCCAAACTTTGTTACACCAAAATCAGGGTCAACTGATATTTAATTTACTTCGCTATAGAATTTTATCCCCTAGCGACCCCTGGTAATCTAGTTGGCTGGGTATTTGGGCAAAAATCCCAACACCCCCCTTCTTTCCTAGATTTCCAGTGAGAAAAGTATCAGAACAGGAGAACACCACTTCAGACATTCAGTCAAATACTTCATTTATTCAAGTGGAGTATGATCAATCAGTACTCAATTTTGCTTGGTATGACCTTTGGCATGCAGCTCTCTTCCTCTTCCTCCTCACTACCGCCTACTCAGAGCGCGGTTCCCATGACCTTCTGTCATGCCAGGATAATCAGTTTACTAATGACGAAATTAATCCTATGATCCAGTTTTCCCCCATCAGGGCATATGATTTGCTGTCATATTCAGGATTCAAAGTCTGGCATCCTCAATTTCCTGATTTTCTCCTCATCCTTGACAAAAGATTCTTGCCGTTGATGTTCATTTTGCGGTGCAATTAAGAATGCTCATTTATATTTGCCCTTGTTATTTTCTCATAATAATACCTTGTCTCATAAAATTTTTAATTTTTCTCTGGAGAGCTTATCGCATTAATATTGAGATTGATTTGTCAAAAATTAAAGCTTAATTTATTTCAGAGTGCATAATGTCAACTATCATATAAGTCCAACATATCCCACTCGTATAGCTCATATGTTAAATTCTGAGTCTCAGTATCAACAACTGCTTAGTAGCATTTCTGATAAAGACCTTCAACTCTTCCGGCTGAATAGTCAATCTGTGCACCAGAACCTCTTATATTGTCCTTCCAGGATTCATACTCCCAATCAAGTACCCGTAGCCAGTCCTTCCATAGAATTACCAGAAATGGTAACTAAACCCAAAAAGACCAGGTTAGTGATTGTCTCAAATGACTCAGAACCAATACTTCTAATGTCATCAATTCCCAAGCTAGATTTTAAAGCTCTGCTAGATTAAACTCCATTTTCAGATTCTCCTACCATCATTGTTGAACCTCCTGAAGCAATGCCCTCCACTCTCAATCAATAGTTCCTCAACAGATTGGACTTGCTTCCAGAGTTCCTTTTCCAACTCTGTCAGTATTATCAGCCAGCAGTTTTGCCACTAAACTAACTATAAGAAACAGTGAACATCTTGAACTTCCCTATGGAGAATTAAGGGTCCAAGTAACTAAGGCTTTGTCCATAGATATCAATCTTCCAATCGCAAAATCATCCCAGTTTGAGATGTTACAGCCTATGCTCCTTGCTTTCCCGGCCAAGTTCTTTTAAGTTGGGCCATGAATCTTCCAGTTTCTCCTGGCTTTCATCACTCATTCCGCTTTCACTTCCAAGAATCTCATAGTCGTCATCTTCAGGATGCCATTTGCTCCTTGCATGACTATCTTGTTTCTGGTGCATCCCATTGGTATCTTCCACTAATGGCTATAATAGGGGGCATGATTTGGCAACCCCCGCCTAGTATCCATTGCTCAATGCCAGCCCATATTTCCAGTGTTCTTGACGAAGCCTGATGGCAAGTACTCAGGACCAATATTCTGGCTCCATTGCCATATTGGGATTACTTAGGGGTATTCACTGACTACCACTTCTTGTTCTGCTGCTTCCCTCCCCACTCCAGGGTATTACATTTGGCATATTCCAACATTTTCATTTCTCTTCCTCTAGTTGCTTTCTCGAAGGAATCAGCATCTTCTCAATGAAATTGGTTTTGAGTAGGTCTAGCACTCGCTAGCATCCAATCTTACATAGACTTTGATGGGTTGTTTACTCCTACTGTGATCCATTCTCCCTACCTCAAGAGACAACATAGGAGGAATCATCCCTGAGTTGAGGATTACCAATAAAAATAAAAGTATAAAGATATATTTTTCTATTAGTTTTTAATATTTACAATATTTTATCAATCATATATTTTTTCTTCTTTTTTTCTATAGGACTTGACCTTTTTTCAATTCAGCGGTCCATCTTTTTTTGGACTTAACCAATTCATTAGGACATATGTAACTTGATGGTTCAGCGGTCCTTTGTAAAACTTTTTTTCATTATTTTTTCATAAATCCATTGCTTTAAATACTTAGCATGGACTTAATTTTAATATCCTTCCATCCAATAGGTTCTGATGGTATAGGCATTCTTCACCATCTTAGCAATCATTTCAAATGGACCTGACCACAATACATCCAATTTTTTTCTTCTCCTAAACCATGCATATCACAATAAGCAACTTTTTTGCCTATTAAGTATTTTGATAAAGGCCGTTAGTTTTTATCATCCATTATTTATTTCTAAATTACTTTTCTAAAAAGTCATACCAAATGCTTGTTACTGCATTTCAATCAAGATATTTGACAATCAGTTCAGGTACTGCTTGGCACTCATTCCCAATCTTGGTTCCACCACAAAATATAAAATTGGCAGCAGCGCGGCCTTCCAACCATATAGCAACTCAAACAGCGTTTTCCCATCACCGTATGATGACTTATATTGTAAATGAAGGTCACTAAACTAAGGTGCATTCCCCACATGGAAGTTCTTCCTGCAACCATCTTTCTCAGAGTCGCAGCCAGCATCTTATTGACTCGTTCTTCCAGTCTGTTCATCTTGGCTGGTAGGGTACAGAAATGACTCCTCAGTTCCCCATTGTTTCATTTAATCATGGGATCACATGAGATGTGAAATTTATTCCATTGTCGCTCAGAAGGACCTTCGGGAATCCATGTCAGTATACTACTTGATCTAGGATCAACTTTGCAGTGCTGGTAGCGTCTACTTTTTCCAGGGCAAAATCTCAACTCATCGCATCAGATGGTGAATTGCAAATATGATGTACTTGAATCCCCATGTTCTTATCATCAGTGACCCATCATGTCAATGGACACTGTATGCCAAGCAAATCCAGGGCGGACCAGTAAGCATCCAGTCATATTCTTATGCAGCTTGTGCAACTGGCACTCCACACAGCAATGTGAGATAGTCCACGACATCATAGTTGATGGACTCCTAGTATTACCGGCAAATATTATTGGTTGTTTTTCTCAGGCCTCCGTTCCCAACAACCTTTATGAGTGGCTTGAATAATGGCCGCTCGTTCTGACAGCTTTGGGAATAATAATCACTTCCCATTAATCGTCATGAAAACTTGTCCATCCATGGTCTCAGCGTTTTCCATCGCTTTTTAATGTGCATATTGGCACCCTTGGGGCTTCGATTTCTCCATTTAAAATTCTCTGGAATAGCTCATCTGCCAGCTGGTATACCATCTGGACCATTTGTGATTACAATAAGACATCCGCATTTTGATGAGAAGCTCCAACTCTGTAGACTATCTCATAATCATAAGCCTGTAGCTTTAGTGCCTATCAGGACAGTCTTCCTTCTGATTCTTGTAAATTTTGTAGCTAATGCAACAAAGAGTGGTCCATCACCACTTTTAAGTACGTTCCTTGGATATAGACTTACAACTGTTTATAGGCATAAATGACCGCCAGGCATTCACACCTAGTTACAGTGTAATTCCTCTCAGAGTCTGAGAGTGTCCAGCCCACATATGCCACTGGATGTTCATCCCCCTTGTTCATCTACTTGGCTTAATATGGCGCCAATCACCATCAACAAAGCATCAGTTTGTATTATAAATTCTCAATAAGAATTTATATATTTCAAATGGATAATCTATTAAGTACTGGTGTACCTCATTAAAGGATCTCTGGGCCTCTTCACTCCAAATTAATTTTTTTTTGGATCCTTCAACAAATGGAAGTGGGGCTAAGCAATCTTGCAAAGTTCCAAATGAATCTTCTATAGTATCCAACCATTCCAAGGAACACTTGGATATCTTGGACGCTCTTCAGCACAGCCATTCACTCTATGGCTTCAATGTTCTGGGATTATAGCTGCAGTCTACTAGATTTTGTTATAAATCCCAGATATTCTAACTCTTTCTTGAAGAAATGGCACTTCCTTTGCTTGATTTTCAGGTTGGCTGCAAGTAGTCTCTTAAACACTTCCTCCAAGTGGTGCAAATGGTCAGTAAACGTCTTACTGAACACATTTATATCATCCAAGTATACCAGGACGCATGAAAACTTCAAGTCATTTATTATGGCGTCCATGGCCCTCTGAAACGTCGCAGGCGCATTGCACAGACCCTAGAGCATCCTTGTCAATTGATAAAGCCCCTATGCGTTGATAGTCGTGCATTTATTTTGGTCTTCTATTGGCAAATTGATTAGCCAATATCCCAATATTTGATTCATTGTGGAGAAATACTTAGCTTTTACCAATCAATAGAATGCATCATCAATTCTAGTAGTGGGTACAAATCTTCTTCATAACCTTGTTCAGCTTCTGATAATTGATCATTACCTGATTATAAATATGCTTCTTCTTCATGATAAGGATGGGGCTTGCCCAGGGACTCATTGATAGAACTAGAAGCCCATGCTTCAATAGTTTGCTGATTTCTTCCTCTACTACCGCTTTGGTCACCTTTGACCATCAAATCAGTCTCACCCTGATCGACACACTTTCTTTAGTGTTGACCTCAAGGATCACATCTCTCAAACATCCCAAATCATGTTCATCCTAGGCAAATACTTCCTGATACTTGTCAAATAATTTATTCACCTACTCCTGCTGTCTGTCCATCAGATCAGAGAATTTCTCTCAATTTAAACATTAGAATGATACTTTCAATTACCCCTGCCAGTAATCCCATTTCATCAAGGGTCCCAAAATTGTTGAATTTCCTTAAATAAGAAGTTGGGATTAGGTGAACAAACGTGATGATCTGATTCTTCTCAATCTTCAATGGTTTTTCACTTAAATTCGCCAGGAGAAAACGAATTTCTTCATGGCCCAAGACAATCATTCCAGAAACCACCCAAGGCTCTACTATGGACTTCTTACAAGGCTTCTGACTTCCCCATACAGAAGCTCTGGTATCTCCAATGTCAACCCCATGTTGACTATTATCTGTGATCCTAGAGGTATGGTTCTTGCATCCTTGATCCTCAGTGGAATTCCTCAATTACCTAGGATTTCCGTCGGCATTTCTCGTTGCTTCTGACCAACTAGTTATTATCAAATTGGGCAATGCCATCATTGTAGATCATGTTAATGAAGTTATTTCTCCTACTCAGTGGAGCTTCCCCATCCTTCTGATAAACCAATGGTAACGTCTGACCCAATATGGTCAGCGTATTATACTCAAAGTTACATTCAACTTTATGTTTTCTTTGAAACTCCGTATCAATCAGAATATTATAGTTTTGGTCAGCCAAAACTATGGCTCAAGTGGATGACTCTAAGGATCTGAATCGAAGTGGTAGAGTACAATATGCTCCACATGAGATGGAGGTATTTGGCCCAGCTGTCCCATATTCTTTCATGTGTTACAAATTGGGCGAAATCTTCATCCTCTTAACCAGCTTGGTCAAAACAGTAATAATGGGTCTTCTACTATCAATGATCGCCCTTACCTGTACTTTATTCACTAGTATATCTATATATACACTTTTTTTTAAAATAGTATTTACTGAGTGTATAACAGCATTATTTGCTGAAATGAGGGTGTGAATTATTTGCACTGATAAATCAGGGAATATTTCTTGATCGCTAAGGGGAATTGACAGGTTTGCCTAGTCTAATCTGACTTTGATCAATTCTTCTGGATTATCTGTGGCTCCAATCTTGTCTGATAGTTGTCATGCATACATCTGAGCAAAATCCTTAATTATCTCATGGTCAATCCCCTTTGCTCTGGATTTTATTATAAAAATCCACATCTAAATTGACTACTTGATATAACTGATCCTGTACATCTTAATCTATGAACAGATCACTGATGCAATTTTGTTGTGAATATAAGGAGGAACAGGTTCTTCTGCAGCTCTATACTGTTCCCCATCTAGGCAACAGACCCTTTTCATGACTCCTGTGCATGTTTAGACTTTTTCACTTTGACCAAGCTGATCTGATCTTTAGGTTTCTTGCAGTGCACAGCAAAATGTCATTTTCCTCCACACTGGTAACAGACTTTCTCCTTTTTATTGATCCGTTTAAAGCCTTCAGGACTATTTCCCATCACAGTTCAGTTATTTAACTCCTTAGCATTTTTGGTCCCCTTTTATGGGATTCAAATTTTTTACTGGATTCAATTTAAAACTATTAGGGGCATCGAAGGTAGCTCCTAATATTTTAAAAGAATCCACCATCTGAGAAGTGGTAATTTCCATCGTGAACATGGAAGACATCATTTTAAGCAAATTGCAAAAGGCCCAAAGGGCCACTTGCAGTGTTATCCAGGCATTAAAATTATCCAGCACTTTTGCATTAACCAAAATCTGCAATTTTGGTAGAAACAATTAACAAATCTTGATAAAGATTCTTACTTATGGAATTGAATGCCCATAAATTCTTGCTTGCTCTTCAACATGCGCGTGGGGCTTCCAAATTCCTTCATAATAGCTGCCTTGGCCTCTGAATATGACCAACTGTCCCTCTAGATGGGGCAACAATAAGTTCTGACTTTTGGTATCTAGGAAATTCATCACCATCAAAGCCTTTTGATGCTGCCATATCTAAACATAGTCATATAAAATGATCAGAAAAATGCAGAGGCATTATCCCGATGGAAAGTCAGCAATTTTGGTGTTGTTTTAAATTCCTCCAAGGTTTCTCTAGCCACCTTTCTTGTTTTGGCTACTCAGCTCACTTGAAAAGTAATTTTGAGCGTTATCTCTGAAATAGCTGTGAAAGCAGGCGGCATGTTTCTTGGGATAGTCATCTTTCCACTGGAGCTCATAAAGTTCTTTCTTTGGCGTCAGTCGCCACATATGGCTCACATTTGCATTTGTGAGGTTTTAAATCCTCAACTTAGTTAATCAGCTGCTCTATATCTGCGCTGAATGCTCTTAGATAAACGCAATTTGCTTCATGCTCCGTTTTAAAAAAAGACTTCTCAATCTAAGTCCCCTTATTTTTTCTTCAATGACGTTAATTTTTCAAGAATCTCACATCTGAAACTAGCGACAATTTTTACCCCTTCCTCGATCTTGGTGACTCTCTCCTTTAAAGCAGTAATTCTCAATGATCTTCCAATTTTAGGGCATTCTGGTTATCAGTTATCAAATCCTTCCAGAGTTATCTTATTTTGTCCTTATAATACATTAAATCCTAGTATCTTACTCAACTACAGCCCTGTAGTGATCACCAATTGTTAAAATTTATAGGGTTCTTGATTATTCTTGGCTGACGACCCCTAAATTAAATAGAAGCACAGGTTCGTTGTTGTGCAATTCTCCAAAATGTCTGATAGTAAGATGTATTTGTTTAATAACTATATGGAGACTATAATCCATTTTTGAATAAAATACTAGTTAGGGTCCAACTATTGACCAGTATTTCCACTCAAAATACTTAGGATATTCTCAATTGGGATTCGTTCACTTATACCGCCTAACTTGATCCATGCTCAGATCCTTGTTTATGGCTTCTTTCTGGTGACACAAAGTTGGCAGCAATCCCTGATTTAACTTCTCTTTTCTGGATCCACGTTAAGATCCTTACTCTTTATATTAATGAGTCTCACAATTAAAGCACACAGCAATAATTTCTTTAAGAAAGAATAGAATGGTAAAGTGTCCTGTAAAAAGGTCTCTGCTAGAAAGTGTGTTTAATAAGTAAATTCTTAGGGAAATTTATAGTGAGAATTTGGCGCCCAGCCCTCAGTTAGCACCTCATCAAAGTAAATGGCAGCCATTGCATTAAATTGCCCATTGTAGTCTCATCACCTATGTTCTTCCTCATTCTGGCTATAATTTCAACATTGGACATTTTTAGAGACATAAAATGAAAAGAGTCATAAAACGTGTCCTTAACAATTTCCTCTCGATCCTAGCAAACCAAACATTTTTGGCATGCGATCTGCTTAGGTAAAGTGACTTGTTACCCATTAAGGCAGGTCACAAACCAACTGATCAATTCACTAGTTGCAGGCAGCATCACTCACCTTGCAACTTGATTATTAAATTTTATTAATCGGTTAGGGATGAAACCTGACCAAAGCCCAATCAGTACACCTGATAGTTAATCATCAATCAACTATCAGATGCCCTATTTTGTCAGCAACTCTGCCCAACGAGATCTTATGCATTAACCTGGATTGATCCCTGACATATCTGACCCAGGAAAATCTCCTAAAATCCTCCAAACTTTGTTACCCCAAAATCAGGGTCAACCAATATCTAATTGACTTTGCTTTAGGGTATTACCCCCTAGAGACCCCTGGTAATCTTTTTGGCTGGGAATATGGTCAAAAATCTTAACAAAATTTGGTGACAAAGAGTTGAGGAATGGTGTTATTTGGATATTTGACTGTAGATAAATTCTGCATTTTAAACTATACCTTACGTACAATCCCTAGTATTAATGGTAGTATGACTATTCCATAGAAATAGAGATTGTGGTTATTGAAGATCTTTGCTTCTATTTTATATTTATTAATGGCTTTACCCATCCTTCACTAAATTTGTTTACAATTTACCAAATGATTCGAATCAAGTGTGTAACGGTTGGGTAGAACTGATCATTATATTTTGACTCAAGATTCATATTTCCAAATATTGAGTTGAAGTGCTTTTTGGGGTTTTGAGGTTCATGCGGGCTTGATACTGGGCTGTGCCATTCCAAGCTATTCTTTATGCACCTTGGGGTGCAAAGGAAATTGTGGAGGGGCTCCCCGGAAGAGCGACCTTAAAAGGTCAGTCCAGCATGATTCTGAACTCAGTTCAGAATTCTCTTCTTTCTCATTTTCACCCTCGCATGGGTCTCTCTAGTGGCCTTGGGGCCGCTCTTGCCTTGTCTTACCTGGATTCCTGTGGCGATACAATTTTGTACCTTAACAAAAAAAGTTGAGATTTGGCAGCGGACTGATCTGCCAAATGCTCTGGTTTTTTCCTGTGTCATTTGCGGTGCCCTATGTTGTTAGGATTAAATTTGTCAGCGTGTTTATATCAGAAATAGATATAAACAAGGTTATTTTGGGGTCAAAATCCTCACTTACTTGTGTCGTCTTTTCTCGTTTTTAAATTTCCTTTGATCCAAGGTTGAATTGAGTATGATGAGTAAAAACACTTACCTCGAGGGACCTCATATCAGACAAACTTTTGACGCCCATCCGCCAATCCAAAGAAAAGATGGTAGACAAAAATTGGGACGTTTTCATCCGTTACATTATTTTGAACTCAGTGTGCTTTTAGCACGCCACCAGATCCCCAGTTTGGCCCAACCTCAGTGGTTGCTCAGGTCCCAGATGTTGAGTAACCAGTACTGGGGGAGCCAGTGACTGATGGCCAACCCTGAATCTGAAACAATCATCAGTTTAAATTCCAGTGAGGCTTCACCCTCACCAAGGATCTGATTGGCACCGAGGGACCTGGCCCAGCAGGGCCCCTCACCCCTCAGTCAGCCCACCCTGTGTGGGATAACCATCCAGCCCCATGTTGGGTGTGTTTCCCCTCGCCAGGTGGACTGGCTTTTGCAGTCTGGTTCCAGCTCTGTGTTTACCATGGAAGCCCTCATGGTGGTTACCTCCAGCTATGGGTCACCCTCTTGTGGGAGGCTCCTTCTTAGCGGAGGGTGATGTAACAGTCAGGTCAAACCAATCATTACATTTTGATTCAAGATTCAGATTTCTGGATTTTGAGTCAAAATGCTGTTTTGGGGCTTTGAGGTTCATGCAGGCTCAGCGCTGGGCTGTGCCCCTCCTGAGCTATTCTTAATGCACCTTTGGTTGTAAAGGAAAGTGCAGAGGGGCTCCCCAGAAGAGCGATTGTTATAAAATTGGAAGTATGTGGGAGATACGCCAATGGAATTTGCACAGGGTTCGGCCCACTGAGCAATTAGGACCAAAGATATGATGATCATTGTCCTCAACATGACAGAATAGTTTCATAAATTAATAAATATGGTACACTTGCTCCCTCAGCTCTCTTTATTTTTTATACTAATACAGTTGATTCTCATTGTTATACTTACTCTAAAAACACTAAAACTTAACTTCCTTAATCATCTCATCCCACTTGTATGGTAACAACTTCTGATGGTACAGCTTCCATGGCTAAGTAATTCACTTCGCCGTATCTTATTGGTTCCACCAATTATTCATTCATCAATTCACAATCGCCCAATTCAACCAATTTCCCAATAATCCCAATATCTCCTCATCTTTAGGCACTCAATTAATCATATTTGTAACAATTCGGCAGATTCCATCTATTCCACCATATCGACTTAGTGCTTATCATCCAGTCATATTGGAGTCATGACATTACCGCCTCCTTGACTGGATGATAAGGCTCCTATTGCTTATATGCTCAGAGGAACTTTGCATGCACTCAGTTGATGATTTGACCGCAAACAGGGTCCTTGATAGTATATTCATCAACCCCAGTTTTCTCTATGACTTCAAATAGACCAATCCATATACTGGCCAGCTTGTGTTTCCATCCAAACCCATGCTGATCATGGAAGAGAACCATGTCGCCTTCCTTGAACTTAGCTAACCTTCTTTGATGTACCTGATCTGCGGCCTGATTCCTGATCTTCTTGGATAAGCTGAAAGAATAGGCTTCATTTTGCAATTTGATCAGAATGTTTGCAAGGTTAGTCAAATAGTGGTGGGGTTCCACTCCGCCAGTGTCTTCCACACACAAATAAAGTAACACCGGAAGAGCTGGGTGTCAACCTTATAATAGTTGGAAGGAACTTTTTCCCGTGGCAGAATGGTAACTGATGTTATAGGCAAACATGGCAGTGGAAAGAAGGGAGGTTCAATCAGATGGTCGATCTGTTACCAAATTCCGCAGGAAATCTACCAGAGTCTCATTCACTCATTCGACCATTCCATTAGATTTGGGGTGGTATGGGGTCATTAGAACCCCGCGGATACCCATAGATTCGTTCAATTTGGGAAGGATGTGAGAGGTGAAATTGGTTCTGTTATCAGTGAGAATAAACTGAGGGCATCCACGTCACTGAATAATGCACTCCATCATAAACCTGGCCACTGTAACTGCCCCCATATCTTGTATTGCCCTTGCTTCAACCCACTGGGTCAGATGTTTGATAGCCACCAGAATGTACTTACACCAGTTAGCTCCTGTTGGCAAGGGACCACCGACATCCAGGGAAACAGTATGCCATGAAAAATGGGGTTACACTACCTGATAAGAAGTCTTATGGCAGAATGGCTTCTCCACTTGGCACTGATGGCAACAAGAAATGGTTTCAAGCACATCAAAGTTCATACTTTCCCAATAGTACCAAGGGAGCAGCAACTCCATTGTCTTGCGTACTCTGCCATGTATGACTTCCTGGTGTCGCTCATAATAATTCCCAGTTGGGCTGAAGGCCGCGAAAAATTCACTTAGAATCACTAATCCGCTTGTACAGTTCCCCATTCCATTGGAAAGTATTCGTTTGCATCTCATTTAATTTTTTGTTCACTTAGAGTGGTTTTTCATCATACTTTCCACTAAGCATCTTGTCATACATCACATTGCTGAGGTCCGCTATCACCGCAACAGTCAGCAATCAAGATAAACAGTCAGCGTTCTGATGCTTTGCTTCTGGCTGATGAAGGATCTTGAAGTCATAAGCCTGCTACTTAAGAGCACATTGAGCCAAATGGCCTTCAGGTCCTTTGAGGTTCTGCAACCAGCGTAATGATGCGTGGTCTGTTATGACTTTGAACTTTACCCCATGCAGTTAGACTCTAAATTGCTTATATGCGTAGATCACTGCTAAGCACTATCACTCAGTCACAGTATAATTACATTCATGGCTATTCAGACTTTGGGTGCAGTACGCCACTGGGTGCTCCTCTCCTTCATCATCTTTTTGGGACAAAACTGCCCCCACAGCGGAAAGAGATGCATCCATTTGTACAATAAATTCCTTTTTGAAATTTGGGTAGCATAACACAGGCGCACTAATTAGTGCCATTCAAAGTGTATGAAAGGCGCATTCGTGCCATTCCGTCCATTCAAACATGGCATCCTTCTTTAGCAGCTCAAACAGCGGGCCACCAATGCAAGTGAGGTTTTGGTATGAAGCGTCATTAGTAACCCACCATCCCCAAAATCACCTGAATGTCCCGTTTACTAGCTGGCTTAGTCATCTTCTAAATAGCTTCCACCTTGGCTGGTTGGGGTCTCATCCTGGTCGCATCCACCATAAAACTGAGGTATTCTAACTGATCCTTGAAGAAGTGACATTTCCTGGGCTTGAACTTGATATTAGCCCCTGCCAGTCGGCGAAATACCTCTTCTAGATGGGTAAGGTGCTCAGTGAATGTGCGAGAGAAGATGTTAATATTGTCAAGGTACACAAGAACACATGACAGCTTCAGATCCCCCAGAATGGTGTCCATTTCATGTTGGAATGTAGCTGGGGCATTACATATACCCTTGTGGCATACATATTTGGTTGGAAAAGCCCCTTGGATGTGATTAAGGCGCATTTTTCTTGTTCCTCTGGGGGCAACTAAATTTGCCAATAACCAGATATCAAATTTATCACCGAGAAGTAGCAGGCTTTACCTAACTGATCCAGCATGTCATCAATCTGTGGAAGAGGGTACAAGTCCTTCTTGGTGATACTATTAAGCTTCCAGTAATCAATTACTACACGGTTAGTACCATCCTACTTTTTAACAATTAAAACAGGTGAAGCCCACGGACTCTTAGTTGGTTTGAGCATTCCCTGCACTAACAGCTGATCAATCTCCACATTGACAACTTCTTCCACTGCCCTTGATTGTCGGATTGGCTGAGACCTAATGGAGGGATGATACTCAGTGTCCAGCTGATGGACAACCCCCCTGGGCGCACCCTAAATCGTGATCATCAACAGTAAAGATCTCTTCATAATTTTAGAATAAGGACTCTACTTGATTTTTTTGGTCTTCCGTTACCCCCTTAATTTTCACACGATACAACTGCCATTATGCCAGGCTGTGTTTCAATGGGCAGATTAAATTCATCCAACAAACTGAACTCATGAACCTGGAGGACCTCTTCAACTTTAATAAAGTGTAAGTACCCCACTATTTGGTGTTGGCGGATTTGCATTGCTTTATTCTGAAGATTTGCTACTAAAACCTTGATCTCCCCATGTCCCAGAAGTATAATGCATGGGGCTACATGGGGCTCAAACTGCAATTTCTGATAAGGTCCAATGACTTCCCCATAAAGCCCAGCAGGAACTTCCACCATTAACTCAGTGTTTATGATTACTTGGTGTCCAGAGGGAATAGATATATGGCCCGCAGCTCTAAGTGGTAGCCCTTGATATTCATAAATTTGATTGCAAAGGGTCTATGTCTTATGCTTAAGTCGATGATAGCAAACCAAAGCCACCCCATCACCATATGCAAGGTTAATATGACTCATGTGTACCAGATCTTTTGGCATTCTTCTGGAGGTAAAGTAGATTGGGATCCGCTGCCCCAGAATTTCACATGTCTTTGCAGTCATATCAACAACTCCATAGTGGTGCATAAAAGCTTATCCGATTAAAAGGTCATAGTTATTGTTTGGTAGCACTATGGCTGGGGCTACAATGACAATTAACCCAAAGTCACAAAGGTAGTGCGCTGTATGCTCCTTAAGAGACCGTGTTTTCCGTGCCTGCAGTCCCATACACCATACGATGTTCCACGTCAGGCTTTAACGCCAGTCTTGCCACCAACTTTGTGGACAATATGTTGATTGGGGCACCCATATTGATTATTGCACGACTCAGGTTTTTACTACAACAGTGTAACAGTAAGTACATTCAGCATAAGAGGCATTCTTATTGTTTAAAACATGGACATTTAACTGGTCTCTTTTTCCAAGGAAGCCATAATACCCTTCCCCACTTTAGAGTATTCTTTAACAATAGTGTCCACGGGGAAGGTCACGCTTACTTCTATCAAAAGAAGCGCATCAGCTAATGGATTTGGTTTATCAGTAGAAAGGTTATCGAACATTTTACATGCATAAGGCTTTGGATGTTCCTGAGAGCTTGCTTCCGCCATGTTCATAATTGCGTTTGTGTCAGCACATTCACCCCTCCAACAGGTCGCTGATATAAGAAGGCATCTTCATTCAGAGGAACTTCCACTGAAGATATAGGAATAGGTTCCAGTGGGACGTTTTGGGTCAGAATTGAGGAGGTAGAGAGTCCCATCTCTACTCCGCTCTGACTTTTTCCCTGGTGATGCTGCTCCTGAAGCAGGTACTGAACCCGCCATTTGTGACAACTTCTAGTCAGGTGCCCTGAGCGACCACAAGAAAATCAGATGCCCCCAGAAGACCTGCGATCTTGACTGTTATAAAAGGAGCCACCCCAAGGGTTGGGCTGGCAGCAAGGCTTGTATTGATGATAAGGCCAGGGGATTCCCACTGATTGATGAACAAGGAGGGATGATTCCTCCAGATAAAAAAGGCTAGTAGCGGAGCTGCTAGCTTTCCACTCTATATTGGGTGGAGGAAAATTAGCGGATAGATGGCGTAGAATTTGAACGAAATTGAGCAAGGATACATCAACCTCTAAATATGGAACCAAGGTATTAAAAAGCTCTCGGTATAGATTACCAGCTGAGGTCAATGCTATTCTTATGTCACATTCAGTTAAAAGCCCTGCCCCAATCAACACATGGGTTTCTGCTGAGAATCAATCAGCAAATGCAGTGAGGTTCTCGTTAGGCTGAAACCTAATGGTAATAAACTCAGCCTTTCTTAGCGCCATTTTTGAAGTTCCCCCAAATAACCACAGCACAGTTTCCTTCACTTTTTAATAGGTAACGGAACTGTTTGGAAGATAGCAAATATCTTGGTCAGCGCTACCAACAACCAATGTAGACTTTAGTAATTTGGCTTTATGCCAGTCTGAAGCCCCTTCTACTGCAAACTTAAATTGTTAAAAAACCCATGGATGTTCCCATCTCGGTCAAATGGAGGCAGCTTGTCAATACAACATTCTTGCATAAATTACTTTTTCCAATTGAGCACAGCATCTAGGGCATTTTTGAGTTCTGCGTATTCCATAGTTGCAGTGTGTGGAGATGATTTCTTAGTGAAGCAAGTTGGATATGACATGACTAACAATGGAGGAACGGTTATTAGACTATGTGATTGATCAATGAGCCCCATGTAGTGAGCACCACTGTTATAAAATTGGTGGTATGTGGGAGATACACCGATGGAATTTGCACAGGGTTTGACTTACTGAGCAATTTTGCACCAATTACATATGATCGTTGTCCTTGACATGACAGAATAGATTTATAAATAAATGAATAAATATGGAGCACTCGCTTTTTCAACTCTCTTTTATTTTTTATATTAATACAGTTGATTCTCGCTGTTATACTTACTCTAAAAAATACTAACAACTTAACTTCCTTAATCACCTCATCCCACCTGTATGGTAACAACTTCAGACGGTACTGCTTCCATGGCCAAGTAATTCTTTTCGCCATATCCATTATTTCCAACAATTATTTATTCATTAATCCACAATCGCCAATTCAGCTGATTTCTCAATAATCCCAATATCGCCTCATTTTGAGGCACTCAATTGTTCAAATATGTAACAACTCGGTGGATTTCATCCATTACACCATATTGACTTAGTGCTTATCATCCAGTCATATTGGAATTGTGACAGCGACCATAAAAAGGTTGGGCCCATGCAATTCTGAACTCAGTTCAAAATTCTCTTCTTTCTTGTTTCCTGCCCTTGCATGGGTCTATCTAGTGTCCTTGGGGCCACTCTTGCCTTGTCTTACCTGGGATCCCGTGGCAATACTAATTTTGTATCCTTAACAAAAAGAGTTGAGATTTGGCAGCGGACTGATCTGCCAAATGATCTGGTTTTTTTCCTGTGTCAAACACAATGCCCTATGTTATTGTGGTTGAATTCTTCAGCATGTTTATTTTAAAAATAAATAGAACAAGGCTAATTTTGGGGTCAAAATCCTCGCTTACCTGTGTCATCTTTTCTCGTTTTCAAATTATCCTAAATCTGAGGTTGAATTGGTGAGTATGATGAGTCAAAACACTAAGCTCAAGGGAACCTCATATCAGACAACCTTTTGGCGTCCATTTGCCAATCCAAAGGCAAGATGGTGGGCAAAAACTAAGACGATTTTATCTGTTACAAAGTGTTTCAGCTTTTATATTGTTAGATGGCTAAAAAAGGTTGGAAATCATTAACTTTGTAAAATAATCAATGTTGGGCAACTAAGGGATTCTGGTGTATTCCACAATAGGCGGCAGGTGGTGGAGTGTAATTCTCAGGGTTTTCAGGATGGTCGCCTTGGTGGTCATCATTGGTCGTCCTGTGTGTTTATAACTTAAAATGCCCAGGGAAGGAGATTTTTTAAAACTGGAGGATAAGAAACACAACGAAAAATTAAACTTTGGAATCTGATGATTTATTGTGATAAGAACTGCAGGCACTTATACCTGTTTCTAGGAATATTTTGGTGCTAGTATCTTAGGGGAATTAAGTGAAATCATGATAATAATGAATATTCTATGCACACGGCATTATTAGTAGAATGGATTAGTATGGAATTACTTATCCATTTGACACTCCCACTGCTCATTTTTATACTGGTAAAGTTTAAGATGATTACCATTGATGGTTGACTAATATGGCACTCCATTAAGGGATACTAGGTTGTTTTTCCAAAGGGGATTACTTTGGTAACTCTAAAAGGCCCTTTAAAATGTGGGTGAGTTTTCTTGGAGTGGGAGTTTATAAGTTCATTTCAATACAGGAGGACTAGGTCTCCTACTGTAAAACCTAGGGTCTTGAGATGGTAGTCATAGTTGGTCTTAATTTGATGGGCATGATCTTGTATTATTTCTCCATGTCAGACCGTTTTAAGTGGTGGGTTGATGGAAAATGGTTACTAAGTTGCTTGGCTAATGGTTTGGGCTGAAACTTTATTCCAAACAGTAGTTCATATGGTGTACGCTTGGTAGTACTATGGATTTTGGTTTGGTACGCCCAAAGGATGGTGGGTAAGCTTCAGGCCATCTATCAGGGTTGTCTGTAATGCTCCGTCACAGGGCATGCATCAGTGTTTAAATTTATCTGTTCTGTTAGTCCATTACACTGAAGGTTGTATGCTGTTCTCATGGAGTTACGAGTGCTTATCTGGGCTAACATTTCCTCAATTAATTTAACATTGAAGTATGATTCCCAGTCAATCAGGATAAGCAAAGGTGAAGCCATAGATAGTAGATATCTATTCATATAGGAACTGGGCTGTGGTAGCTGCATTAGCTTGGGTATCTGCTTTAGCAACAGGCCAAAGGCTAAAGTACTCAGTGGCTACTAGAATATACTTTGATCCATCAGTGGCAACCCTTAAAGGTCCCTATAAAGTCATGGCCCCACATTCTGAATACTCCAGGTGTTACTATAGGTTTCAGGTGTTTTTGAGCACCTGGTGACTTGGAAAAGATTTGGAAGGCATGGCATGTGAATACGTAGTTTCCAACCTCAGTGTAGGCATTTGGCTACTAGTATACAGTGAAGAGTCTCAACTAGGTGTTTTTACTCCAAAGTGTCCATCATCATCATGAGCCTCCTTCAGCTGCTGCATGCGTTGGCTTCTTAGGACCACCTGGGCCTTTGACCCCTTGGTACATACATATAGGTTTCCTTCAAATGTTAGAAATCTTAAACAACGTTTATAAATTATAAATATCCTGGACATCACTTGTTACTTTGAAATCCTCTAGGAACTTCCATATTTGCAGGAGTTCATTCTCAAGATCAACATCCACCACATGGAAGATTGCTGGTCCTGCTGGATAATTGTGGATTTGTGATAGCTTATCTGCTACTGCGTTAAGCCGTCCAGGGAGGCGCAGCAGTTTTAAATTGATTTCCATTAACTCATAGCTCCAGCTACCCGGCAACCATTTGGAATGGGGTTATTTAGCAGAAAACTTACTGCTGAGTTATCAGTGAACACTATGACCCGCCGGTCTAACAGATAATATCTGAATTTATGAAGAGCAATAACCACAGCTAGAACCCCTTTCTCATATGTTGAGTAGTTGTATTCCGCTGAAGAAAATTTCTTGATGATGAATTCAACCAGTAGGTACTTGTTTTCTCAAAGTTGCGTAAGCACAGCTACAATGGCTGAATCACTGGCATCTGTGAACACCTGAAATTCTTCATCAAGTTGAGGAAGATCAAAAATGGGAGCTTGGACTAAGGCATCACTCAGTCTGAAAAAACTCTGGTGGGCCGCATCACTGAAGTCCCAAGGGGTTCCCTTCTTCTAGAGCCAGTACAATGGAGCAGCTACCTTGCTGAAGTTTGGAAAAAAGGCCTGATAGTAGTTGATAGTTCCCATAAAGCTCAGGAGTTCAGCTGCATTATTTGGGATAGGTCATGTAGAAATGGCTTCTACCTTAGAGGGTCAGTGAGTTTTCCTTCTGTCGAGATAATGTGCCCTAGCAGCTTCAGCTCCATAGTGAAGAGAATTAGCTTTGACTCATTTATGCCAAGGTTTGATTTCTTAATCTGACGAAGTACTGCTCCTAGATCCTACAGGTGCTGATTAAAATTAGTTGAATATATGGTGATATCATCAAGGTAAACAGTGACACACCGACTTTTTAATCCACTGAATGATTTGTCCATAACCTTTTGGAAGGTTTGAATAGATCCAGTAAGACCATAAGGCATTTGAGTGTATTTGAACTGTCCAAATTTGGTGACAAGTGCCGTTTTTGGGATAGACTCCTCCTCCATTGCCAGTTGATGGTATTAGAAAACAAATTGATATTGGTAAAGTACTGAGCGCTTCCCATGGTATTGAAGATGTCTGTGATCAGTGGCATCAGATATGCATTTTTCTTTGTTACTCGGTTTAAAGGATGTAGTCAACACACGAGCAGAGTTTTCTTTTTGGGACAACTATGACAGGAAATGCCCACGGTGATTGAGAGGGTCGAATGAGGCCGCTGGATAGATCTTTCTTCATTTCTGCTTCAACAAATTTTTCTCATGCTTGTGGCAGGTAGTATGGTCATCTGGCAATAGGTTTAGCATCATTGACATCAATCTGTAGTGAACCCAAGGTTGTGAGAGGAACATCATCACCATCATGGCAGAAAAGTGTCTCATAATGTTTGAATAGTTGTGATAGATTTGCCTTTTGTTGATTCTCCAAGTGGGTTAGGGCACTAATTTTTTCTGTTAACTCATCACACCAGTAGGTAGACAATTGTGCAGGGTATTTGATGGCCTTTCTGGGTTGTAATATTTAACGGTCAGAGGCTTCATTCCTTTTTCTGTCTGCATAAACCATTGGTCTGATTCAAAGTTGGCATGAAATCCAAACTCTTTTTAGGGCCTTTTGGGAAAGCAACAACCGGTAGTGGTTGTGATCTAAAATACTGCATCAATAAATCGAATTTTGCCAGCTATCTCCACAGAAAATTCAAATACTTGACCACAAAAAGATTGTTGAGTTCCACCAGCCATCATGAAGACCATGTCATTTTGAAGGATGTCCTCATATCCAATGTCCAAAAGGAACTTCTTTGTTACAATATTTACTGAAAAACCTGTATTGAGGAGGATGGGAACTGTGTAACCAAAGAGGGAACCCATGGTGCGGGGCGCTCCTATATTAGTAAGTAGGGGACTCCTGCTTTGGGCCTCCATTTCGAAGCTGAATTAGCTCAATGGCTTGGTGAAGGTCTTGTCGTAGTGCCAGGCTAGACTTGCACAGGTCCCCAAGGGATACTGGGATAATTGTCTCAACTAAAATCTTGGTAGCTGAGACCTCTTTTGGCTGGTATGACACTGGTCTAAAAACTGGTACCATAGGTTGTTTTGGAACTCAAAATCTTGTGGCAGTTGTTCTCTTCACTACTTGAGTTTCTGTAGGGACAACTGCTGTATTACTTGGGTAGTGTTGAGGCTGAAGGTTTTCCATAGCCTGATTGGTAAATTTGGGTAATTGGAGAGAGTTATAATCTTGTTTTCCTCTGTACATCATATTTTCCATAGGTACTCCATGTGGTTCATTAGGTCCTTTCTTCTCTGGGCTCAAATTGTCATCAATTCTCATTTTTTTTGTTAAGTAAAAATATTGTGGATTGCTAATTCTTCTTGATTACGTTTTTAGCAGCATCTATTTCTGCCAGCATGAGTTGTTAAGCGTGTTCTGTTTCAGGATTTGCTGATGAGTATTGAATCTGTTGGAGGGGGGCTGAGGCTGTCCTGGTGATGGTCCAATATAGGGGTACTGGTAAGGCATTGTCCCCATCCCAAAGTATTCATTTGATGGTTGGGTTGTATAAGAATAGGGATACACCGGATAGGGTCCCACTGGCGCTCCCCCATAAGGCTTTGGTGGCAGATTAGGGTACTGAAGGGGTACAGACTGAGAAAGAAATTGCCTGTTCAGGAGCTGGAGGTGAATCATGATTTCTTCGATTAGCTCTAGCAGGACACCTTCCATCTTAATTAACTACTTTGCACCACCATCAGGGGTTTTGGCACTATCTAAAATGATGCACAGGCTAATTACAATTGTGGCAGCAAAGGTTATTTCTAGGGGGTCATCCTTTTACTAGCATAGTGAGCTGTTGTACTTGCTCTGAAAGGGCATTCATCTGTGTGGTGAACTCAGAGGGTGGGTTGATATGTTGGAACTTTGAGGTAGCCTCCTCCTCAGGTTCTTCCTCCGCTAGCTCCAGCCTTCTGGTCTTTTGATTTTCTAGATCGATGACTGGCTAAAAAATCATATTGGCAGTGTGACAGTTGAGGTCTATCCTCAGCATCACATTGCCCTGATCTTTGGTAAGATAGGGCAGGCTTTGTCTGTATGTATGGAGGAGGAGGGGGCGTTGGTTCTGGCAAGGACGCCTAAGGGGCCGGAGCTTGGAGTAGGCCACGGAGCAAGATGGGCGTCCAAGTCGGAACAAAATGGAAAACGAGAAAAATGGGTAGTTTCAAGATTTGATTTAGATCAAATTGAGAATGGAATGAAACGGGTGCTTGGGAGTTTCGCGGTTTGATTGGAATTTGAAATGGAACTGGCGCAGGAACCATTGAGGATTGGAACTGGCACGGAATCATTGAGTAAAGATTCCGCGATCCTGCTGTAAAGTTTACACCAAACATCATTCCAGTTGGCACCATAAGCTTATATTATATTTTATTTTAGCTTTTAGCCTGTGTATATAGGGAAGGAACTGGGAGCTGGAGGCTCCTCAGTTCTGTTTTCTATCAACTTGGCTAAATATTAAATAAAAGAACCTAAAATTCATATATTTATAATTTGGGTTTATTTTAAGATATTGCCTAACTGCAGCCATGTTTGGCTTAAATCAACAAGAGTTGGACTTTGAGAGTGAGCTTGGGAGGGCTATTGCCTCCCTCTATACCTTGTCTTGGAGTCAAGGCATGTTGCTGGGGTTAAGTATACTTGCAACTGTCTTCCACGGGGTCCTTATCCAATCTTGTAGCGCGCGCACCAGGAGAGTAGTATCAGGAGTCATGTCAGCCCTATGGTCTTTAACATGGATCCTGTTGCCTAACTCATTTGTGGCTCATTAGAAGGAGTCAGTGCATTACAGGCAGCAGACTTCAATGGCATGGTCTGCACATGAAGTTTGGAAAACCAGAACAGCATTTAGGTATGGTTCTTCTAAGGCATCAATGAACCATTACAGCAACTGTTGGTCTATATCATCACAGCGTCAGTTGCTAGACTGGTGCCATTGTCCAAGTAGGTCCTCAAGTTTATTCAGGAAATGGTAGAGGTTATAATGATCCTTTAGGTGTATGCGCTGGAACTTCTCTCATAGTTGTGTGGTAGATATCCAAAAATTAATAACGTGCATGCTCCTGCCATTCACCCCAGGTGTCAAATGGGAGGGTGGCACTATGCCACCGCCTTGCCAAACCTGTTAGAAGAAGGGTACCTTACGGATTTGTTGGTGGTCACTCACATCATAGTCATCTCCCCATGCGTTATAGGCTTCCAACCATTCATATATTGGACCATTTTCAAATTTCTCTAAGGTTTGCCTGGTGTAGAGTTTCATTAACATCAGAGTAGCAGCCTGGCCTTGGAAGGCATTCGCAGGTTCCCTGGCAGGATCACCAATTTGTTAGGCAACTAAGGGATTCTGGTGTATTCCCCAATGGGCAGCAGGTGGTGGAGCATAATTTTCAGGGTTTTCAGGATGGTCGCCTTGGCGGTCATTGTCAGTCATCCTGGGTGTTAACTTAAAACTCCTAGGGAAGGAGATTATTTAAAACTGAAAGTTAAGAAACAAAACAAGAAAATAAACTTTGAAATCTGATGATTTATTGTGATAAGAACTGCAGGTACTTATACCTGTTTCTAGGGATATTTTGGTGCCTAGAATATTCTAAGGAAATTAGGTGAAATTAGGATAAAAATGAATATTCTATGCACATGGCATTATTATTCAAATGGATCAGAATGGAAAAATTTATCCATTTGACAATAAATCATCAATATTTAGCTAAAATTAATAGTATTATCAAATTAACTAAAACACTAACCAAACAGCAAAAACAAATTGTTAAGCATAAAACAACCAAAACTAACACAAACTCTTATAAAGCCTATGACTACTGAATTAAATGAGCACTAAAAAACAATCAATTGAAAACAAAATTAAGATTATTATTAGAATCTTGTATTATTTTATTTTCATATATAGCTTTATTAAAAATTTATAACCATTTTTATAAATAGTTTATTATTGCTTTCAAAGTTTATAGAGTATTTGTGCCGAGTTTGAAGTTTTTGGTTCATTTGTTCTTGGGATAGAGTGTCTCATATATAGATATACACAATGATCTAGTTATACAGAGATTTATAGCCCTATGTTCTTTGATAGCCCATTTTACCCAACATTGCTTGTAGGTTTAAAATTTACCATATGTTACTAATCAAATAGTTTTCTTATTTGTAAATGGCCATCACTAAGTATGATTAAATTAAATCTATCAAATAAGTATAATTTACTAACCACTCAGCAAAACCAATTAGACCTATCAAATTAACTAAACCATCAACCATTTACCTGAAACCATTGAGCTCATTAAATCAACCAAAAATCAGCAAAAGCTCAGAAAACCAATTAAAACCATTAAATTTAATCCTTATTAAAAATTAAGCCAAAACCAATTAAAAAGTTTGAATTTACTAAACCGTAAACCATGAGCCAAACCCAATTAAATCCATTAAATCTACCAACCATTACCTATTCAATAACAAACTAATTAAAGCTATCGAATTATCTAAAATATCAACCACTCAGCTAAACGCAATTAAAACTACTGAATTTACTAAACCCATAATCATTCAGCCAAAGCCAATTATTGAACCTATAGAACAAACATATACTAAAACTTAAACCTGTTTTTTAAAACTATGCTCCTATTGAATTAAATAAATAAAATCAGAACGCTTAGCCAAAATTATATATGATATACTATCACCATTAGACTTCATATTTTTAAATTATAAATGTATCTTTATAAAACTTTAATTTCTATATAAAATTAGCATATTAAGTTTTATTTGAGAGTATATGACCAGAGATGATGCAATTGTGGATGGTGTAGGCAATGAAAATAGGAGTTTCATAAACAAAACCTTTTAATCAGGAGGAATTAATTAAATGCCTATCCATACATGGTGGAGGGGAGGGGGTTGGGCGCTTAATTGGTGGCTGAGATCTTGCAGAATAAGTGATTCATGGCAGAGAGCAGTAGGTTGAGGCATCAAGGGGATAGGGCTTGAGTTAATTGTATGGTGGGTTTTCATGGATGAGAATGGCGACAAACATTTCTTTCCATTTTTCAGTAAGGTCATGTTGTGCCTGGGTACAGACGTCAGATTAAAAGCAAAAATGGCAAAACTCAAGTGTATCACCTTTTATTTTTTGGTTTGAATTTTACTTCCATAGTGATATTGCAGACTTTGATGGTCACTTTCATGTGATGTGCAAGGATTTTGCACTTGAAGATGGCAGTGAATTCAGGTGGGAGGGGGCATGCCATTGGCTAATAAGGTGAAAGATTTTGCAACTGCCTTGTAGAGTTTAAGAATTATTAGTTGAGGCACTGCTGTCATCGCAAGCTGATGATCGTTTTGGTATGGGTCAGTGCATGGCTTTGGCACATAATGGTGAGGAGGATATTAAAAGAGCTCATTACTATTTCCAATTTTTTATAAAGTATATGTGCCAAGCTTGGTGATTTTTGGTTCTTTTGTTCATGAGATAATGTCTCATAATGATATATATACATACAATGTTTTTATTTTACTATAAGTTTAGAGATTAGTTGAATCAATAGAGATTAGCTGTATAGTTGTATCAGTTGAAAGGAATCAATTTATCACTACCAACCACTTGGAAACCCCACAATTAAAAACTTAAAATAATAAGCACACAAACTGAAATTTACAAATGTTAACCAATAACTAACCAAATTTATAAGAAATCTACCCTATCAACTAATAATAATGTGTTTTGTGAATTGTGTACATACACAGACTAAATTTTTAGCCAAAGACACTGTATCATTGATCCAGTAATAAAATCTATTAAATCAACCAAATATCTATCTGCTCAGCCATGAAGGATAATGATTACCGTTAAAAATATATAGTGTTTTCATTTTCTATATCTAAATTTTACTTTAAAAATATGGTTGTAGAGATTCAAAAACCTTCTGGGCGTGCGCAGAACAACTCACTAAAGTTTCATCATAATCTGGATTAATGGTATATGAACACATAAACACAAACAAACATTCATCTTTATATATATATTCATTGGCGGAATGACAATTGTCATATATCCCTTCCATTGCATCACTGGATATTAACCCTGTGCAATTTTCTACTAATTGTACCCCTCTGGGACGCTATCCTTCAGAATTACAAAAATTGATGTCATCTTTGAATGTCATGGGGATCAGGATGATTGCAGTGCTAGATTGCTCTATATTAGACTGCCGTCCTACTTCCAAAACCTGGTCAGTTTACTTTTCTTTAACCTGACCAGAGTAAATTATTCTTTAGGCTTCTTATACCAACATTAAGTGAATACATGACCAAAGTTTCTGCATTGGTGGCAGCGGTTTTGAGCTTTATCCGCTCTTTTAAGTACAATGGGATTTTTGTCCTGTTATACCTCAATTCTAGTTTATCTCATTAGGTTCAGCAAATTTTACTGTATTATGATTCTTCACGGAAACAGCTTTGAAGGTTCAGTAAGGTGATTCAAATATTTCCCTAACATTTTGAGATACTCCATTATATTTAATGTGGAAGTTTGATTTGCAAGCGTTAAACCCATAGTGTGGTGCAAATCTCTGTAGGGCTAAAACGCTGTTTGCATTACTATTCATGAATCAAAATCTGATAGAACTTTTGAGCCAGCTAGAAATTGTTGTTCCTGGTAAAATTAGTAAGTTAGAGTAGATAATGTTTTGTCCTTCTTGAATTGAATTCCCAAAAGCTTCTGTTTATGGTTAGCCATCCACACAAGACTACCAAAGTCAATCAATATTGCTTTTTGTGTTGCTAAACATCCAATTGTCCTCATCAATATGGGGTAAAACCATATTTTGTTAGTCATTGTCCAAGAATTCCATCATGGTTGTGCTTTTTGTCTTTCATTATATCTGAACACCGTCATTTCAAATATGGAGAAAAACGCTGATGCATTATCCCAGTGAAATGTAGGTAATTTTTTGAATTTCTCTATTTTTTTGTTGCTAATGTGGCAGGAAAATCTACTAAGTAACACAACCAGTGACAGGCTTACTTTTGGAGTCATTTTTAAAATTGTAGCAAAAGCTTAGGCTTATTTCTTGGGGGTTGTATCTTCCAATCTAAAGTTTCATGCATCTCATTGTTAGCTCCATTTTTATCCATATGGGCTAAATAAAATCCATGATTTTTAGATCTTTTAATCTAATTTATACGCTTCATCTAACATTGGTGAAAGCATCCTCTATCTGCGCCCCATTTCAGTTTTCTTGGATAGCAATTCTCTGATTAACTCAGTCTCCTTCCGTCTCAAAAAATTGTTTTGTTTCATAAAAATAATTATTTACTTTTGCAAATTGTTCAATTTTCTCCTTAATTGTTTGTCATATGCTCATATAAATTAGCTAGATCAGCTTGTGACGCCAAGTTCAGCAGATTTTTTATGGTTTCCAATTCTGTCAACAGCTTCCAAATCTTAATCTTTTATGACATTCAGTTGATACTTTTATCTGCAATCTTTGGCCTGAAAGCTCAAGTACCTCCTTTAGTAAGCACTATATGTAAAATTTTGAGGTTTACAGCACAGGTTAAATGTGTGTGTTGTATATTTTGTAGACAAGAAATGAATGGGTAGACAATAGTATAAAGATCTTTGTCCTAATTGAGATCATCACAATAAGATTAATTATTTTCTTTAATATTAGACTGGTGCTAACGCTCTTCCTATCAATCTTTGGTGGCACTTTGAATTCTTCCAAACAACAATTGAAATCTTATCGCTTCAAATCTTCCTCTAGAGTGAAAACATCTGAACCAAGCGAATTTCGCCTTCCTCTGTTAACGTAAAATCCCATGGAGAACTTAAAAAATTATTGAGACAAAATATAATTATCCTCTAACTGTAATAAAATAGTAAAAAATACACAAAGGTATAACAGTATAAATATCTATGAGACTTTTAATTTCTGCTTTATCTTAATAAGAAATAAGGGAAGATATAGAGGTATTCAGCTTAACTCTTTTGTTGGCTCCCAATAGGAATAGCAGCCGTTACCAATAGATTAGCCCTCTTTAGTCATCATAGATTATACTCATCATCTGTCTAGTCAGAGATTGCAGGTGGCTAGAACACAACCACTTCTGGTTTGAATCAAAATAATGTTTCATTATGCTTTTGCCCAGCCCCAGAGGAATATTCTTAACAAGTTATAAACCTATGGTAATGGGACCTTTTACCCATTAACAGAATGTCACGTTACCTAAAGATTAACCAACAAGATGCTACCCAATAATTTTCAAAGCCTAGCAACTAACAATAAACCCTTGATTGCTTATTATCAAATTCCAATTGACTCATACAACATAATTTATTATCAAAAAAATAAATTTGATAATTGAACCATTAGTAATACCTTGTTGAGGATTCTCCCCTTGGTTTATCAGTAATCTAGCGGAATTGAACCCCGTCAGATTAATTATTTCTCATTATGTTCTATAACTAAAGATTATTTATAATATCCTATGCTAACTCTAACAGACAATATGGTAGCTAACCCCAGCAGATATAGCAAATTTTATTAAAATGGATTAAGATAAATTATGAGTGTATACTTATCCTAATAATTGATTTAAAGAATCATGTGTGCGTTTTCATCTTGAAAAAATCCCAGTGGAGTTAAACTATCCTGTTTATGACAAACAACTTTGCCATTATTGACACACTTGATGTATGCATCACCATATGCTGTACGCCATAATCCTTTTGTCATTAAGATGGATCTTGCACTTTGGAGTTCCACATGAGTGAGCATATAATCAACCAACTACAAGCTCCCTGGCACCAAAAGATTATTTATTATAGATTTACAATCGAGTAGAAGCCTGGAAAACACAGTTTGGTTACAGATCTCCTCAGTATGACCTCTGTTTAGTTTTGCTAACTCTTAACTGAACAAGTACAACACAGAGACCATAATTTCTCCCAATTTTTTTGCTTTGATTAAAGTCCTCCCCCAAACCTTCATGAAGAGAGTGCAGAATTCCTAGGATATTTCTACCTTTGGGAAGAAACTAAGATATTTTCTTTTTTAAAGGCTCAGTCAATGAGGCGCATAAGAGCTAAACCATTAGTGAAAGTATTTTTTAGTTATTGAAAAGTTTGGGTACATAATAAGGACATGCAAAAAGGGGATCCTCAAGGCTTATCATTTTCGTCCTTTAGCTGAGCATTCTGCTGTGGGGAAGACCATGCTCTTGATCCAATAGTACTACACCGGGCCTGAATGAGAGTATAATGCAAAAATTACTTTCAGAATGCTTGACTTGTGCCATATGCAAGCCTTCTCATTATTAGCCTTGGGTAAGTTGATGCCTTTTTAAATTCCTGCAAGATTTTAGTATTCTATCAAGGTGGATTCCATAATTTTTTGTCATTTTCAAATAGGTAGATGCAATTTTGGTGGTAGTGAACTGACTCCCCATGTACGCAGAATTTATTCCTTGCACTTTTTACATCACCACAAAGGAGACAGCATTGATGTTATAGAGAAGATTTATTAAGGTATGCCTACCTGAAGAGTAGCTTTAAAATAGGACCAAATTCCTATCCCTTTTTTATATCATCTTCTTTCTAACTTAGGCATCAATCTTTGCAGCACCTCCAAATACCATCCTCAATCAGATGGAAAGACATAAAGGGTCAATTATAATATGGAAAAATATCTCCGCTGCTATACCCCATCCAGAAAGAAACCTGACCGCTTGACCCCCTCTAGTCCATTTTTCTTATAACAACTTCACACTCAAAACTGGAATTACCCATTTTTTGACACCCAAGGTCAACATCCCCTGATGTTTGAGAGACGCCTGATGGAGTTGTACCAGCCGTGGATGATCTAGTAATAAAAAGTCGAACATTGTTGCCTTGATTAATCATCTCAACAAAACCATACAAGACCAGAAAGATAAGGCTGACGCTTGCCATTCTGACCTGCTGTGACAATGAAGGCGACATGGCTCCTAATAAATGCCAAAAACTACTCTATTATGGTCTAATCATGTAAGTTGGGTCCTCTTGCCCTGGACCATACAAGGTGCTACGCCAAATCAATGACGTAGCTTAGAGCTAGCATTACATGAAGGCTCATGAGACCATCCAATTTCATGCCTTCATACTGGGGAAGATTGAAGGGCTGATAGTAGACAAACCAGGACTCGTTTGTTCAAGAAATTCAGGTGAAGAAGTATATTAATTTGAGGTATTTTTGAAATCAACAGCTTTAGGAGTACACTCCTAATTAAAAATGGCTGAAATACCCTATTGATAAATTCACCTAACAATATGTCAATGATTGTGTCTATTACACTGAGATTATCCCAACATTCCTCATTAAGAAGGGTATGAACTTAGAAGGGGTGATTTAATATCCCAGATTTTGCCTGATTATAACATTGCTTTCATATTTTTGCAAATATCAGGTAATTTAGGCCTTGAAACCAATGAAAAATTGATAACTTAATAAAAATAATTGGCTTCAATCTTCAATGAAGGAAAGTACAATTAAAAACCTTTAGCAATGCAGCCCAATTAAAATTTGCATTAAATAAATTAATCTTAATCACTTAGATACCATTATTAAATCCCGTAGTGAATTACTATAAAAAGCTAATCCAAATTAAATGGCTTTTTAATAGTTGATTTATATCTCAAAATATAAATTCAGCCTTCAACCCCAAAAAATTTTGACAATGTATAAGTTTATTAGGAAAAGCCAATCAGTGTAGGAATTACCCATTAGTGGAAGTTTTTATATGCATCCCCTTAAAAAGTTTACTAGTTTATTTCTAAATGTGGGCGACCATTTTTTTATATGATTTTACTTTGAAATTGAGGCTGTCTTATTATCGCCAAGGAAATGGGTCTTTGATGCCACATCACTGAATTTAATTTTGCACCCTTCATTTTTCACCCTTCTTGGTGTAAACTGACCTTTCCTTAGTTTGCACTATCTCAACACACCATGTATATTATGTGCAGTTCTAACCATATATTTTGATGAGTATAATTATTACCTATGTATGCACCTAGGGTTAAATTCCTAAAATTTTGCGCTCCATCTTTTAGTTTTGAACCATGTCATTTGTTAAAGTTTTTAATATTTATTCAGGGAAGGTCGACCAGGGGACGCTTCCAGTATAGTGGATATAAAATATTAATAAACTGTGAATTATTAGGACACCCCAGAGGGTTCCTAGCCCTTCTGTTGCCTTCAGGACCACCAAGTTTAGGACGATAGGGGGTACTTATTCTGACTTATCCTTGGATGCAGCATGAGTGAAGGAATGAGTCAATATTTAGGAAACATATGGGAACCATAAATTTTGTTATCCTTGTGTTACGTGGGGTCATGTTTTAAAACAACCATTCTTGAAGATGTTCCAATATATGGTAGTAAAAACTATTGATGACTTCTTGGATTGAGGGCGCTGCTCTTGTGAACGATTCCAGTACCATTGTATGTATCGTCCATAATGCTATTGCTACTATTAACGCCCTGAGGGATGGGTGGATAGGAGAGTCCATGTTTATAGAGAACATGTTCTTTGCTAGGCTGAATGGTTGTCCGTTTTCTTGGCGGAATAGGCGCATGGCCTCTTTCCATACAGCCACTGATGTTGGGCATTGTTCTAAACGGTGGGCTAGGCTTCCATACTGACCACATATTGTACATGGGGTGTGAGTGGCATTTGACCGCTCAGCTATGCGGTATACTCTCCTCATGAATCTCCATACATGTGTCCATATCCTGGGTTGTAGTAGTGAGCGTTGTGTGTATCTCCGAATTATTCTTTGGGTCTCCAGGCTGTATGGTATGTACATATGATCCAGGTAATCAATACTGTCAATAGTCCTCAGATTTCAGTTTATTATGTCATCTGTAATTATTTGACAATTTACTTCCTGTTCATGAGTTAGTCTCTTGTGACCTCAGTGACTGTTTTGGACACATATGGATCTTCCACTTTGCTATTCTCATGGCTAGAAGTATTCATTTTAAACGGCACATCAAGTCATTTACTTGTGTGCCGGCTCTCATCAATTTAGCTGAGCATCAACTTGCTCAATATGTTGAAGTGATTGACTCCGCTGACCTCATTAATAAAGAAAACCCCCAACTATACCTCCTTATGCCCCATGTCGCTGATGCTCCCACCCCAATGCTGTCCACCATGGTCCGCCAGCTAAAGTGGGCGCTGGACAAAATTTTCCCAAAACTCTCCTCGCCATCTGATATGGCTTCCTAGGCTGATAACCTAGGGCTATATTAGGAATTTTTTAATCTATGATAATCCCTTTGTTTGACCAATTTGCAAATAAAGATGTGTGGCGGCTCCCCCTTTTGGGTTGGGCACCAATAGTACTAAAAAAAGTATTTTTTAAAGTGTACAGAAGTGCCATGCGGTCTTGCAGCAGTTGATGATATGCCAGATATTTAATCAATGAGTTTAATGATCATGATTTTTTAATTGGAGTGATCTTGTAAAATTAGATCTTACTACTTTAGCTCAATGAATGTCTGAAAGGTCTGGACTTTTTACCTAAGCTAGCTAGGATCTTAATATATGGGCCGCTTGCTTTACGTAATTAGTTAGCCCCATACCTCCATTACTCCTAGGACCAAATAGAGTTTTAAGGCGCACAGGGGCATTATGGTTGGACCAAAGCCATTCCTGTATTAAAGTATATATGTGTTAAAAAAGGACGGTTAGAAAGCAATTGCATGGGCCATAAACCATATGAAAGATATTATGAAAATTGCTATCATAACTCTGCCTGTTTGACCTGTTTGATGTCCATGCAAGGAGGCAAAGCGTTTTGTTTTTTATCTAGGAGTTAATTTTCCATCATGGTGTTGGCATAACCCCCTTCCTCTAACCATATCCCCAAGTGGCGGACAGGTCCAGCTGCCAGCTTGGTAGTGAAGGGAAGTTCCAGCGGGGTAATTAATAATCTTCGCCTCCTATTTCTTGTGAGGAGTCTTGATTTGTGTTGGTCTGTTGACCCAAGGTGGATGGCATCCAATGGGTCTGATATTTCCCCAGGAGTATAATTTAAGTTTTTTTCAGTTTTAGATGATGCGTTGCTTATGGATGAGTATTATTGTTTATTTCTTAATTCTGCGACCATCCTGGATGATGAATATACCCACCACACAGTCATCTGTGAAAGCATCATTTTGACTGGTGGTTGACCATAAACACTGATTCCATTGATAAGGGCATTTGTATTCCGGATTAGGGTATCAAGGCTAATATTATATAATAGAAGGCTTAAAGGGTCCCCTTGTTTGAGTCCCCTCTATGGAAAACTAGTTTAGTTGAAAAACCTGCTCCACGCACAGCCATGGTGGCTGACTCTGTGAGCAACATCACTTATATTATGAACTTATTTGGGTGTTTGGTTTTTTGAAGGCAGGCCCTGAGATAGGTCCATTTCACCCTGTCATATGCCTTCTTTTGATTTAAAACAATAATCTCTCCAGAGGCTTTAGATTGGCAGACATTTATAGCTGTGTAAATATTGTCCCAGATGAATCTTCTTGGGACAAGTCCATATTGTGATGGGGATATCACATCAGTTGCAATCTCCCCTAATCGTTTGGCATAATTCTTGTGAATATTTTAGTGTCTTTATTAGTTAGGAAAGATTGGGCGCCAATTGGATAGGTTTAGTCTATCTCCTTTTTTGAATAGAGTGACAGTAAATGCTTATTTTCCTCCAGGTAGAAGGCATGTTTCCATAATGCACTTGTTCATGGAAGTGAATATTAGATATGTTAGTGAATTATTTTATATAAAATTCATAGGGAAGCCCATCAGGTCCAGGGCATTTCCCTCGTGGTGCACTGTGCACTGCTTCCCATCATTCCTTACAAGGTATTAAGTTAATTAAAATATTGGTTGTAGCTGCAGTGTCAATATGTGCATCTGCGAGGATTTTTGATTTTTCTGGTTTGACTGGGTTGGATTTATATAAATTTGTATAAAGCCTGTTTACTTCAGTTATGACCTCTTTGGGTGTTTCTGCTATGGATGTATCCGGTCATCAAAAATATTTGTAGACTACCATGTTCTTTTGGGCGTGAAATTAGCGGAAAAAATAGCTCAAACAAGTTTTCCATCTTCTAGTTACTTTTTGCTCTATACTGAACCCCAACGCAGTGTTGGTGATCATGTATCAAGGTGTTTAAACGTGAAGATACCTCTGCGCATTTGCATTCCAATCCAGGGATGTATCCTGTGCATGAGATATTATTTCTCATGAGATTAATTTCTGCCAAGGTGTGTTTGGTAATGGCTGAAGCAGCCCTGTATCTTATTGATGCTGTATGTTTAATTTGTTGTATTGTTAATTTTTTGAAATTTACTCAGGTGATTAATGGGTCTGAACAGAGAGGTGTTTGAAAATTACATGTTGATGGTATTTTCTCCACTCAAGTTTGAAATTCTGAGTCAGCAAAATTTTCTGGGCGTATTCTGCACCATTGTGGTGCTTGGGTAATTGTTTTCGCTGGTATGAAGGACACTGAAACTATTCAGAGATCAGAGATAGGATTTTTGTAATCTTAAATTTATAAATTTGGTGTCAGAAGTTATTGGCAAGAGTATTATGTCTATTTGCGACATAGAAATAAGTACATTGTTGTTCACATGTGGGCATGTCGTGTTCTGCAGGAGGGGTGACCGTTTAGGTAATAAATCATATTGGCCAAGGTGGCCTTTAATACGCGAAATTCAACTTGCTCTTGTGGTGTCTCCGTTGTGTGTGGCCATCAGTCAGAGTCTGAATTAATCCAGCAGTTCATTTCTCTCATGATGAAATTGTTTTCTGGGAGATGGAGCTGTGTCAGGACTGATAAAAACTCTTTTATGCTCCATTGCACAGTTTGGTGATTTCACAATGGCTATTGTTGCACCTCTTTGTGCCATGGGAATGTAACAGCAAGTATGCGGCCTCCCAAAAAGGAATTTTTAATAACGAATCTATAAAGCTTGGTTTGCACATATTATCACTCCACAATGCTGTGACAAAAAATTGTTAGAAAGAGCATGTTTTCCCATGCTTCCTCCTTTCCCTGTGGACATTGGGTTTCCTGCACCGCCAGGATGTCCACAAGTTGGTTGTGCAGGAGAATCAACCTCTTGGCCTGTGATGTTAAGGCCTTGAGTCCTGCTATGTTCAGCATCTTTATCTCTACTGAGACGTCCTATGCGCCTCAGGAGTGGTTATCAAGGCCCCCAGACCTACTCCCTTGCCCTCATCACTCACAATTGCATCCTTGTTGCAGGTGGCATAATTACGAGTTGGTGCTGGGGTGTATTCTGCCCCCTTCATTACCATTGCTTTTGCTCCTCTCCTGCCTTTGCTTGTTTTCATCTTATCGTTGTGGTGTACTTGTGTGTTCTCATTGGCTACATCCTTGTTTTGCACATTCCATTATTGATTTTCACTCCCAATTGAGATATACTCCACAATTCTTTTGGGGGGTGCCAAACCCTTGTTTTTCTGCGTTTTGCTTCCAAATTGGGGTCTTCTGAATTAATCTTGTTTGTGTTAGTTTTTTGGTTTTCTGTGTGATTTGATTGGCTCATTGTTGCAAGTTCTTCCATGGCTTCCTGAATCTGTTCAGTCAAAATGGATGATTCCGCTGAGGCCCTGGATTAGTCGCAGCCAACTTGTGATCCTGTTTGCCCATTTTTATTCCTTTGGGGAAATTGGGTCAATAATTTTAAATTGCCCACTTTCTTCCCAGTAGAATGCCTGTGGGGTATCAGTAATTTTGGCGTACTCTGAGTTATCTTCACCATTTCTTCCTCACAGAATTCCAATTCTCATAGCCTTCTTTTATGGGACAAGCATAAATCTTGTACCAAAGGCCTGTTAGGGTTGTATATGGTGGGTGCGCTCTCCACTGCTGCGCGGAATATTTGAGATTTTTTCCATTAATAATAATGGATGCAATATGGGGGATCTTTGCGATATCTTCTGCTCTCTCCTTGTTTGGGGAAATAATTGTGATTGCCTTTCCAGTGTTAAGGGTCAAAATCATCTGGAATCTTTGCATTTAAATTGTTTGATTTCTCCATAGGATTTCAAGCTCTCCCAGAAATGTTGTTCAACTACTGTGCATGCCAGTGTAGTTGGAAGGTAGTTGAAATTAATAAATATCTTTGGATTCTGCCCAACGTTGCATTTGGTCAATACCAAACGTTTCTATATTGAGAAGGTCAATCATACTCTGACCTTCGTGGCTTCATTTGTTTTCTCCGCTGTCTCAAACCCAATATCCACCCAACCGCAGAGGATAGTGTGGGTTGTCATGTACACATATGTGAGAATAATTATTGTTGGGCTTCCTCAAACTTTTCCTACACTGATGGTGCATCTGTACCTAAAAATACATGGATCCCATTTTCAACTGATGACAGCAATTGATTGTGGGACACTTCAATGTAACTGCTTTATTTCACTAAAAAATCTATGAAACCTGCAGGATGCACCACCTCATGTTTTTTTTCTTTGCTATGAATTTCGCTTACTTTCATGCCTTGGTACCTTTGGACGGTGCAGATACATGTCTGCTACCCTTTACCGCATTTGCCCAATTCTGTCCTTGTTTATTGATTGTGCTCATCTCACCTGGTATTTAGTCAATTTTTCTGTTTGAATCTAATTGTTTACTAATAAGTGATAGTAATCAGAAAGAAAATATGAGTTTCACTTAAGGAAGTTTTTATATAACCATTTATGGAATAGCAAATAGCTTATTAGATAGCATCACTTCTCTATTAACAAAAGTAGAATTATTATCTAAAAAGTGACTAAAATTCTTATGCAAAGATAAAACAAAATACCATATAAGCTATGCACTGTGCATAAAAGTTGAATAACTATAATAACAGTATTAGACTATTATTCTATGATGTTAATCTTGATTATGAGTTTTTTCTTTTGCTTTGATTTTTTGGCGATCAAATAAAAATTTAAAAAAGTTTTTAACTTCACACAACTTTCTCCAGTGCCAACCCTAGCCTATGTCAAATTAATTTGTGCCTGCTGCCCCTGCATGTGGTGATGCTCCGCCTCCTGGTGTTTATTGGCCACCACTGAAACGCACTCAGGATGGCCCAAATAGTTCTGAAAAAAAATCCAGGACGCTACAACCCACCTCTAATCCTGACCCACAATCTTGAACGATCCCATGCGGTTCTCTAAAGTCACCAGATGGTCCCTCAAAGCAACCTGCATTTCAGCCTTTGGGTCAAGTATGGGAACCTCTTCCCCAATGCAAGCGCAGCCATCATTGAGATGGCCTCACAGTTTACAGACTATACAGTTATATTGAATTCCAGCCCTTTTAAGGGGTACCTTGATCCTGGCTTCTTGTGTGAGGCCCACGCCATGGCGGCAGCTATTCTGCCTTTTAGTTATAAAACACTCCCATTCCAACCATCCAAACTCACTTTCCAGATGAGGCCACACTGATGGTCCAGTTCACTGGATTGCCTTCCCATCTCTTTCATGAACGTCTCCGCCACAAGCTCATATAGGGCTTGGTTGCCTATGGCGCCAAAGCTGTGCTGCAGTTCATGGGTGCCAAATGAAGCTTATCATCTCTCTGGGCCTCGCGCTTTTGCAACAATATACCCCTTCTGCCATGCCACCCACCGTTTGATACCCCCCACGCCGTGATCAGATCTGCTCCTGATCATCCTTTCTGGGAACTCATAAAGAAAGGCTAAGCCTTTTATACTTTGTGCTTTGCCCTTGATTCACTCAAAGTGCAAGTGCCCAAAGTATTCTGACAAAGCTGTCTCTGCCGCTCATCCCTCTAGCATAAGCCACACTACTTAATTCAATAAAATTTTCGCATGGGGATCAACTCTCCCCAACCCTCAGACACTGTGAGTGCTGCTCCCACTGCTCCGCCCAACTAAAGTTGCCCGCCCGCCTCATTCCTGAGCATATAGATGTTCATGCACTGGAGAAATTACCATTATCCACTGTGCCCAGCCAATCAGCATCTGCTGCCCACTAGATCCTTACTGCTGGCTTAGCGCTGGAATTATTAAACCTTTTGATGCCCTTGAATGCTTTGATAATAATGAAATTACTTACAGAATTAAGCCCAACTTACCTGGTCAGAATTCATCACACTACCCACCCAATTCAACTCCTCACTTATTTTTCTATCCTCTCATTGGTTTCCCTGCCTAAGACCTTTGAAAAAAGGTTGTTGATGCAGCCGCTGCCCCCACTATCTCCCTCCTCTGCCAAACTCCATTTAGCGATAGAGCCACTTTGTGAGGGCTAGCATTACCTAACTTTCCTATAAGATTTCTCTGAGGACATCATATTTTAATATTGGATAATTAGCTTTTACAGCTAACAGTGTGTGCATTGATGAGGCAAGATCTTTTCTTTATGAATCCAACTACCCTCAAACCTTCCAGAGCATCAAATATTTTACTTTTGTGAATGAACCAATTACTTTGCTGAACATCAACTTGGCATTTACATTCTGAAGAAGCATACACCAAGCCTATTCAATGAGGATAACCCTCACCTCTTTCTACTTTTACCACTAGCTGCTAATGCTCCAACCTCTTTTTGTCTGCCTTCGCCCACCATCTTGAAGCCGGTGCCAATTGAAATTTCCTCAGCCCCTCTTCCCCTTCTATAATAAGTGCTTAAAATACTTTCAGCACCATTATAGGATATTTTTAGATAAACATCCCCTTGTTTAGCACCCTTTAAATAAAGAATGCGTGAAGGATCCCCCTCTTGGGATGGTCACCACTAGTATTAAAAGGTACTCAATATTATGAGCTATTGTATTTCTTACCACTTGGGTTTAACTTTTGAGAAATATAGTTATAGAATTTAGTAAAATAAACTCCAACTTTTCCCCTCGCCTACCAGTTCCCCTGACAGCCTTGGATCCTCCGCTGGCTGCTCCAGGGTGGGGAAGTAGCAAAAACCCTTAGCATTTTCAATACGGTGGAAAATGCGCTTAGACAGGATCATCTAGTCCTCCCAAATCCTCGGGCCAGTTCCAATTAATGTACTCAACGTACACCTCGCTCCTACCCATGTGGTGCCCTGAAGCCCCTTGGTTTTCCCTCAGAGAAGCATGCATTTTACTCTTCTGGTCAGATATGAGAAGTAGTTCTCACATGATAGCAAATGAATTTTCATATTTCCCAACAGTAATGAAACCCACCAGATTTAACTTCTGCTCTACAAGGGGTATTTTGACCTTTGCTTCACCTATGAAGCTGATACCATCACTGCGGCAACTGTGACCCTAGTGTTCCAGGGCACAAATCTCCCACCACTTGTACCCTGCTTCCAGCAGAGAACACTGTGGTGGTTCAATTTGTATGGCTTCCATACCATCTCCCTCCATGGTTATTCACCTGGAGCTGTTGGTTGGTTTGGCCACCTATAACTCTGACCCCATCCTTCAGTTTGTGGTCCCAAATGGGGCCACACGTCTTTCAGAGCTAAAGCATTTGGTTTGATACGCCCAAAAATTTAATACAATGTCACAGTTGATCCCCCCAAGTTTCAATCCCTTTTTCTTCCCCCACCATCCATTCTGGGCCCATGAAAGGGCCAGATGAACATTCTGTCTGGCCTGGTTTGAGTTAGATTGATCAAAATGAAAATGTATATCCTTTACTGCTTCCACCAGATCTAAGCCCACTGTTGGATTTTGGGAGAAACAGATGCTTTCATGGTGCATAATCCCCCTAAATCCAACAATAGGGGGTTGATACCACAATAATAATAAAATTTTTAGACTTAAAAACTTAGAAAAATATGGGTTTTATAAGTTTAATAGGCACCTCTGGGATAAGATAAGAAAACGCCCTTTTTCAATATATGACTGATCCATATTTAAACTGAATTAAAGGTCAACAGAAAATAATGCAAGTCCAAATGGCTTTTTACTTTCCATAAAAAGTAAATATTCAAATTTAACCTATCAAAGCTCAGACAACTTGCTTTATTTAGGATGAATGATGAATGGGGAATTATATTTTGGGTAAGATGTACTCGTGGGGTAACAACTTTTATATTTGAACTAATTCCCTTTTGTGATTTATTTTGCACCTTGGGGGTCCACAGCCATGCCTATAAAAGTGGGTGGTCCCCAGGTAGGTACTTAAATGGGTTTGGCTGGGTTGGGGGATATCCATCTGATAGACGCCCCAGAGACCACCGCGAAGTTGGAGTAATCTGACTGTTTGAATTAGTTTTTATAACCCACGAGGTATTTAAACTAGTGTTTCTCCATTTTTGCGGGGTTCCATCAAGAATTGGCCAGGGTCTTTTGGCCAATTTTCTCAATATCACTAAAAACACTAGTATTATCATAGACTAGTAAATGTCCAACATTTCCCTTTCTCAGCTGAATTTGACCCATAGTATTTTTATTTTGTAGCTTGGAGGGTAATTGTCTGACATCACCCCCTCAAGAATGTTGGGGGAGAATAGGGCTGTAGGAATCAGCCATGAACTCGATTAATAGTAACTATGTTAGCAAGGGATTTGATGGAGTACTCCTCTCCTCGCTTGCAAGTAACTACAAAAGGGCCTTCCCAAATATACCAAAGTTTCTCCCTTCTAGGGTTGATACAATTGTGATAATAAAGCACCAAGTCTGATAATTGGAAGAAAGGAAAAGGGGCACAGTGCTCATTTGCAGCTTGACCTTCTTTTGTGACAGTCTTTGCCAAGTTGGTCATCACCTTGGATTGTAACTAAATGATGTGCTGAGCCAGCTTCTTCTTGGCTTGCTCAGGGTCAGTCTTATCCGTAAAAATTCCTTGGCCAATAATTCTGGAACCCCAGGTTCTCATCCATACAACACATGGAAAGGAGACGTTTTAAGAACTCGGTGGTAACTGATACAGTAGGTCATGAGGGAACTTGATAATTACAGATCCCAGTAAAGGGGTCAGAAGTGGCCATTTTCCATAATAAAGAAACCAGGGTCCCATTGACTCTTTTCACGGTAACATTGGTTGAATGGTTGTAGGGGCAGAAAAGAGCAGTTTATGCTCATGAAAGTCGTGAGATTCTTCACCACTTGAGAGGTGAAGTTTTTATCATTATCACGGAGCAAAACTTGAGGGCAATCATGTCGAGTAAAGATGTACTGATGGAGGAAAGTAGCCATGGCTTTTGCTGTCTGAGCGGGGATAGCCACTGCCTGGACCCATTTGGTAAAGTGATCAAGTACAACCAATATATATCGATTTCCGCCCGTAGTTTGGGGTAGAGGTCCAACCACATCAAGACTTATTGTGTGGAAAGGTTGTTGAGGGGTGGTAGGTTGATATTGATACTTAGTTTTGAAGCTGGATTGCTTTTTACATGTTAGAAAAGCATCCAAGGCTTCAACGATGGTCTCCAAGATTCCCTCCCAATAGTAGCGTTCTTTTACCCATTCATAGGTTTGCTGTACTCCGCTAGCCCTAGGAGGGTATGGGACTCCATAATGACAGGTACTCGCTTTGAGGGTCGGAGGTAGGGTAACCAGTTCACCCCTGTTTTCTTGTATAAATGCCCATTATCCACCTTAGTGTTATGGGAATGTCGTGCTAGCATCTTCTGGACTGGTTCATTCTCATCCTCCCAGGAATCAGGGGTCATCAAAAGATCATGTAGCCGCTCTGCTTCACTATTATCTAAGTGAAGGATGGGCAGCTGAGTCAACCTATCGACATTCATGTGGCTTATCCCAGCTCAGTGTACAATAGTCATATCATAGTTCTGGATCTTTAAAGCCCAGAGTGATAACCTCCCAGTGGGATCCTTCATATTTTGTAACCACTTTACTGAGGCGTGGTCAGTAACCACTTTAAATGAAGTCCAATATAAAAATGGTAGTAATGCTTTACAGCAAGCAAGAATGCCAGGCATTTCTTTTCTTGACGCTATAGTTGCGTGCCTTAGAGAGCATCTTGCTAAAACATGAAACGGGGTGATCAACCCCCTGTTCATCCAGTTGAGCCAAGATAGCTCCAACCACATAATTGAAAGCTTCAGTAAAAAGCATAAAGGGTTTTCTATAATCAGGGTTGTGCAAGATTGGCCATTTCTGCAGCAGCCTTTTTAGCGTTTCAAAAGCAGCTTGTTGTTCCGCTCCCCAATGAAAAGGGGTGTTTTTAGTAAAGATTCGTATGATGGGCTCACTGAGCTGAGCAAATTTGGGGATGAATTGATGGTGTACCCCATCATGCCCAAAAATATTTGAATATCACGAAGGGTTTTGGGAGCAGGCATCTTGGATATCGCCCAACCTTATCTTTAAGAGGCTGGATTCTATCTGAGGAGATGGAGTGGCTCAGAAAGAAAACTTCTTTTGGAAGAATGTACATTTGGAGGGCTTCAACTTAATGTGAGAGTCCTGCAACCGTTGGAAAAATTCCTTTAAATGAGAAAAGTTTTCATTGAAGGTCCTGGAGAAGATGGTGATATCATCAAGATATACAGATAAACAGCTAAGCATCAGATCGTTCAAGATGTGATCCATGGCTCGCTGGAAGGAGGCGGGCGCATTGCACAACCATTGTGGTAGTTGGGTAGGTTGGAAGAGACCCTCGCTGCAGATAAGCGCACACTTTTCTTGGTCTTGCAGAGAAAGGTCCATTTGCCAGTATCCACTAGCCAATTCCATGGCGGAAAAGAATGTAGACCCAGAGAGTATGGCCAGAGCGTCATCAATTCGGGGAGTGGGGTAGCTGTCCTTCTTGATGAGGTTATTTAGCTTACAGTTGTTCATAACTATTTGTTGTTATAATTCTTCTTTTTTATGAGCAATAGTGGAGATGCCCAGAGACTTTGAGAAGGAACCAGTAGCCCCGCATCCAGTAAATGTTTAAGCTCTGTCCTCATCTGGAGCTTCTCAACTTTTGATTTCCAATAAGTCTTGGGTCAAATAGGCTTGGCATCGCCAACATCAATGGTGTAAACCAGCCCTTCATATGCTCATAGTCAGTATTGGATTTTGAGATAATGTCACTATAGGACTCCAGTAAAGGATAACTTTATTAAGTTCTGCGGGAGTTAGCTCATCAGAAATCTGCACGTTGGGCAAAGCGCATATCATTTGGTCATTTTGTAATCCCATATCTAGCATAGACCTAATCTAATGGACTTGGTGTATGTTTTTAATGGGAAGCAACAGGGCTTTTCCAATCTTCTGACGTTTCTTTACAACCATGGCTTGTTAGTGAGATTTCCCAGCAGAAGATTGATAGGTCGCTGGTAGGCAGGATCTAGGATAACTGGAAACACCCGAGGTTTCAATGGGCTGATTCCATCAACGCTTGTTAAGTGCAGAAGGCAGTTGCGGGGGATTTGCATAGTTTTTTTGGTGTCTATCACCTTTTATTCACCCTCTTTGACGACTATCTCTTATGATGCATACAATGGAATGCCCTCTGGACCATCCACAAAGTCAGGCAGCTTTTTTTATTTCTGTCAGATGTGGTATAAGGATGCGGGCAGAAGAAGGGTACTCAACTACGCATGTATATTCCATCTTCTTAGGATCATCACTTGTAAAAAATAGAGGAATCTCGTAATTTATAAGGGAGAGAAGTCCCTGTTTCATAATAATGATTCCGGCATACTCAATCATGAATTGAGTGCCAATTAGTAGGTCATAAGCGTTCTTGGTTAATGCCACAGCGGGGGCACCCAGTAGGAGTTTTCAATACGTATGAGTAGAGAAGATTAGGCTCCAATAGCTCGCGTATTGTTTGGCCCTGCAGTTCCAAACTCTTGTGAATAGTCCATGTCAGGCGCCAACTTGATTTTCTTGATGAGCCTTGATGAGACCACATTCACTGTAGCACCCGTATCAAGGACGGCTAGAACGCGCACTTTATTGATTTCAACCTCTAGCTTGGTTATGGTAGTAACAAAAGTAGGGGGAGGGCAAGGACCTCCCTCAAACGGAGAGTGGAGGCAAGGCGTTGAGCCATCGCAGTATTGTTATCTTTATTAGATTGGAGTGTATGAACCTGCTGGATGGAGCGGATCATTGTCCCAATAAGTTGATCAGCATCACTAGCGGTAAAAACACTTCAGAAAACCTCAACAACTGTTGAAGATAAGTTTGTCATGATATAGTGGCCATATCAATCAGTTTAACCTTAACCTATCTGGAACCTGCAATTCCTTGGAGCACCCAAAACATAGTAGCCTGCGTCTTCACCACCCACTTCAGACTCGTCATCAGAAGTTTTGTCAATGCACCTCAACGAATTACTAAGAGGAGGTGTAGAAACTGTCTTAGATTCATCACAGGAAATGACTTTGTCACTCTCACCTTCCTTTTTAACTTGGGAAGGGATCATCGTACCATACCAACTTTTGGGGGAGACAGTGGAAGTGTAATGGCTTTAACGTTTGCCTTAGGAGTGTTCGGCTTAGGCTGCCCCATAACAGCAGGTTTTAAACTAGAGGCAGCCTGAGTTGAGGCTGAAGAGGATTTAGGCAGCGGCTTAGGTGGGTGTGATGCATTATTCATCTTAGTAGACCGTATTTAAAGAGTGGGGCCAGGCAAAGTGATAACTGACTTTACCAGATATACTTTGGAACCTGAAGCTAGAGGGGAGCGCTGCCCCATAACTGCCAATATTTCCTGGTTATCCGCACATGGTGGAGGAGTAATTTGTCGCTGCACCTCCACAGAAGTTGGATTCCAGAGAGATACAGCCATAGGAGAGGCTGAAGGGGTCAGAGTTGATTTCCGCTTGGGAGCTTCTTGCAGTGATTCCAGTTCGTAGAAGTTAGCTACTGCTAATAATACCTCTTTTATATCCCATGCAGTTTGAAAGTTATGTTTGACTGCGTAGATATACATTGCTAAAGGGGGATAAGACGGCAAACTAGCTACAATATCAGCAATGGCATCTTAAAGCAGAAGCAGTATGGCAAACAACAGAGGTTGAGCTTTGGTATAGAATCGCTCAACAAATGAGGGGATTGATTCAAACTTTTTCAGGCTAAGGCACATAAAGGTCTGTTTTTGCCGTTGTAAACTCTGCTGGGAACCAAACTCATCAATCAGCGCTTGTTTAACCTCCTTACAGGTAATAAGGCAGATCATTTTGAGGAACCATGATATTTGGGGCCATCTGAATCAAGCAATGAAGGATGCCCTTGATTTTTTGAAGATCAGTCGCTCCTTTCATTGCGGATTCATAAACATAAGGGAAGGAGGCGATGCTGCCCTCACCAAGTTTGTACTTATCTTGGAATGGAGGTTTAATTATAAAAGCGGAGGACCCATTAGGGCTTTTAGAAGGGTGCTGCTCAAGCCTTTTGAGGCGAGAAAAAGCACTGGCTAGTTGTTTTTCTATTCAGCTAGCCCGGGATCTAAAAGTAGTCACTTTGGTGGTATACAGGTACCCCTGTGGTGAGCACCACATGTTGGATACTTGGTGTAACAGATGCTCGCTTGGTGCTTAAACCCCAAAATCCAAAAATGGGGGGTTGATACCACAAAAGTAAAATTATTTAAACTTAAAAACTTAGGAAAATATGGGTTTTATAAGTTTAATAGGCGCCACCAGGATAAGATAAGAAAATTTCCCTTTTTGATATACAACTGATCCATATTTAAATTGAATTGAGGGTTTGTGGGAATCCAATGAAAGTTGGAACAGCTTGTTACATTCTGAAGAGAGAATAATTCTAAATTAACCAATTAAATTTTGGACAACTCGCTTCATTTAGGCTGAATGATGAAAGGGGAATTATATTGGGGTAAGATGTAGCTGTGGGGTAACAACTTAATTATTTGAACTAATCCCCTTATAAGAAAAATTTTGCACCTTGGGGGTCCCCAGACATGCCTATAAAAGGGGGTGGTCCCCAGATAGGTGCTTGAATGGGTTTGGTAGGGGCTGGGGGAGATCCATCTGATGAACGCCCCAGAGGCTGCCATGAAGTCGGAATAATCTGTCTGTTTAAATTAATATTAATCGCCCATCAGGTATCTGAACTAGTATTACCCCAATTTGCGGGGTTCCACTGAGAATCAACCAGGGTCTTTTGGCTGATTTCCTCTATATCACTAAAATCATTAGTATTATTGCGGACTAGTAAATTTCCAACATTTCCCTTTCTTGCTGAATTTAACCCACAACATCTTTATCATGTAGCCGGGAGGGCAATTGTCCAACACCCACCTCCACCAGTGCCCAGCCTGCCACCAATCCACCATAGCATTTTCAACTTTGGGGTAACATACTGCCTCCCCTCCTCAAAGCCTGTTGACGCCACAGTTCCCATAGCAGATAATCAGGCTCCTCCTCAACCCACATCTACACCCATTTCAGCGAATCAGGAAGTGGCTTGGACAAATGTTCAACCACATGCTTCCTCCCATTCATCAGCCAAACCCCAAACTTTCGCTGAAGTCCTGATCAATATAATCAGAATCCCTGGGCCTTATTGACCGAGGTTTCAGAGCTAAGCAAATTCATTGAACCAACAATATTCACCATAGAATGCTTCTACAAACAGATTACATTGACCAGCTCCTCTTTCAGCATTGTATACTTTAAACAAATGCAGCGCCATTCAGCACCAATCATCAGCTCACTGCTAAAGTGGCCGCTTCTCCTGACTGCTGAATCTATGCAAAGCTGTCTTCAAGTTATTGGCTATGCTTGCTTCTGGTTTTCCCCTACTGTTACCCCAAATACGCTTACTGAAGCAGGTAAGCGGAACCTCATTAAATTCCATAAAAACGCCCACAAATCAACTCTGAAAGTATTGGAAGTGGCAATGAACCCCAAAGCCAAGATCACCCACACTAACATCACAACCTTAATCAAGCTATCTGATGCACTCATACTGGCTGAACAAGATCTTGCCAACTAAATCACCGCCTTTGTGGCAGCGCATGGCGATTGTCATGGCCCTCCCCTGGGGGACATTGAGCCCCACACTGCTGATGACCCCACTCCCTTACTTTTCTCCTAGGCCCACACTTTGCATAACAACTAGGGTGCCAAGGAAACTCCACTAACCCCCTCCCCCTCAGCCATGTGCATCTAGAGTTCACCTTTGACAGCCTAGTTAGTTTTGTTTACTTAGGTTTGGGCACTGTTTTGCTCGTTTGAGCATTTTGGCTCCTCTTTTATTTTGTTTTGTTTTGTTTTATTTTATTTTTGGTTTGTCCATCCCCTGGTAGGATTACCTAGAATAAACAAGGTTATGAGCCGTTCTCAAAAGCTGAAAGCATGTTAGACCAACTAAATACTCAAAATGGATAATTATAATAAATTAAGGTAGTAGTATAGAGAATGACTTAGATGTTAGTTTGTATGGAAGTAGCTTTAACTTACTTTTAATATATCTAATGGCATATAGATATAGGATATAAATTGTCGAGAATCTTAACATATAACAAATTCTATATACTTCTTTGCAAATAGTATAATTTTATAAATGCAAAAATACTTTTTTTGATATACTTTGCCAATATCTAAGCTATGCATATGCATAGCTTATTCTAATAGATTTTATAACTTATGAGCATACATCATAATTTACCCACTATTAAGCTTGTAGATCTAGTTTTATGGTGCTTTATAAAGCTATCTAACTTATATAACCTCCTAAATCTATCCTTTTGCATATGTTATCTTTAATTTTACAATATTGAGAATAGTATAAAGTTTATATAAAGTTACTAGGCAAATTTATATAATTACAATGATTAAGAATGTCAATAATATAATACTATAGCAAGTCAATATTTTTCAATAACATGGGTATGCTAGTAAATTATATATATAGTTTTGATATAATTTCAATTATGTTTTTAAGATACAAAATAATTAGTCATATGTGTAGTAGTATTGTAAGAGCATGAGGAGCCCAGTTTGCTTTAGTCATCAACTTTTAGTTATTGTGGAACCACTAGAGTGACCAAGAAATTATTAGTTAGGCCTCAAGCCCTCTAGCCAACAAGGGGAAAGCCATCTTAACAGGCTTATCAAAAAGATGCAGAGTTTATTATAATGTACAAATGCTTTTATTAAACATGTCAAACTTGAATAATTTGGCAAAAAAATTGTCATATAGATCTATAAGAGAGTGGTGAGTAGATATGCCAGTGCTCTCACTTATGAGGGCAATAGCCTATATAAAAGTAAAAAGCATTGAGGATATAGAAATGGTCTTGGGTACTGCAACTACTTCTTGGTTTGCTGTTTTCTGCATTTTGCACTTGGTATATAGGGTCAGAATCACAAAATTGTCACAAGAACTGGGTTTAGATATAGAATACACTATGATTGGCAGATCACTAGTAGATTTTACCCAAAATTATTCAAGGTGGGTCTACCTTGGGACAAATATATCACACTGAGAATGTTTTATAGCCAGTACAGGTTTCAAACTCAAAACCTGCACTAGGGGTAGAAGCAGTTTTACTCAATCAGCTAACCACCCTTATCACTAGTAGATATTAGTAAAATATATCAAAATTATAATCTAGACATGATCCACCTCTAAAAAAGATTGCTTAATCAATAGCATAAAAGTAAAAAATGAAGGGATTTTAAAAATAGTTAATCCAAAGAAGTGTCAGAATTGGTATAGGTAAATTAAAATTTATAGTGGTATATAAAATGTATCATGAATATGAAAAATAATAGGGATTTAGGATTTACAAAAAGTGGGAAATTATGTAAAATTGCTGCATGAGGGAAGAATTTACTTGATGCTTTCTCAATTTTTGATGCTGAAGTTAGGTGATTTCTATATACAAGGTATTTATACTCTCATAAAATATAGTCTGTGGGTAAGGTGGGGATAAGAGTATGTATTTTATGAGAAAGTGGGTACTATGCATCACCTGTTGTATTGTTTTTTGGAAATTCTTAAAAGTATCTACTAAGAGCAATGCATACTTGATCTATGATTAAATATAGTAAACTACAAAATAAGGTCATTATATCTTCCAAAATAAGATAAGTAAATATCTGAATTCCTAAGCATGTCATATGTAACTTACTGCTTTATTGTCAAGTAAAACTAAAATTAAATTTCGACTATAATCATCTATTATAATATTACTTTTTTAATAACATGAAAACCTTACCCATGACGTAACCAGAAAAATCTGAGTCCCGATCCGGAGGTGAAAAAAACTTTCTATGACAGAGTTGACCCTGCTCAGGTTTCATGTCGATATTTTCTTTCTCTATTTCAGCAATGTCTGTCCCCTGGTCAGCTTGCCTCGAATTAATAATATAATATTACTTTTTACAATTGACATCAGATATGTACAAATATATCTCTTTGCTTTAAGGTAAAGCTTTATTTAATTTACTACTATAACATATATCTATACAGTAGTTATTACAAGATAAAATAAAACGTTAGCTATTATAATTATAGATGATATGTGTTAGGCTTTGGGGAGTTAAGTGAGAACTAAGCAGTTGGAAATGGTGTCCAAACACCTATAACTGTGGCTCCAGACTATAGGATGACGCTCAACCTTTAGTAACATACAGGGGAGGTGGGAGAGGGGTTAGAGCTTTCTGAGGGAGTAAATATAATTTTAGGGTTTTATAGGCAATGTTTGAGCTGCTACACATAGAAAATTGAACCAGAAGTTCTTTCATAGTCTCTCCTAAAATTTTAGGTAACAGAATGTGTTATTTTATGAATTTATAAGTAACAAAAATTGTAAAATTTTCATATACATTACAAAAACATCATTTAATAAGAATAATTCAACACCCTAGCATTAGCATGGTGCTGTATACTATTTGGATCTAGGGTGAAGGGATCGCTAATCTGCAAGCATTGGTCTTAAGCGCCAATTTCAAATCCTTTTTTTTTTTTTTTTTTAGTACTAGATGGTCCCAACCCCAATTTCAAATCCTTTAGTGATGAGAATTATTGCCTCAATCAATTTCAATAGAAGCAATACTGGCCAGAATCCCCAGAGTATCTGTGCCCTTTTTTGGTAAATTTTAAAAGTACAAATTCATGATGACAGTTTCAGAATTTTTTGATAGGCTCAATACCTTTTTTCAATCTTTTCTATTTGACTTTTCTCCCTGCTTTTAATTTCTTTGATAAAATTGTTTTACATGGGTTTACCACAAATGTCGAATGTTTTACCTTTATGATGGCTCCTGATTAAGCCACTTGTGGGAGATAGGTATTTAGGACCATGATAAAGGGCTTCCTAGTAGTACTTAAGTCTTCACAGAGCTATCTAACTTTTTCCAGGTAAAACTCCGCAAAGTCTTAAACTAGGATAGGTTTAGCTAGAAAATGGAATGAGGAAAGGCACATGTCAAGCAGGGAGAAGTAGCGGCTACCCTTCTTTCTTCCATGGTATGCCCTGGTCAGAGATCTGGTGGACAGGTAGGGCCTTGGTGTCTGAGCCCTTTTAAGACTAAAAGGGTGCATGAACCTGACCAGCTCAATTACAGGAGCTGAGAGCCTTACATTACCCTTTCTATGAAGGACAGAGTCCTTTCCCCCTTCAGTGGCGTTGCCAATTTTAAACTTCATGTTTATTGGGAAGTTTCATAGCTGTAATTGTGGCGTTCTTAATAGAGAGCGGTGGTGCTCTAAGGTTGGCCTTGTGGAACTTTGCAAACAATTACTTACAGTTTGCACAAAAACCTTGGAAGTAACCAAATACCTTCAAAAGATGGGAATCCTTTCAATATTACTAGATATTGGTAAAATAAATTTAACTCCTTTTGATTTTAAGATCTAATCCACCTAATATTTTTGTGACCCTTCATCATGATGGGCTCTACATCCTTAGTCTTTGTATTATGGGGAATAGGAGGAGGCCTGAAAGGTGTGTGGATTAACCAGTGCGTTGGTAAATCCACATGGAAGATCTAATATCTAAATCTTGGCTAATATGAAATAATCCACCTTTATTTACAAATATTTTTCAATATGGGACCTGGAGGTGATAACTCCTGACGTTCACCAAAACTAAGTCACTTTCTTGATAATCATGAGTTCACTTTATTTTTTATCATCAAGCTACTTATCCTCTTTAGTTGATTTAATCAACTGCTTCTGGACCTGTTGATGCACTTCCCTGATTTGTGCCACATATTGATATGCCACTAAGATGTTACTTCATATTTAGGGCCTAATAGTGAAGGTGTTGTTGTATACAAAGTTAGCTTACATTGGTGATAAACTTGTTGAGAAATGAATTAATATATTATAAGATAACTGATCTAACAGAAGGTAAGCTTCCCAGGTATCTTAAGCTGTATAATAACGGCAGATGTACTTTTTAATGATTCACAAGTTCATTCAATTTGGCTATCATATCAGGGTGGTATGATGCTGACCATGATGGTTTTATCTATTTTATCCTGCACATAGCCTCACAAAATCTTAAGGTAAATTGAGGACCTATGTCCCTGGTCACCTCCAGTGGCACTTCAAACAAGAGATTAAATGTGATACAAACAGCCGTGTCATGTCTTCAGCTGTTGTTGTCAAATAGGGATAATAATAGCATACATAATGTAATAATCTAATAACACTATGATCGTTTCATAGCCTTAAGACACTGGTAAGCCCAAAAAAGAGTTTACAGAGAGTAGTTTAAGGGCCTTTAATTTGTTGTAGTGGGTGGAGTTGACCATTATGGCTTAATCTATCTGACTTAGAACGTATACAAGGTAGAAAGCCCTCAACCCAAGATGTTACATCTTGGGTTGAGTACATTCTAGACTAGCCCACGTTTAATAGAATTGAACCATTTGTTTAAGTCTGGATGATCTATAGTGGAAGTATCATAATCTTGCATATAACGTAAAAACGCAGGCCATAAGGAACCCAGACTCTATCACAAAAGCATACTATCATCCTTTTTGCAAATATTATTCAGACGTGCCTTTTCAGCATCAATCCTGATCAGAAGGCCCAGACCTTCAGAATATTTAGACTGGGATGCCAAAAAAGCATCTAGGAGAGAACCCTTATTCACAGGGGACGTCAGGGCTGAGTCATAAGGGGTTAGTTCAATCACTGGTTCATAAGGAATAACAGGTATACTGAAGAATATAGAACCACAAGATTTGGACTTATATTTGGATTTAGGTTTGAAGTGGGGGATGCAACCATGAAATGACAGGAGGTGGATGATTTATGATTTGCTCAGGGGGATTACTATGACTAATTCTAATATTTTTTTAATTGAGACCTTTATGGGTGTTAACTTTTGGTGATATTAGTTTGAATCTGCCAAAATGGTTGCACAGGGTAAGACCCACTGAGCAACGGATGAGTGATACATGATCGCTGATCCTCAATAAAAACAAAGTACAATAAAAAGGAGCCATTGCCCCAACAGAAATAGTTTATTTAATATTATTAATATTGGACTATTTCCGCTAAACCCTCTCTCTTTTCTTCTTTCTTTTTTTAAAAAGATTCCCTTTCTCATTCTCTCTCTCACCTTTAAATCATTGATATTTAATCAGTTTTGACCTTCCGCTTTGCAATTCCCTTTTGCTATAGTTTCAGGTTATGTTCTATCATCGAGGTATTGACGGAATTTCCTAAAATTTGCCAAACTATGATTACTTTAATAAATTCTCCTCATTTCAACATAATCTTCTGGCCTATCTTGAGGCTCGCCTCAACTCATAAATTATTATCTGCTTTATATATCACTTATCATCCAGTTATATCATTTCTCAACTTTACCCCCCTTGACTGGACTGTAAGCTCCTATTGCTTGTATGCTTGTAGGACTTCGCATGAACTTGATTGATAATCCAACAACTCGCATCTTTCTTAATGGTGTAGGCAATGATACCAGTCTTCTCAATTATTTCAAAAAGACTGCTATATATGTTAGAGAGCTTATTCTATCTTCAAATCCATGTTAGCTTTAGAACAAGACATTATCTCCTACAGCGAAATGTGGGAGTCTGCTATGTCTACTTTGGTCCACTTCATGATCATGAATATTTTTAGCAAAGCTGGTAGAATGAGCTTCTGTTTGTAATTTTATCAGCGTGTCCATTAAGCTGGTCATATAATGCTGCGTTCTGCTCCGCCAGTATCATCCACACACGAGTATAGCAAAACGGGCAAAGCAGAATGTCTACCATAGAGAAATTGGAAAGGACTCTTGCCCGGTGACAAGTGGTATCCAATATTATAGGCAAAGATGGCGGTGGACAGGAGATACTCCATCCATAGAGCCAATCCTTTATCAGATTGTGAAGAATGTTTACCAATGTCCCATTGACACGTTCAACCATTCCATTAGATTCAGGGTGATAGGGTGTAGTCAAGACCCTGTGTATTGTCATCAGTTCGTCAACTTGGGCAGGATATGTGACATGAAATTGGTTCTGTTGTCCTTGGGGATAAACTGTGGACAGCCATGTCACTGAATGAACACTCCATGATTACTTGGAGGTGGTGAAAGCCCCAAATCATTAATAGCTCTTGCTTCCACTTATCTCATCAAATGATCAATTGCTACTATTATATTTTTGGATGGTTTCATGATAGTTGGCAAAGGGCCCACCACATCAAGGGAAACAGTATGCCATGCGAAATGTGGCTTTATCATCTGGTATTTGGTCTTCTTGTGGAAAGGTTTCTCCAATTGGTACTGGTGACAACAAGCAACCATCTTGAGCACATCATTTTCATGCTCTCCTAATAGTAACAGGGTCATAAGAACTCCATATTTTTCTACAGCCCTCCATGACCTAAAGCCCAATGTGCATCTAAGATAGTTGCTGGCCTGGCGGATGGTTTTGGGAAGCTAAGTATCAATTCTCCAATCCACTTATATAATTTAACATTGCGCAATAAGGTATCCCGTCTAAGCCCATCTAGCACTTTGATCACCTGTGGCGACTCATCGTGATATTTATCCCACAATCATATTCTCATACCTTATGTCAGCCAAATCTGCCATAAGGGCAAGTGTTGGTAAACACGAGAGGCAGTCCGCAATCTGATGTTTTGCCCCTGGCTGGTGTACTACTTAAAATTCATAGGTTTGGAGCTTCAATGCCCATATTGTGAGCCGCCCTTCTGGTTCTAAAGATTCTGCAGCCAACGCAGGGAAGCTTGATCAGTTACCATTATGAATTTTACTCCATAAAGGTATGCCTAGAAATGTTAATAAGCATATATCACCGCCAAGCACCTCCGCTCAGTCACTGTGTGATTACTTTCATGAAAATTCAGTATTTGGTTGCAATTGCAACAGTGTGCTCCACATCTTCATCATCTTTTTGAGATAGCATGGCTCTACAGAGGAAAGGGAAGCATCCGTTAGCACAATAAATTCCTTATAGAAATTAGGGTATTGCAAAACAGGCGCACTAGCCAATTCAGTCCTCAGAACATCAAAAGCATTCTGACATTGTTCTGTCCAGTTGAAGGTTGAATTCTTCCATAATAACTCAAAGAGCGGTGCCCCAATACAGCTGAAGTTGGGAATAAAACTTCCAGTAGTAACCAACCATCCCCAAGAACACACGGATAACTCGCTTATTGCCTATCCTGTCATCTTACATATATTTTCCACCTTTGCCAGCTAAGGTTTAAGCCTTTTTAAGTCTACCATAAACCTGAGGTATTCTAATTGTTCCTTGAAAGATTGACACTTCTGAGGATTGATATTGATGTTAGCATCAGAAAAATGGCGTAGCACTCGTTTCAAGCGATCAAGATGCTCTGTGAACATCTTTGAAAGCATGTTAATATTATTTAGTTAGACTAGAACGCTGGACAGCTTCAGATCAAACAAAATTGTATCCATAGCATGCTGGAACGTAGCTGGGGCGTTGTAAAAACCCTGTGACATACGTGTAGACTGGAACAACCCCTTCAAGGTTATTATAGCACATTTCTCATGTTTTACCTCTGGCAACTCAATCTGCCTGTACTCCAATATCAAGCCATGGCAGAAAAGTAGTTTGCGCCTCCTAGACAATATAAAGCATCATCAAACCATGGGAGAGGATAGGAATCATTCATAGTGACACTATCAAGCTTCTGTTAGTTAATGACCACCCAGTTTGTGCCATCATTTCCTAACAATTATCACCAGAAATGCCCAAGTACTCTTGGACTGCTCTAACATCCCCTACTCAATCAATTTGTCTCCCTTATAGGATACTACTTCCTCCACAGCCTTGTAAGGCCAGATGGTCCGTGACCAAATGGGAGGGTGGTCCTCGTGTCTAACAGATGTTCACTCCATGTGCACATCCCAAATTGTGGTCATCAAAAGCAGAGGTATCTTGGTATAAATAAAACAGGGCTATCGCCCTATCTTTCTGTTCTTCCAACAGCCCAGTCAGAGCTTCCCACGGAGCCACTGTCACTATGCCAAATGGGGTTTTTCCAGGTAAGCGAGGTCCTCCCAAGACCCAAAATCATGATTATGGCGGACTTCATTAATGAGAGACAAATGTAAATACATCACCACTTGGTGCCTTTGAACCGTCATAGACTCCTTCTGTAGGTTCTCTATAATTACCTTCATTTCCCCATGTCCTGGTAACAGTAGCCCCGGATCCATATGAGTTTAAGTCATGATTGCTGGTAGGGCCCAACAATTTACCAGTATAGCCCTTCAGGGACTTCTGAAAGCTCAGTCCCTATTAAGACCTGATGTCTATAAGGTATGCTATAAGTTCTTGTTACCCATAGGGAATACCACTGTACTCATAGATCTTGCAGGTATGGGCTCTGTTCCTCTGCTTTATCCACTGATATTGAACAGAAATTACCATATCACTATATGCCAGATTGATCTGACTGGAGTGTAAGGAGAGTGTCTATAACTCTCCAGTTCCCAGTATGGCGGTGCTCGGTGCACAGGCCCAACACCAGGGAACTAGCCGTTAGTGCCAGAGGGATTAGAGCCCAGCAGAGGGTGTTGGAGCAATAACCGCTGAGGCATAATATTGTGAAACCTATAATAAAATCCCATAGAAGGGCGACGCGGTGCACATATTGGACAGGTTTAGGCAGCCCAGGTTGGAGGGATCCTGGGTGGACAAACGGTGCTCAAGGGGAGAGCGTAATGGTACTTGCAATAGCAAGTGGAAAGGAACGTGAGACCTCCTCAAAGAGGTTTGCGCACAGGAGCATTCAGAATATCATAAAATAAAAAATGACTTAAAACAGGGGATAGGTTTATTTGGGAAGTCAACCAACAAGGAATGTTGGTCAGGGGAAAATGTATTTAAGCTTGGACGGGGAAATTGGGTTATGCTGCAGTGGGCCCAAGCAGCGACTCGCCAATAGGGCGATACTTCCATCCAAGTTAATAAATAGGCTGAAACTGACTTCACTTGAGTTATTGACTGAAGTTGGACATGACCCGAGTGCGTTATTTCATAGCAGGAATGGGTTTTGAACCCATGTTCTGAAACTAAGCAAACCAAACCATCCGCCTTAATTTAGTAATTAGTTTGTCTTAACGCTTTGGCTGCCATCAGGGGCTGGGCATTTGAAGCACCACTGCTCCCAACCTGGGCATAATATTGCCCAGACCCAGCATTGGTCCAGGGTGTTCTTCAGGTCAGGAAGGGCCTGCAACTTCACCTTCTGGGCCTCCAGGCGCCCAGCCTTGTCTTTGGGGTTGATCCCCACTATTATGTTATGTGAACTTGACATGGAGCGGACTGGGTACTTTGGGACACCGCTGGAGGTAAAGTAAATGGGGATCTATTGCCCTAGGATACTGATGTTTTCTTCTGCCATGATGACCAAAGCCCCAAATCACTGAATGAACGCAGCGCTGATCAACATGTTGTAGTTAATATTAGGCAAAACCACATCTGGAGCAGACGTGACAACTGACCTGAACCTCAAATGCAAAGCGCTTTAAGCACCCGCTGACACAGTGCTCTGTGCCCCTGCAGTCCCATACACTGCTTGGTGTTCCACGTCAGGCTTCATCAAAAGCTTAGCTACAAGCTTGGTGAATATTATATTGACTGGGGCGTCATTTCCTAAAAATAGCTCAGATTTTGGTATTTTGTAAGAAAATATCACAGTCTGTACATTCCAAATAAAAGGAATTGTTGGCGTCTATTACTTGAACATTAAGGGCTTTTGGCTATCCAGAAAAGTGATAATACCAGTGCAAACATGAGGATACTCCTGAAAAATTTTACTTGGATCACCACGATCACCCCATTGAGGGTTGCGACATTTGTTGAAGGTTTGCCTTCAACTGTACCATTCTACTCAATGATTTGCCAGGCATACAGCTTTTGCACATCTTGGCGGAACTCTTAGTCTACTTTATTGGGGTCTCTCCCTCCGGTTGAAGGCCAATATATCATAAGGATTTGTTATTATAATAAATCATCAGGGTGTGTACTGGAGCTGACACAAAGTGACTCAAGGGAACCATCAGGGACAATTAAGTTTAAATTAACGGAAGTAGAGCGTCCCGTCTCTACTCTGCTTGACATTTTCCCTGTTAGTTCAGGGCAACTGGAACTTCATGGACATAGTTTACCCAGACAGCGTGCCGCATAAAGGCTTCTTTGACCACATGAGTTACAAGCATTTGTAAACGGCATTTGTCTCTATAACACACCCACAAATTCATGTCAGAAATCAAATGATGGATTGTAATTTGGCCAATGACGAGCTGGTTGAGTATAATGGGGATGAAAAGGAATCGCCAGGAGCGTTGAGTGGATGAGGATTAACCAACGGATTGTACCCAAGTGATTGTTGTCCATTACCTGATGAATTATGGCAGTTGCAGGGACTTTCCGTTCCACAATGGGGGGCACTAAAGGTGATTTAAGGCGTAAACAATTGAAAATTTTAATAGCTCCACATTATCTTAAAGAATGTTTTTCATAGAATTATACAGTTCTAAATATAGATAGACAGCAGCCATCATTGCTGTGCCCACCTCCTCGTTAGTTAAGATATTTGCTCCCAATAACACATTAGCCTCAGATGTGAAATGCTCTGAAAACTCCACCAATGACTTGTTTTTTGAAAGGGTATAGGCAAAACTCTGCCTTGCACCGCGCCAATTTTGCCACACCCCCAAACAGGAGAATCACGGTCCTCTTCACTTCTTGATACATTATATTGTACAACTAGTAAGGTAACTGTTGACAAGGTCGGTACTCTCGACATCCAGAGAAGATAACAACAGCTTAGCCTTCCATTAATAGGAAGTCCCTTCTACTGCAAATTCAAACCGCTTAAAAAAATCAGGTATGTTTTCGTGAGAGTTAAAGGGGAACTTTTCTATACATACCCCTCTTCTCAGCAATACTAATCCATTTCCTTTTTGAACAGTATAGCTGCTCTATAGTGTTGGCCAAGCAGTCGGCAAGTTGGCTGGTTTGGCAGCCAATGAAGTGTAGTTGGTGTAAAGCCTTTTCCATCTGATCCATTATAACCTTATTCTCATGGACAAGAGTTTTTTGGCCTGGAGTAGTATATACAAGGCAAGTTTATGTTCCGAATTTTGAGATATCTCAATAAACTGTGTTAGTACCCCATCAAGGGGACCTGTTGCACCATTGCTTGGCGAATATTAAATTTTTTAAGTTGATCAATGGGCCCTCTTTTTGAGCACCACTGTTAACTTTTGGCAATATTGGTTAAATCACCGAACTGGTTGCACAGGGTAAACCTGCTGAGCAATGGACGAGCAATATGTTGATTAATGATCCATAATAAAAACAATAAAGTATTACTAAAGGAGCTCTTACCCCACCGGAACTAGTTTATTTGATATATTTAATAACGGACTACTTCTTCTAAACCCTCTTTCTTTTTTAGTACTATTGGTGCCCAACCCAAAAGGGTGAGCCGCCACGCATCTTTATTCGCAAATGGGCCAAACAAAGGGATTATCATAAATTAAAAAAATTCTTAATATAGCCCCTAGGTTATCAGCCTAGGAAGCCATATCAGATGGCGAGGAGGCTTTGGTAAAACTTTTATCCAGCGCCTGCTTTAGCTGACAGACCCCCTCTCTCTTTTCTTCTTCCTTACTTAAAATAACCCCTTTCTCAAACTCACGCTCAACTTTTAATCATTGGTATTCTCAATCAGTTTTGATCATTCTGCTTAGTAATTCCCTATTTGGTACAATTTCTTGTATTTCATTTTTATCATTGAGGTATTGGCGGAATTTTCTCAATTTTCCAAACTATGAATACTTCTATTGATTTGCCTCACATCAACATAATCTTCCATTAATAATGAGGTTCACCACAACTCATAAATTACAATCCTCCGGATATATGGCTTATCGTCCATTCATATAATTTTTCAACAATTGGATAGCAGCTCGAGATATCAGGTAGAATATGAGTAGTCCCTTTGATTAACTCATAATTGAAATTGAATCTTAAAAGAGTGCAGTGAGTCCTAGTCTGCTTGCGAGATAGCTTCTGAGGTTTTCTATAATAAGTAAGTGACTTATGTTCTGTTTGCACAACCACTGTATGTTTTTCACCCAGTAATAGGTACCGCCATTATATAGGATACCAATAAAAACCAGCCAACTCCTTATCTTATATGAACAGGCGCTCTCTGTGACAAATATTTTTTGAAAAGTAAATCACTGTGTGTTCCCGCCCCTCATGTTCTTGAAGTTGTACAGAACAAACTGTAGTCCCAGAGGCATTTAAAGTATCTTTATAAGGCTTGTCTATATATACATGACAAAGAACTGTGGTGGTTCAAACTTTCCTTTATTACTTCAAACGCCTGTTGGCATTCTAGAGTCTAAATTAATGAGGCGTTCTTACATGTGAGGGATTGAAAGGGCGAGGCCAGCTCCATAATGGCTATTGAAAACTTTTTAAGGAGTTTGAAAAATTCTAGGAAGCTCTGAAGTTGCTTCTGTGTTAATATAGTCGGATAGAGCGGATGGCCTCCAGTGAAGGCGCAATGGGGTGGCCATAACTTAAAGTCTGATTACCAAAGAAAAAAATTTAAGCCGTAATAAACTGCACTTGAATGGCTTAGTGACAAGACCATCTTTGTGTAGTGCTGCAGACACTAGTGCATAATGTTGCTGTTATTAGCATCAGGCAATTGGATCAGATGTCATCCACTTAGTCAATAGCACAAGCTAGCATGAGATCACGCAGAGTGTCATCAATGCGGCGTTGAAAGACAGCTGGCACCTTTTTCAAACAAAATTTCAAAACCTTGAACTGGTAGATTCATATCAAATGTGAATTGCCATTATCCACTCCCGGCCATAATTGACCTGACCCTGATAGAAAGCATTCACCAGATTGAGTTTATAAACTCTCTTATCTTTAAATAGCATGGAAAATTGCTGCCTCCAAGGATAAAGGATATTGATTTAAATGTCACATTATACAAGTGGCTTTGACCAATGTATGGTTTTAGTATACCATAAGGCCTCTATTAAAAAACAGGAGAGGACACTGGAGAGTTTCTTTAATTATATACTTCTCCTTCAACAGTTGTGACTTTTAAGTCTTTAACGCATGGTATTCTTCAAATGTGTAGTTATAAAAGGGGACAGCTGATTTCAATGAGGTCAAAAGTTACATGGTAACTTAGCTCAAATGCGAATGAATTGGTAGCTCATTAGCACTGTCCACATCAAAAACGAATTGTATGGCGCAATAATAAAGGCAAAGTAGGAGTCTCAAGCACAGTATCAGTAGTAGAGTATTACACCATTACTGCCACAGTATTTTCTTTTGTTAACATTGGAAGGAGTGGAAGTCACCCAACAAAACATTAGAGGTAAAAGCTAAGGTATTTTGCTCCTAGTCAATACTTAGTGATTGGCGGTGCCACCATCCTATCCTAAGATTACTGGATATAATAACTCTAAAATCTCCGCAGAGATAGCTACAAATCCATATTCATGGGCCACAAAGAGCAATGGTTTTTAAAGAGCAAGTGTAAACATAGAATTTTGAAAAGCTCCATGAAATGGTAAACTGGGTTACTTCAAGATCCAAATCTTGCACCACCTTAAGGTCAATGTAATATTTTTTGCACCAGTATTCAAAAGAGCTGTTATTATAACACTGTTATGTCCTATTGTAATATGAATAGAGAACAAAAAATAGGCACATCTAAATTTATTCAAATCAACTAGGATCTTAGGATAGGTTAAAATTTATTTAACCTTAAAGTTTTTTTAAGCCTTAATATGTCAGATTATGAACTTTAGGGCATAGCGGCAGTTCTAGAGCAGGAAAGAGGAGCATATTCAGGGTCTTAAGGGTCAGATAAGATATGTACAAGAAAGATCCTCATAGCTGGGTTGACAAGCGCAGCATTTTACCCTAGCGAACTAAGGATTTCCATTTTATGATTTCTGGTTTTAGGTTCATCAGTAAATACAACTATTACCAGAGTGTTCATTTATTATTCAATTTCAGAGATAGATTCCTCAGCACCAAAAGGTTCCATATGAACTAAAATTTTAACTTCAGAACCATATAAGAGGCATAATAATCACTTGGGCTTACAAATTTCCATTCATGGAGCAACTGAAACCATAACTTTGTACTTTTTCGCACAAATTCAAATAAAAGGTTGGGTTAATTTGATAAGATTTCAAAAAGCAAACAAAGAAAATGGGCTGTTTAGGCTGGCGTCTGAAAACCCCTGTAAGACTTGATTACCACCCTTCATTCAAACAGAAAATTTTCTTTATGGCGCAGTAAAGACCCCAGCCTCAGTGGCCCCTGTCGGTGCACATCAGTGACTTGGAATATGTGGTTGATGAGTAGTAGGTAACTGACTAGCTCCATCCAGATCATAACATGTCTCACTTACTCTTCTACCCTGGTAAAAAGAATCTAAGAAAGTTCAAGGAGGGGTTGAGGTCAAGGGCCTTTGGCAGAACTCAAGGGTTCATCCCATTTCATAACTAATTGCCATAGCTAGGGAGGAAAAGGCCTAGATTCTCTCCAAGTCTCTACCAATGTCCAGAGAGGCGGATTAAATCAGAAGAAGTAATACTAATCGTAGATCAAACCTGTGGATTGCTCAGAATATTACTGATGCTCAATTTCTTAATTTTGATAGTAGAATGGATTTTCATGGAACTGGTGTCATCAGCTACCCATCTAGTTTATACATTCAAAGTTAGTAGTATTCTGCTAGATTTTGCCCAGATTTTGGAAGAAACACTATTAAAGCTTCTATGAGGTAATCCAAGCTTTCTGAACCCTCCCTAAAACCATTGCACAATCCCCATCCTGGCCAATCATAGTCTCCTGCAGGGGCCTAGGCCTAGGCCTTTTTTGATTTCTTTTCTGATTCCTACCCCTACCATATAAGCAACTTACCCTCCCTAGGTAAATTGCCAATTTATTGCTTTTAGTTTGATATTTTTATCCCAAATAAACCACCCCGTTTTTAGTTGTTGATAGATGCTGGTGGCCATTTAAAAATAACCCTTCGACAATATAACAAATCAGGCCAATTATACCTGTTGGGACTTATACCTAAATTGGAGATTATGATGTGTTAGCCAAAGGTTATCTATCCCGATCTAAGGAATTAGCCCAAAAATTTATCAGTGATAATTCCCAATGAAAATCACAGCCTTATGACGTTGGGGAATAACCATGACTTATGCAGTTGAAAATTGCTCCTCAAAGCTTTCAAATCTTGGGTTCAATCTGATCCATACAGCAAGTGAATCCTATTCAGTTGAAATGACCACCCTGCTACAGAATCCCCAATTGGTAAAATTTATAGATCTTAGCTTAGAGCGGTTAGAGATTTATCAAGAAAACATCTTTGAACTCTCAAAAAGTATTGATCTAATCATATAAAGATTAAGCACTTCTTAAAAGCTTCCTTTCCGCTCAACATCAGTTTCAAGTGATTTGAAAAACAAACCAATTTTCCACCACCGCCTCACCACACCAATTTCCAAATTTATATCCTTGGATCCACCACCTGATGACCCAGTATGGGAAAGCGGTGCTCCAACCGCTAGCATTTGCCACCTAGCAGGCAAAAGCATGTGGACTGGCTCGTCCAGTCCACCAAATACATCCAGCTTCTATGTCCCTCCAAGGGACCTAGCACTGCACTCACACAAGTCCACCCTACCTGCCCCACCCCCTATCCCTACCCTGATCTAATATTCACTTTTGCCTCTGCGTTGAGTATGGGCGTCTCTTCCATTATGTGGACAAAGAAATAATTTTGCTGTCAATGGCAACCTTTGCGCCAGCATGGTTTATTGACTTTTGCCCTTACAAGGGCTATTTTGATACTGATTTCCTCACTGAAGAGGATGCAGCCGCTGCAGCAGCTACGCCATTAATATACAAAAACACCCCCATTACCACCACCCAAACACGCCTCTCAGGTGATACCACACTTGTGGTAACCTTTGTGAACCTCTCCTCACACCTTACCACTCAAACACTTTATGAGGAGTTGATGTCAGGGTTGTCCACTTATGGTGAAAACCCTTTCCTCCAATTCATTGTCCTAGGTGGTTCTTAACGCCTCGCAACACCTTGGGCAATGGCCACCATTACCCTCAACCAGCTGAACATGGCCCAGCACATCCCAACGCATGCCTATATACCATCCACACCTGACCATTTCTTTTGGGCCTGCACCAACAACGGTCACACAACTTGCCCCTTTGCTATGAATTGGACCACACCAAAAAGGCATTCCAATATAATTCATACCTGCGAACATGGCCAACTCCACCCAAGAGGCCACACCTTCAGTGTTCAAGTGGAAATCTTGGCTGCCCCCACCCCCACAAGCCATGAGCTCAAATCAGAAACAGATCTAGCACTTCAAACCCAAGCTAGCCAATGCACACCCATGCCAACCAATTGGGTGCAGGCTTGGACCAATGTAAATCCAGAAAATCTCCCACCTAAAACGTACCCAACCAAAATCACATGTCACCATATCTTCCCAAATCAACCAAAATCTAGGAACTTATTGAAAGAAGTGACCAAATCTGGTGAAATTGTCCCACCACCAAGCTATCCAATTGATTTGGCACATTATTTGAGTTCAGACTTTGATAACCCAGCCCTGACCAACCAATATGTCCCCAAACCCAAAACCTTTTGTAAAGTGACCACCAGCTTGCTGAGGTCATGGTGGCCTCACCTAATAATCCCATTTTGCAAACTGTGTGCAAAATCTTTTGCGGAATTTAAAAAAGGGCTGCACCCCCTTGTTACCCTCCAATTTCCTCTTACCGCAAAAGAGAAAATCCAACGCCTCTACAAAACTGCCACCATCGCTGTCAAGCATATCACTGAACAGGCAGAATTGTCCCCATACACACGCACCACAAGAACCAATACTGCGAAATTAAAACACCTTTTGACGCCTGCATCCAGGCTGAACACCATGTTGCTTAACTCATAGAGGCTTTGATCCAGGCCCAAATTGTCAATCTCAACAACTATCTACTCCACCTCAGCTCTCATCCCATGGATGCCCTAACCCCCTTGCTCTCAGCATTGGTCCACCTCTGTCATGTGCACATGACATAATAGTGGGGACCAACCCCAAAGATAAGGCTGGGCGCCAGGAGGCCCAGAGGGTGAAGCTGCAGGCTCTTCCTGACCTGAGGCGCACCCTAGACCAACGCTGGGTTTAGCAAAATATGCATAGGTTGAGACTAGTGGTGTGCCAAACGCCCAGCCCCTGACGTCAAGCCAGGCGTTAAAATGAACCATCTACCAAATAAATGTGGACAGTTGGATTTGGTTTGTCAAGGAATGGGGTTGTGAAACCTGTTATATCTATGAAATAATGCACCTGGGTCGAACCCAACTTCAATTGATAACTTGAGTGAAGTAGGTTTTGGCCCATTCAACTAACTCATATGGCAGTGTTGCCCTATTGGTGAGTTGGTGCATGGGACCACTGCTCATAACCCCTATTACCCCCATTTGAGCTTAAATACATTTTCCCTGAACAGCATTCTTTGTTGGTCAACTTCCCAAATAAACCTTTCTCCCATTTACATTATTTTAAAATTTTATAATATTCTGAACGATCCTGTGCGTGAACCTCTCTGAGGAGGACTTGCACTCCGTTAACCTTGCCATTGCAAGTAACTTGCAGCTCTCAATTCGTGCACCATTTGTTTGCCCAGGTTCCCTCCAATTTAGGTCACCTAGCCCCTTTTGATATATGCATCGCGTTGCTTTTAATGAGGTTTTATTGTAAAACTCGCCTTTCTATGCCTAAGCTGTTATTGCTCCAGCACCCTCTGCTGGGTTCTAATGACTTTGGCACTAAAAGCTAGTTCCTTAGCATAGGCCTTGTGCATCGTGCACTACCACACTGGGAACAGGAGGTTTATATACACTTTCCTTACTTTAGTCGACCAACCTCTTTTTTTATGTGCACAAACTTTTTCCGTGTGGACCTTTTCTGAAGTGGAAACAGTGGGCACCAGCTGTGGTCTTCAGCTGTCATTAGCCGCATCGCTGTTTCCTCTTTTTCCTAAAGGTTGGAGCAACTCAGCGTTATTTGGGTTGCCTCCAACTGGAAAGAATCCACCCTTCATGTTTGTACCTGGTGGATTCGGACCCTTCAATGTCCAAAAGTTGTTATTCCCCAACTTTCCACTGAATTTGTCACATTTAATTTATTTAAACGAAATTTACATCGCCCGCACTTCCAGACAATGCCATCAGAATCGGCACAGATGGGCCTGGGGATGTTGGCCTTAGATAACGTTGGGCATTCCATTGTAGCTCAAAGGATAGGGTCGTTCACATCAGAAAACGCGTTTTATAACGAAAACCTGGTCTCTACTCTGGATTGTTTATTAGTTCATATGGCCTGGATGAGAACCCTACTCCAGTATATCAGATTACCCCTAAAAACCCATGGTTGACCTCTACCATGATCTGGCGCACTCAAAGTGGAGGAGGAACTTTGTTCTAATATGATAAAGTATATGTACCTGCATAAGGCACGGTGGGGTATGTGACCTCAGTATCAAGAGTGGCCAACTATCCCTCCCCCTTTTTTGATTCCAAAACAGATTCTGATGGCGTGCTTGAGCCAGAAGAAGAGATTTTTGGTGAGGTGTTGTCATTGTCTACCATAAAATAAAGGCCATTCCTGGTATATTCTACTGACTGCTACCTCTCCTCTCCTTTGGGGAAGCTCGCCACTACTATTTTTGTGGATACTGGCGCCTCTGGAAACTTTATGGACCATTACTTAGCCGACTACCTTGAACTGAGTTACTCGCCAGGTGATATGGTTAGGGGAGGGGTGTCCCAAAGTATTCCCACTCTGAAGATCATTGGTACATTGGACTATCAGGCTGGCAAGTAACACTTGTCTGATCACTTCAGTGCGATCGCTTCAGTGTGATCAAAAACCTCATGTTCCCTATCATTTTGGGTGTGGAGTGGTGGCTAAAGTTTGACGTCAGAACTAACCTGAAGGAGAATACCCTGTCTCTATAATGAAGAATGGTCGCACATTCGTTGTGCCTTTGACAGAAGAGAACGCCCAGGGAAAATTGCCCCACTGGCCCCACCATCTCCCTTGTCGCCTTGCCTCAATTCAGAAGCCCTCAGTGGAAATTCCTATACCTTCTTGATTGGATGGTTTGGAATCCTCTTTTGATGCAGCATCTGCCAACGCACTCCCTGAGCACTCTGAGTTTGATTGTGACTTCAAGCTCACAGTGGATCTGGTGCATATCTCTTCCCCTATTTACCCTTTGACTGTCCGGGAGGAAGAGGCTTTGGATGTGTGGGTGAAGGAACAGTTGGCCAAAGTGCGATTTTTCAGCGTAACTCCCCTGTATGCTCCCCTCTACTCTTTGTGGAGAAGTCTGATGGTACTTTACGCCCCTGCGTAGACTATGGTAACCTCAATAACATTACTTTACCAGACCTCCATCCCTTTAGATTCACAGATTGCACGCTATGTGGAGAAGGCGAAGGTCTTCTACATGCTGGATTGCCTCAATGCGTTCAATAAGATCTGGATTAAAAGGGACAAGAGTGGTTGACCACATTCCATATAAGAAAAGGGATCTTCCAGTTTTGGGTCATGCCCTTTGGGCTTAAGAATGCCCCTGCTATCTTTCAACGCCGCATTGATGCAGCGTTGGGGGCCCTGTTAGGGGTATGCTCGGTCGCCTACATGGATGATATCCTGGTTTTTTCCCCTGATCAGGAGTCCCATGCAGTCCACCTTTGGCAGGTGGTGGAGCAGTTAAAGGCAGACAGCCACAAGTTGAAAATAACAAAGTGCGAGTTCTTTAAGCCCCAGGTCACGTTTTTGGGCAACGTCGTGTTTGACCAAGGACACATGATAACTCCAGACAAGGAGAAGGCAATTCGTGAGTGGCCTACCCCCACCTCAGTCAAGGAATTGAGAATCTTTTTAAGGACGTGCACGTTCCTCAAGAAGTTCATTCTCGATTTGTCTGAGATGGCAGCTCCCTTATATAAGGCTAGTGGTGCCAAGGTGCTTCAGTGGTCCCCATTTTGGAGGATGCTTTTCAATAAGTGAAGTGCATCCTGTTGTCCAAGACTGCTCTTCGCCATGTTGACCTTCCAAGGAGTTCATTGTGTCTACTGATGCCTCCAACTTCGCCATAGCGGCTGCCTTGTTAAAAGTAGGCGAAGATGGGATAGAGCATCTGGTGAGTTATTTTTCTAGGAAGATGTTTTTGCCATGGTTGAATTACTCCGTTTATGATAAGGAGTTAATGGTATTGGTAGAGGTGCTGACTTATGGGCTCACCACTTGCTTGGCTCATCCCAACATTTCCAAGAATGTACAGACCATCATGCCTTGCTGTACTACCGCGCTCCTCATGTCTTACCCCCACGACAGGCCTGTTGGCATAAGACCCTTGCCCAATTTGCATTCACATACGAGTTCACCAAGGGCAAGGATAATGGTTTGGCGGATTCTTTGATCCGCAACCCTGCTTTAGGGCCAATCCTAAGGAGGTAGAAGCTCACAACACACAGGTGATGATTCATCCAAGTAAACTTCTGCCTCAACGACCCTCTTCCTCAGCCAAAGGGCCAGCGCTTGCACCTCTGGAAAACGTGGAGGAATATAGTATGTTCAGGAAGGTAGTTCTTTCCCAGCCACTAGCAGCTGAATATATTATGCTACTTGCCAAATGCGAGTTAAATCAAGAGGATCTCTCCAGGGGCTACCACGTGAAGGATGAGATGGTATGGTTTCAAGGGCGCCTATGAGTTCCTGCTGGCCCACTTCTCCTGGAAATCATCTGGGACCATCATGATGGACTCACCAATGGACATCCTGGGAAAGCAAAGACGTTGGAGTTAATACGCTGCATGTACAATTGGAAGGGCTTGCCTGCTCAGGTGAGGCGGTATTGTAAGGAGTGCCTAGTATGCAATCAGATGAAACCCAATCGTCAACCTTTAGCAGGGTTGTTGTTACCAGTCCAAAAGGCTGATGGGCCCTGGATTTCCATCTCGGTTGATTTCATTGTGGAGTTACCAGACTTGGATGATTATAATGCCATCATGGTAGTGGCGGACCAGTTTACGAAGTTTTCCCACTTTATTCCTTGCAGAACCACCATAACCGCAGCTGAGATGGCTAAGCTTTTCGTCACCCATGTGTTTGCGCTCTATGGTGTCCCCCAGGAATTACAGGTGACTACGGCCCTCAGTTTACCTCCATTTTTTGAGAAGAGTTGTGTAAGTCTCTTCAGATTCGCCCTTGCCATTCAACTGCCTATCATCCCCAATCAGATGGGCATACTGAACGAGTGAACCAGTGCTTGGAACAGTTTCTGCGGTGTTACACCGCTGCAGATCATTCAGCTTGGGCTTCTCACCTTCCCATGGCCCAGTTTAGCTACAACAATACTTTTCACTCCTCGATTGGTTGTTCCCCATTTTTCTCCAGCCATGGCTTTAACCCCACCTTTAACATGGAGCCAGCTGTGGGTCAAAGGTTGAAGCGGTGGTGGACATTGCCAAGACAATCAAGAAGGTCCACCAGGGGGTTTCCGCAAGCTTGTAGGCGGCAATGCAGGTGTATCAAGAAAATGCTGATGGGAAGCACCGAGTGGGTCCTGTGTACAAGGAAAGGGATCTTGTGATGCTTGATGCTCGTAACATCCCTATCAAGCAGCCATGCAAGAAGCTGGGACCAAAAAGGATTGGCCCTTACCGCATAGTTAGAAAGGTGGGAAATGCCTCATACCAGCTAGATCTCCCCTCCTCATTCTGGATCTTCTCTGTGTTTCATGAGAGCAAGTTTATGTTGTTTGAGGGCCCCCCACCAGAGACTCCTGAGGCCTATCTCTTGGGTGGGGAGCCAGAGTGGGAGGTGGAAGAAAATAGTTGCCTCTCGCCGCATTAAAATATGACTCAAGTACCTGGTATCCTGGAAGGGCTTTGACGCTGCAGAGAACAGTTGAGTTTCAGCACGCGACTGTGTGCATGCCCAAGATCTGATTGACGCCTTCCACCAGCGTTTCCCCCAGGCTTCTGGATCCCAACCTAAACCAACCGTTGCCGCCATGAAGTTGGCCCCTGCCCACAAGGAATTTTTCCTGGCGCAAGCCCCTGGAGGGGGGTTGAGCCCCATTGGGAGGAGAGGGTAATGTCATGTGCACATGACATAATAGTGGGGACCGACCCCAAAGATAAGGCTGGGCGCCAGGAGGCCCAGAGGGTGAAGCTGCAGGGCCTCCCAGACCTTAAAAACACATTATACCAACGCTTGGTTTAGGAAAAATATGCCTAGGTTGGGACTAGTGGTGTGCCGAACGCCCAGCCCCTGACGTCAAGCCAGGCTTTAAAATGAACCATCTACCAAATAAACACGGATGGTTTGATTTGGTTTGTCAAGGAACGGGGTTAAAAAACCCATTATATATACAAAATAATGCGCTTAGGTCAAATCTAACTTCAATTGATAACTTGAGAGAAGTCAGTTTTAGCCTACTTAACTAACTTGGATGGCAGTGTTGCCCTATTGGTGAGTTGGTGCTTGGGACCACTGCTCATAACCCCTATTCCCCCATTTGAGCTTAAATACATTTTCCCTGAACAGCAACTTTGTTGGTCAACTTCCCAAATAAAACTTTTCCCCATTTACATTATTTTAAAATTTTATAATATTCTGAACAATCCTGTGCGTGAACCTCTCTGAGGAGGACTTGCACTCCGTTAACCTTGCCATTGCAAGTAACTTGCAGCTCTCAATTCGTGCACCATTTGTTTGCCCAGGTTCCCTCCAATTTAGGTCACCTAGCCCCTTTTGATATATGCACCGCGTTGCTTTTAATGAGGTTTTATTGTAAAACTCGCCTTTCTATGCCTAAGCTGTTATTGCTCCAGCACCCTCTGCTGGGTTCTAATGACTTTGGCACTAAAAGCTAGTTCCTTAGCATAGGCCTTGTGCATCGTGCACTACCACACTGGGAACAGGAGGGTTATATACACTCTCCATACAGCCTCCACAATGCTGAGTTTGATGATGTTCCGCCCAATCCCCCCTCCCCCTCCACCATGATGGGATAAGCAGTTAGCCGCTATGCCACCTGGTAGGTAATTTTCTCATTTTTTGTGTCGCATTGCCCAAAAAGGGTGGTCAATTCATATTATTCTTTTTGGTGGGTTTAGTTTTGGAGTTCAGTTTTGGCTTTTTCCATCCCCTGGTTGGCTTGCCTCTGTTAGATAAAAAGATTACGCTCTTCTTTTATAATTTTAAGTCAAGTTGGTCTACCTCTATTTACTTAGATAACATATTTAGGAGTTACACTCAATGCATAATATCCTTAGTGAAAAATTTTTGACCAAGAAAAGTAAGATGTACAATCCAATACCCAGGAGCTTCAGGTCCCCTGGCCTCAAAATTAAGGGATATGGGGTTCAACACCCATGGTCCCAACAAAACTGGTGCTCCCTGTCAGGTATACCCCAAGTTCATGATGAAAACATTAAAAAATAAATAATAAAAACAACAATTTGGCTTCAAAAAGCGCCTCAGATTGTGAAGCTACCTTACTTAGTGGCTGGGCAATCAATATGCATGTAGGAGATAAAGCAGCGACCTGCGACATTATATTTCTCCATCATTGGAGGTGACCTACCACGCTCAATCCACAATGCAATATCACTTACACTTTTTAGACTTCGCCAAAGCCGTCCAGCTCCTCTTATCTGGGGCCTTTGTCCCTAGGCCGAGCTAATAGAAGTGGGGCTCTTGCAGTACTATCCCCTATAATGATATTGACCCAAAGTTCTTCGCTCAATGTAGATCATGTTGGAGCTGGACGTTCAGAACGCTATCTGCATCACTTTGTACATCCCACCTTATACCATCTACTCCAAGTAGCTGGGTTCCATCAACAGGAACTACTCCGCCATTTGCAGTTGTCAGAGATAATATATTTGCAGCTCCTCCAATTCTAACAATCTGCCTTCCAGTTTGGAAGTGAAAGCCAAAGCGCTATATATTGAAAAATTGGCAGCTCATTAACGAGATACAAGATGTGTTAACCTGTGTTGGATCAAGGGATGATGAGTTTCGTTCAAGCTGAAACCACTAATTGTTTTAGTCAACTAGAGGTTGTTATTCATGATAAGGTTGTAGAGCAGACCTTTGAGTCACAAACTGAAGTTGTTAACTTTATCACCTTTGTGGAAGAACGCCTCCAGTTGTTAAAGAAATTTGTCTATGAAGTACATGATGGCCAGAATAGCCTCAACTTTAGGGCCACAGGGAATACCCGGTGATCTTGGACCCCCATTATGACGGGCATGATGGTGGATGAGGACCCACTGGACCACCTGGTAGTGATGGACAAGATGGTGGATGGGGGCCCCCTGGTCACCTGGTTGGGATGGACATGATGGTGGATGGGGACCCCATGGACCACCTAGTCCTAGTGCTGACCCAGACATCCCTGACGAAAGCCTCCAGGCGTTAATTTAGCAAGCTAAAAACCTCAATGTTCAATTAGGATGCATTGCCCAAGGAATCCAAATCACCCAGGATGAAGTTCCTCACTTCCCCAAAATTTCCCTAACCGCTCATCATGAACGCCTCAGGAACTTGGAAACTCTACCTGATGTGGTACCTGGTTGGAGCAAAGAATTCTTGCCACCAAGCAACATCATCTTAATCTCTGAGATGCCACTACTGGTTTAAAAAAGTATTGCAGCAGTTAAACAAACTTGTTGTCACAAAATCAGCTCTTTGTGCCACTCAAGATTGAGTAGGTTTAGTAACTGGAGATATTAACGACCTAAAAAGTCAACTGGATGCACTTCATCCTCAAGAGTATTCGCAAGATACCACTTTTTCATTAGGTGAAAACGCGGTCCCAGTGTCATTTCATTCCATTTGGCCTACAACCCCCCTCCCCAAAGTGGTACGTTTAAACCCTCGTTCAAGGAGAAGTATTTTATAGTAGAGGAAGCATCTTTCTTTCTTATATTGCTATGAAAAGCTCTATGATGGAAGCAACCAGCCACCAACGGCTCAAACACCTGGAAAACCGTCTTAGTTTCATGGCTCAAAACAATAGGGTCCCTCATCTTATGCATTGCCATACATGGAATGAAGCCAAGACTGACTTGCTTTGGAAAATTGGGAGCAATATAACCTTATCTAACCAAAAACAAACCTTTAGGGGAATAACCCTAATCAGGGAGAGACCATCAATGAGTTTGCATATCCTTTTTTACCTCAAGGCTTAACTGCTGATTGCAGGAAATCATCTTACGTTAGATGATGCTATCACCGCTTTGTTTTTAGCAATTAAAAATATGCCTAATATTCTACTTTATCTTAAAGAAGTAAAGTCCAACTTGACTCCCCTCCTCCATATCAAGGAAGCTTTTTTGAAAAATCCTGCTGAAATACATAAACCCACCAGGTCACCTCGCTTTAACAACAGTAAGCCTCATCCTCAAGTGTTAGCCATTACACCCCCCAATTCGCCTACACCTAAATTATTCTGCACTCATTGCAAAAGAACCAACCACACTGTAAACTTTTGTCACATCTGTTGGGCCACTGGGGAGCAACTCCAACCCGCGCCTGTTATTAATTAGGGCCCCAAAGCCCCCAGCGAGTTAATATGCCATTAATGTCTTAGTTAGAGCTAAAAAAGGAAAATAGATAGCTGAGAAACAGTAGTTTATTTAAATAAAGCTCTGAGGTATTTATAGGACCTTAAGGCTATAATCAATATCAGTAATGTGAAGATTTGAAATAGGAAAGTCTTGGCATTGTTTGCCAACAACAAGATAAAATCTAAAATACGAATTAATACAGAAGGGGATTGGGATCATCCTCAGCATAAATCACTGGTGAATATTAAAAAGGTTTATTTGATTGGGGGCCAACGTCAAGATTTAATTTCTTTACAACAAAATTGATTGCTTGACATCCTCAGCATTAGTTGCTGGTGCAATTATTAAATTTAATTAATATTATTGGGGCCAATACTTAAATACTTTGAATCAGGATCAACCCAAGTTAATGGGGAGCCCAGTCTGACATCCTCCTGTAGGCGGGTCTTGACCCCTAATCAGGCTTCTCCCAATAGAGAGAATCCCAACAGCATCTTTCAACTAATGTAGGCAAAAAACATCATACATTATAGGGCAGGAGGCTCTCTATGCTGATGGCATCAAGTGCTTCAAGCCACTTTTTCTAGCTCTAGCTCTAATCCCAGCACCTTAGGATGTTTTATGTTAGCTTCACTTGCAGAAGTTGATGTACCTCTTTCTATTCGAGTTATAAAGATCTCCAGCTTTCTTATTTTAATGTTGGTCAGTTACCCAAATAAGTTTTGGCTGTCAGCTTTTCTATGGAAAGCCAAGAATTGGCAGATAAAACTTTCAAAAGCATTGAACAGCTCTGAGCTAGGCCATGGAAGAATCCTTTACTTGCTTTGCTACAAATCCCTAATGACAGTTTATTAACTGTTAATTCCCAGTTCAAATCTTTAGTGGTTTGTGTAGAGGTAGTTGTACATAAGGTTAAAGTCCCGGTGATAATTGACACTGGTTCCCCTTTTAACGTTATTCCTCCCAACTTATACAGAAAATAAAAATGGGTCCAGTTTTGATTTATGAAGCTGAATATGGGACAGCTGGTAATCAGCCAACTAAGGCGATAGAAGCCTATTCTGTCTTACCACTCCTATTTGGGAAACTTTTAATTACTTGCCCCGCCATTGCATTAGAGAATGACAATTGTGAGCTGCTTATTGGTGTTCAACTGATGTGTGAGTCTAACTGAATTATCAATCTTAAAGAAAAATACCTTTCACTAACAGGGTATTAAATCCCATTAATATTTGAACTCCCCATAAAATGTAAAGGAGCCCCAAAAAACGGTCATGACTCCTTGAATATCCGTCCTCCATTTGTAAAGTTGAATATCAAGTCTTAGAGGAGAACTAAGTTCCTTCAGAGGCAGTGGATGCTGAAGATGGGATACCTCTGTATTCCCACATCCTACCACATTACCCCAGGCTCACAAGTTATTTTTGGATACAAGTATCAAAATTATCACCCCTCCTAGTATGTTTTGGGGCTAAGAGTACATTTAAATCCTTCAAGAAAAGAAGCGTTGACCTGCCTGGGGATTTTGGATCCTGCCTATGGGAAATCTATCTCTATACTATTAAGGAACTTAATAAATGAAACTCTCCAAATCCCACAGTATGCCCCTATCACTTAAGTAAAACTAAGTCTCAATGAGAATATTTCCAGTGTGAGCTGTTTTGGCTCTTTACAATATTTAGGATTCAATCCCCTACACACCATAACTCTAGTCAAAAGTAGAATTGGAGACAATCTCACCACTAACAAATGCTAAACCATCGAAGACCTCCTTGAGGAGTATGACAATATTTCTTTCCTTGGGCCAAGTGACTATGGGAAAATGTCCGAAGTAATTCACTATATCAAGTTTGAGGCTCACCCTCCATTCAAATCCCAGCCAAACTGAAATACTAAATTTGAAGAAGCTCAAGTGGCCCTATAGTTACAGTAACTGTTGGAGGCTGGGTTACTTGTGCCTTCTAAAAGCCCATGGGCTTCCTCACTCCTATTAATTTGGAAGAAGGATGTTGGTCACCATGGTGTCATGGGTTATCGCCACCTCAATTCTGTCAAATGAAAAGATAGCTATCCTCTGCCGCGTATAGATGATTCCTTATGTTTAATGTCAGGTTCCCATTATTTCTTGGCTATGGATCTTGCCAGCGGGTACTGGCAAATCAATTTGTTGCCAGAGGATCGTGAAAAATGTTCTCTCATCTCAAGTGAAGTACATAGTCCCACTTAAATGCCCTAGGGGTTATGTAACGCCCCTGCTACCTTCCAACGCGCCATAGTTGGACCCTTGGCAATTTAAAACGCTCCTGTTTTAGTTTATCTTGATGATATTACCATTTTTGGAGAACCTTTACCAAGCACTTAGATTACCTCAGCCAAGTCTTTCAGTGGTTATGGCAATCTTTGTTAAACTAAAGCTGTCAAAATTCTCGAGCATCAACTTGCTCAATACATTGAGGTGGTGGACACTGATGGCCTATAAATGAAGAAAACCCACAACTATAATCCTTATGCCCCATTTCGCTGATGCTCCCACCCCAATATTGTCCGCCATGGTCCGCCAGCTACATCAGGCGATGTACAAAAGTTTCCCTAAAGCTTCCTCGCCTTCTGTTATGGCTTCCTATGCTGTTAGCTGAGGTGTCATATTAGGTTTTTTTTATTTCTAATAATTCCTTTTTTTGGTTCATTTGCAAATAAAGATGCGTGGTGGCTCCCCCTTTTAGGTTGGGCACCACTAGTGCTAAAAAAAGCTGTCAAAATTCTCCTTCTTTTAGAGTAAAATAAATTTTGAGCATAAGGTAGTTAAACCCAGAATATCCTGATGGTGACAGGGTCCTGGGCATTGCTAAAATGTCACTCCTAAATCCCTACAAGACGTACAAGTTCTCTTAGTGATGATGGATATTATCGTTAGTTTATTCCCCACTTTATTGACACCTTCAAGCCTCTAGTGTGTCATTGAAGAAAGGGTACCCTTCCATTGGAAAAAAGAGCAACAGAAGGCCTTTGACCTGCTGCATCTCTCTTTCCCACTCTCCAGTACTTATTCATCTGGAATTCCGATAAGCCCTTTATCCTCTTTATTGATGCTATCAATATAGCCATTGGAGCCACACTATCTCAGCATGGCAAAACTTAGTGGATCATCCTATTGCCTAATATAGCAAAATCCTAACCTGAGCCAAACGCAATTATAGCAATATGGTGAGCAAATGCTTGGAGGTATTACAGGCTATTAAACATTTCTGACCATATTTATACGGATAACATATCAACATAATCACTGATCATGCTTCCTTGTGATGGCTACAGCATATGAAGGACCCCAACGGGATATTAGCCCAATGGGCGTTAAAACTTCAAAACTGTGACTTTTCCATCATCCATCAACCAGGGCCATAAACTAAAACGTAGATTGCCTATCCCAACTTCCCATATTAACATTAACTGACTTTTAAGAGGATCAACTCTATGACCTCCTAACGCAATCGCATTTATAAAAAAATATCCCTAACCCTTAAAAGAAATTAGAAAAACAGTGAATCTTCAATTCAAAAACGTCCAACTGTACATACTTGTGTCTCAAAAATGGGTGCCCTATGTATGCCCTTCAGTTTTAACTGACATCATATACTGGAGGGACATTAGCAAGTCAGTGACGATGGAATTTTAGAACCCTACCAGTGGCTCAAGTCTCAGTGGAATTGGAAAAGGAATGCTTGTTTTAAATCCAATATATATTAGGTCCTTCCTGGTATGCAAAAGTCAATCCGGACCTAATCTATCTCACCATCCTGAGGTTCCACCTCGTCAACCATTCCATAATATTAGCATTTATGCTGTGGACCACTCCCTTTAGCCTCTTATGGTCATCAGTTCTTCCTTCTAAACGTGAATCATTTAAGTAAGTGGATCAAAGCTGTATCACAATCCTCAGCTTTGGTAAAGGCCACCACAACATTTTTATATAACCAGATTATCGCCTGGCATGGGTGCCCTAACATCATTCTTTACAAAACAGGTAAAAGTTCCAATTGTTTTTTTTTAGTACTAGATGGTTAAAAGTTCCAATTGTTGCTGGTGAAATTTTTAGCCTAACTGATGAAAACCACATAGGTATTCTCCACCCCCTACCATCCTGCAACTAATGGAATGGTAGAGCGGGCAAATGGTACTCTGCAACTGCAACCCTCCAGAAAATGAATATTACTTACCCCCTTCATTTGCCCCAATATTTTCCTAGCGCAGTTCTGGCCTATAGGATCAGCTATCATTGAATAATTAAGATGTCACCTTTCCAAGCGTTGTACTGAAGAAATCTAAAGCTGCCTTATAAAGTGCAGGCTATGCTTGACCAAGCTTCCCCAAAGCCACTGAAGTCACTGAAGTATTACCAATGAAAGTATCTGACTTTAGGCTGTCTTCCGAGAACCTATCTGCTACAACTAGTAAAGAAATAATCAATTTAATGACAATTATGACCCCCAGCACGCCTTCAAACTGGGTGCTCTAGTTCTTTTCTACCATCGTTAGCCTGGAGGTCACAAAAACAAATTGGGAACCAACTGGTTAGGGCCATACAAAGTCATTTATAATAGGGCAACAAACATCCAATTGTAGAGGTCATTTAGGGTACCATTTTAAACCACACATAGTCACTTTCTCTATTAGTTCCCCTACTCCAAGCTCTAATGGGGAGTGTTTTCAGGATTCCTACACAAATGGAGATTCATATGTGTTGGCCAAATGGAATCTATCCCAATCTGAAGAAATAGATTAAACATTTTCTAGTAATAATCCTTAATGAAAATAATATCCTTCTGACATTGGGATCAACCACGACATATATAGTTAACTATTGCTCCCCCAAAGCTTCCAAATCTTGGGGTTTAAACCCAATCCATGTGGTTAGCAAATCCTATTTGACCAAAATGACGATCCTGCTGCAGAATACTCCAATTGGTAAAAATAGATAATAGCTTGGAACGCTTAGAGATTTATCAAGAAAACCTCCCTGAACTCCCATAAAGTTTTGATCTAAGAAAATAGAGATTACGCTCTTCTTTTCTATTTTAAGTCAGATTGGTCTACCTCTATTTACTTAGGTAGACATATATTAAAGATTTAACATTCAAGGCATAGTGTCCTGAGTGAATACTTTTTGACCAAAAAAAGTAAAATAAACAATCCAACACCCACGAGCTTCAGGCTCCCTGACCTCAAAAATTTAGGGGATACGTTTTATCAGCCCTGTGGTCCTGATAATCCTCTTAAAAATAGTTCCAATTACCTTAATTCTCAACTAAGACTAATTACTTAAATTACAATTTAAGCCAAATATCTCAATGTCGATTTAAACCAATTATCCTTTTGACAGCTTGGGCCAAGTATCTTTGCATAATTAAGGCCAATTATACATGCAACGAACTTTTGAATTTGTTTTAATTAATTGGGAGTAATATTGACCATTTATCCTAAGAAATTTTCTGGGTATTGATCCCAAAAAAATTTCTAAAAATCCCATGGACAAATAGAATAATAAGATTGATATAATGTCACAATCATTTCCCACCCTATGGCAAATTTTGTATGTCAATAATTGTGCTAAGCACAATATCATTTGTTCATGGACCGCCCAAATGGGAGTATCTAGTGCTATCAATAGAGTCCTGTTGACGCCCTGATTAGGGGTACGTCATTTACTGAAATTGATGCCAAATTACCATAGTATTTTGTCAGATGCATGATGAAACTCAAATCAAATCTGGTTTTAGGACATTTTGCACATTTGCGTTGCAATTTTGCCCCTGAAAAATTTACTTAAATATGAGAGTATTTTGACACCAATAGTCCTAGCAATAGCTCATAATTGTATCAGTTCAAGGGCCAGACTTAAGTGGAAAATATTTATCTGCGGAAATTACATTCTTTATAAGTAGCCAGGAGATGCCCTAGAAGTATAAAACCAGCGCTTAGCCTAATGAGAAGATCATCCAATAATATCTCCTATTACAAAGATATATTTAATTATATTCTTTATTTGGTTTTTTCTAAGAAGTTTTTTTAAAAGAGTGAATAAAGAGTGTTAAGTCATAAATCTCAGTTTGTAACTTTTCCTGCCTCAGTAGAAGAGCCTGAATATATAGGGAATTAAGGCTCTCCAAGCTATCAGCAAGCTGGATTATTCAAGTGCTTCCAGGTATTCTCTGAATTGTCAACATTTAACAGCAGCAAAGCACAGTCTTAAGATTATCACCTAAGTTTACCAATGAAGTCAGATTTAATGACAAGTGACTGATTTTTGAACAAATAACTGAAAGCTACCAAAATACTTTATATGGAATTGTTACACCAAGCACAGAGCTATGTAAAGAGAAAGGACTGCTTCCATAGAATACAACCCAGTGAAGGTTGAAACCCTGATTGGCCTCCTAAATGCCAGCTGCTGGGTGTGGGGTGTTTGATGTGTGTACTTCTCATTTCCTGGAATAATCTACAATGAGGAGGTTTTGCAGAGAGAAAACTTAATTGATCAGCAAAATTTAGCATGTAAGTGCCTTTTCATGCTAAAACCACAGACATAAGGGATTAGAATGAGTACTGAATAAAACCAAACCCTCCTTGGCTTGTTCTCTTTTGCTCTCAAGAACCCAGAATAAAAGAAGGAGTATGCTAGTATGGTTACCAAGGATAAAGAATGATGCCCTCAAAGAGACCATCAGCAGCTGGACCAACCAATGGTCCTCTGAAGAATAAATGAAACTTTGTCAGCAAACACAGAAAATTCATGTATCTCATTGGGATAAATCAGGACCCAGAGATTCCTCATTGCCAGTTACATATGAGTTGTTCTTCCTGAAGGCCTCAGAGAATCCAAAGCTATATCCAGTTTGCAGAATGAAATGCTACAAAGTAACATCAAAAGAGGGACAGACTCTGCTGGGAAGGTGAAGTCGGTTTAGATGAACAAAGCACAGATACAGAGCGACAATGAAATGACTTGTAAAGATATCAGAAGTTTTTCACAAAGAAGGCCATTGTACAAATATATGTATGAACCAACCTACAAATGGCTAAAAACTGGAACACTGATTTTAAAATTACCTAAGAGCAGAATCTGTCTTTACCAAAAGAAGCTGGTGTTTTTGGAAAAGAGAAAGAATCCATCCCTAATTTAAAGCAGCAACAATCTTCAAGGAATATAAAAAGTCCAGATTCATGTGGCCAACAAAACATTGAGACCACACAGCTAAGCCCAAACCAACCATGAGATGTTTCAGACTAAAGTACTGGTAAATTGTTCAGCCAGCTAAGATTACAGCCATAGAAAAAATACTGGAAATTAATTAAGAGAATTGGGAAACTCAAAATGCTAAATTGAATGTAAATTTAAAGTCCAATGCAGAGGTACAAAATTACCAAAGAGGAGCAAAAAGAATAACTGTCCAATCAAGCTTATCCTACAACAAACTTTAAAAGGTAGTTACAACTGGTAAAAGGAAGCTGCTTGTGATAGAATTGCCAACAATGGAGAAATGAAAAACTGGAAGCAAATGGATTTCCAAGGCTCATTCAGCCAAAACAACTGGAAAGAAAATATGTCAAATCTAAATATTAACTATGTTTCAGAGCAATATCACTTTCAGAATAGTAATAATGACAATGAAGGTAAGATTGAGATGTCCATTCCAGTCTTTTTCATGTCACATTAATCCCAAACCCAGAGATTTTGACAGGAGTGCTAATTTTTGCACCAGAATATTAAAATGCCCAGAACACAGAGAGTAATAATGGTGCTTCCAAAATAATGAGATGGAAATGCCAGGTAGTACCCACATGATTGCAATTTCTTTGAGTGTGCTGTTGTACATTGGAGTCATTCATTCTTTCTGTTTACTGTGAAAGTGAAATATGTGACCATTCATCAGTAAAAAAGAAGAAATCAGCACTAATCCAAACTACTCAAATGCCCAGCATCTAGAATTGTTGTGTCCATTGAATGAGACATCCCATGGATGCTGTTCTGAGGTTAAAAACACCAGAGGGCCTGGAAACAGTAAACTAAAACTGAGGCATCTAATAGCTGTCACAGAAAGAGAATGTCAAGACTTTTCTGAGAAATTCTTTCAGCAGAGTAAAGCTTCCTGCCAAGGCAGTTGAGAGTAGATGCATTTTGAATGGTGGCAGAATGAAATTTTTGCCAAAAGCCTACATCATGTGACTAAATCATGCTGTTATACCAGAATTAATAGAGAAATGGAAACTCAAGAGCTGCACATCATTAAGAATTAAGCAGTTTGAAACTGATATGACACCCTCCATCATTCACACACAAATCATTTTTCCTATATGCTACCAACATAGTTCAATGGGGAAACTTAACTGGGAACTAAAAATTGAGTAAACAGCAGCCAGTGCTGATTAGAGAGTTCTTTATTCTCAATAATAGGTGACTCCATTAGTGTTCAAGGACAAACAGTATGAAGACTGCTGGCCCTTGATTTTTTACAATCATTGGTGACCTTTCCCTACAAATTTTCAGGGCAATCCACCAACCCAGCAGACCAACAACTTCTCCTTCTGAGCCTTGACTACTCATTATGGCTCAGAGGTCCTCTTTTGGACTTGTCTGATGATTGTGGTTCATCGACATCTATTGAATCCCTCAGGGTTTCTCTCTCTTTATTTTTCCAGTTCATCATTGTTGTTGCTAGTTGATAAGTTCCCACGAGGTCTATCTAGTTCAAGGTTGGTAGTTAGTTGCAATGACATTCCAGGTGTTCTAGCCCAGCACCTAACATATGGGGATCTTGCGTCACCCCTCTATAAGCTAAGCAAAACTCTGTTCACTAAAAACTTAATAAAGATGGGCAAATGTTAGACTAGATCTGAAGATTTTAGTTTTGAAGATATTTTTACTAAAAGTGAGATAAAACAATTTATAGGCATTTCTTGCCTATCCACGTCATTGGCATTCATTGCCAGCATTGTCAGCACTCTCACTGGCAATTCTCCCTGATTAGCATTATTCAGCACTCTCACTGGCAGTTATCTCTCTTATTAACTAGTCATCCTTGAATATCTATGATTATGGTAATACTTTATTCGGCATAATCAGATATATTGACATCCTCAGCATTTGTCGCTGGTGCTAAATTTAACCATAATGCTGTTGGGGATTGTTCCCAATACTCTCACAAAGTAAAAAGCACTTCAACCTTATTTAATTGATATCAAATGGTTCGTTATCCTTGGCATAAGTTGCCAGTACTCTGAATTAGTTTTGACTTTCTGCCAGAAAATCCACCAGTTAAATTCACATGGAGTTGGCGCCAAGACAAGATTCTATCAAACTTGGATTCAAGGCAGTGAAATCTGTCAGATAGTTGTAAATGTATACATCAGCTTTCCGCTGAAAATTTCCAAAATTACCCACAATTTTGCAGTCATCGTTGAACTATGATTCCGCCAAACCTAAACAGTTAGTCTAAATTGGTCAACATCCTCAGAATTTGTTGCCGGTGTCAAAATGAAGTGAAAACTCTATCAGGAATCTTTCCAATATTTTTGACGTTATGTTAAGCAATTTTGCTGTCTTAATTTATAATCTAATTATCTCGACATCTATGGCCTCAGTTGCTGATGTCAAGACCCACCAATTCCTTATTGGGGATGATCCCCAATACTTTCTTGATCCAATGGATCAAGAAAGCTTAACTCAACCAAATGTGGAGCACAAATTGGGGTTAGATCATTAAATAATGAACTTGAAATTAGTAATATAATTGGAAATCATCCTTAACTAATTAATACACTACTTTCAAATATGTGAGGAATATTGCCTGGTTAAAATTAAAACAGGGGCATTTTATTAGCCAAAACTACAGACGGTTAGAAAAAAAGACTTGTGTCAAGGTTGCTCTAGAAAACAACAATGACAGCAAAGTGGGAAAAGAGAAGGTGGAGTAGAGGTGGAATGCTCTAATTCCACCAATGTTTACCAAACCATTCACCTGACCCTATAGAGCTCTTTAGGTCCAAAGATGTTGCTGAAGATAAACTCCACCATATTGTGGTGAATGATGTCCTTATGGGTACTACTTGGGCCAAAACAAAGGCAACTAAACCCTTGAAGATTTTCAAAATAGCCTGAGCATTGGTGTCAAATACTTATACAAACAGACTATTAATCAGGTTTGGACCTCCAACCTGGATGTTAACCAGCCTAGATTTGCTTAACAACGTACAAATAGCCATTCCTATGAAGACCTTAGCAGATAACTTCCAAGATACCTGCTCAAGACTAAAATCACATCTGGAATTGGGCAGCAATCATAGTATTCATACTATAAATAACTCTGAAAACTATTCTGAATTTACTTATGTGTACATAGCAGTAGATAAGGTGTAAGTTTTTGGACATCTTCAATAGCGGTGCCCCTATCAATATAGTCAGCATATAACTGGTTAAAAAAATTGCAAATATTGCACCCAATGTTGTCCACTGTCAGGATAATGGTACAGCTGGAGTGCATAAAACTAAATTGTTGAGCGCAAACATTACCCTACCTCTCAGTTTTGGATCTATTGTAGTGACGACACCTGCCATAATGTTGCCAAATATGAACTACTAAATCCTAATTGGGATTTATCTCTGAGGAGATATGATGTTGTCACCAATAACAAGGATGATACTATTACCATTCTTGCCAGGTATCTCACTTTACTATAATAAAGATAGGGCAGCTGAGAAAAAGAAGCCCATCATATTCATAAATCTGGCCTACAAAGATAGAGTAGTCTCAATTTAGTATGTTAAAGCGCAATCTGAAGCTAAAAACACTACTTTCCCAGATCAATGAGTCAAAGGGCATCCTACTTTGATCAAATCAGCCATTACTATATCATCCAGAGATCAAGTAATTGTCCTGACTGGACTGAATTTTTATATCCTAAAAGACTATATAACGAAGTATATCAACTATGGTCAAAATCTTGTTTTGAGCTGAACATCGCCCTGGTATCGTCATTTCTGGCCATGGATAAATTCAAATTTTTGTGTGAAAACTTGAAAAATTGGCCCATCTCCATCAAACAACATCAAACAATCTCTTTTCTTCATCTTTTTTCTACCACAGAAAATATCTCATTCCACAAGTTTGGAAATTTGTCTAATTAGGGCTTCCCAATAAGTACCTAATCTGCATTAATAATGTTGTTCCTATGGCAGATTTAAGCAACCTGATTAACTCTGAGAAAGGCCAAGCTCAGGAGTTATTTTTTTAGTATTGAAAATATTTTCACAAGTTGATTTCAATTTGGGATATTCTAAGGGTGTCTCCCATAATATTGATACCGGAAATCATAACCCACTTTAAATGACACCCAATTAGACGCTGAAAATCATCAGAAAAAAAATGTATCCAATAAGATTAAGGAACTTCTCAATTGCGGCATGTTAGTGCCTTAAAAAAGTCACTGGGAGGCACCAATTTCAACAGTAAAAATATGGAATCAACAGAGTAATTATTGATTACCAGAAGATAAACAATGTAATGAAGAAGGACTTGTACCCTCTGCCATGAATTGACGATGCCTTGGACAGTCTAGGGGGAGCAAAGTTCTTCTCAACAATATACCTTATCAGCGGGTATTGGCAAATAGATCTGCCTGAAGAGGAGCGCAAAAATACGTACAACTATAACCCAAGAGGGCTTATTCTAGCCGACGAGAATGCCTTAAGGGCTCTGCAATGCACTAGATACCTTCCAGAGGGCCATGGACACAATACCGGGAGATTTGAAGTTGTCATGTGTACTAGTGTACCTTGACGATATCAACGTTTTCAGCCGCACTTTTGATGACCACCTGGAACACTTAGAGGAGGTTTTCAGACTAGCAGCTGTAAACTTAAAATTCAAGTCCAAAAAGTGCCAGTTCATCAAGGATAATCTAATACCTTGGCTTTGTAATTGACAAAGTAGTTCTTTGGCCCCAACCCTCTAAGTTTGATGCTATCTCCAAAAACTGAAACGGCCCAATTCCAGGCACAATATTCAAGGTCTCCTAGGCATGATTGAGTACTACCGCCAATTTAATTCTGACTTTGCACAACTTGGAGAGCCGCTTTTATATCTACTTAAGGATAAGGCACATTTGACTGGAATCTAGATTGCCAAAATGCATTCAATAAATTACGATCAGCACTATAGGTCGCGCCTTACCTTCAATATCTGGACTTTGATCACAAATTTATTGTCCAGACTGACGCATCCCTAATGCCAGTGGGTGCTGTATTATCTCATATTGGGGAAGATGGTGAAGAACATCTAGTTGCTTTCACTAGTCATACCTTAAATGTTCACAAGAGAAATTACACAGTGATGAAATAAGTATGCTTAGCCGTCATATATGCTTGCAAGCAATTTTGTGTCTACCTGCATGGCACTCATTATAAATTTGTTAATGATCATGCATCCTTAAGATGGCTGAACAACTTAAAAGAGCATGAGGGCCGATCAGCCCTCTGGGCATTAAAGCTTCAAGCTTATGACTACACAATTGAGCATTACGCTGGGGTAAATCATCAAAATGCCAATTGCCTTTCCTGACTGCCACTATTGCAATACTTAGTCTGCCTGCCAATGAGTTGTTTAATAAGATCAGTGGAGAGTACCAAGATGAAACCAAACCTGTTTAAAAATCTCTTTCAGATTTATGACAAGATATAACTATTATAAAACGGGACACTAAATTAGATCATCGAGGGCATAAATTATATTTTTTAAGACCATTGTCCCAAACAGACATCATTTTGGTTTCCCATAAGGCCATAGGACATTGTGGATTCAAAAAGACAAAGGAGAATCTGAAGCAATTCTTACTATTGTAAGTTAATTCATTTTGACATCCAATTAATGCTATAATGCTGTGTGGAGTGTCAAGGCGATAAAATGTTTCAAAAAAGCACATCTTATCAGCTTGTTTGGCTTAAGTTTTCCAGGCACACCATATCTATTAATGTTGTCAGTCCTCTTACAACAAGCAATTTGAAGGTCAAGTAATTTATTATAGCCATCAACACTTGATTTAATGGGCTAAAGCCAAGGCTATTTGGGAAGCAGAAGTGGCAACTATAGTCAAGTTCATCCTTGAAAACATCCTCTACAAGCCTGGATGTCCCCAGACTATTCTTACCAATTTTGCAATAAATTTTACCGCCAATGTCCTTACCAAGCTCAACCAATTAATGGGAGTATAAGGCGTGCTTTCCGCTCCTTATCATCCCAAAACTAAAAGTACAGGTGAGTGTGCAAACAAAATGTTGGTGAACATTATCAGGAGATTAACTTTGGACAAACCATCTAAATTGAGTACTTTTTTGAGTTTTACAGTATTTGTGTTATAATTTTGGCGGTACCCTGGAGATACGCCAAAGGTTTTTTGCACAGGGTTAAGCCCACTGAGCAATAGGACCAATAATATGACAGTCGTCATCCTCAAAAATATGTAATAAACATTTAATAAATATGGAGCATTTGCCCAATAACACTCTTTTATTTAATTTAATATCTACAGTGGATCCTCGAGTTATGCTCACTCAAATCTACTAACAATCTTCCCCTTCAATCGTCTCATCTCACTTATACCTCAGCAAATTCAGATAATACCGTTTCCTCAGCTTAGCTTATTCCTTCCACCTTATCTCATTGGTTCTGGAAGAGTATGGTATTCTATTATCTATCGCCTTAGTTTGAGGCGATTTTACTCAATATTTGACATATATCAACATTGCCTTATCGCCCTATTTGCAGGCATTCCAATAATAATCCAGTATATCCCAATATTACCTCATCTCAAGGAGCTCAAACAATCTTAATTAGTATCATGGTCAGCAGATTTTCACACAAACCACTGTATATAAGTCAGGCTTACCATTCAATTATATCATAATCTCTACAATCTGCATACAATCTCTCCTACCATTTGGCTATCAGGATATCCCCTTTTCAGTAATTATATGGTAAACATCCAGCCATAGCATTGCTACTATAATTAGTCCTAGAAGATCCCGGTGGTGATAATTACCTCAATACATTGAGAAGCTTGCAAATATCCTAATCAAACTGCAAGCTCAAGCCTTTGACAACAGTTTTTCCATGAAAAAGGTCTGACATGAAAAGGAAGTGGAAAATCGCTACAAATTGGCTAAATTTGAAGTAAACAATGAAGTTCTATATTGCAACACCCATGGAGTGGGCCAACTGCAAAAGTCAGATCACATCTGGGTTGGGCTAATCAAAATAATTGAGAAGAAAGCCCAGTTCATATACACAATCAAGGATATTAGGACTGGCCATATATATAACTGATTCCATGAAAATTTTCTAGGAAGGTTCAATAAGCTGGCTGAATAAGAAAATATATAATAAGAGCATTGCAAAAATAGTAAAAAGTAAAGAATGAAGAAAAAAATTATGGAAATTAAATAAGTTATAACTAAATAAAAGAAGAAATAGAAAATAACCTAATTAATTAATAAGATAGTTTGCTCTTGATGAGGGGAAAGGATTTGGCTGCAAATCATTGGCAATTTGGGCTGAAGTTAAGGCTATGCACATGGCCTACTTATATTGGCAATTTGGGCCAAAAATTTAAGAATGATAACAATCAATGAAGGCTAATTGGGAAACTTAGGGCTTATGTTCATCTGAAGTGGGGGAAATGTCAGATTCTGGTGGTTGACCTGAAAATAAACCATTAAAAACTAACAAATCAGGCAAAACTTTATCTTAATATTTGGGCCAATTATCCTAATTTTCAACTAGGACCAATTACTTATATTAAATTTTCAGCCAAATATCTCAATGTCCATTTAAACTGATTATTCTTTCACAGCTTGGGCAAAATATCTTTTCATAAGACAGGACAATTATACATGCAACAAACTTGGAAATTGGTCCCAATTAATCAGGAGAAATATCAATCATTTATATTAAGAAATTGCCAGGGTATCAATCCTGAAAATAACCTCTAAAAATTTCATGAACAATTAAATTAGTAAAATTTGGCGTCATAATGTCACAATCAATTTTTTGTCCTATAGCAAATTTCATATGTCAATCCTTGTAATTGACACATAGCACTTGCATATGGACTGCCAAAATGGGAGTACCTAGTGCTATTGAGAGAGGCATGCTGACGTCCTAATAAGGGGTATGTCATTTACTTGAAATTGATGACAAATTTCCCAGAAGTCATACTTTGTCAGCTGTATGACTAAACTCAAATTGGGCTGGTTTTAAGACAATTTTGCACGTTTGCGTTGCAATTGTTGCCCCTGAGACCTTCCCAAATATGAGAGTAATTTGCCAACAATAGTCCTAACAATAGGTCATAATTGTATCAGTTCAAGGGCCAAACTAAGATGGAAATAATTATTTGCAGAAATTACATTCCTGATATGGGTCCAGGAGATGCCCAAGAGGCATAAATGCTGGCACCTGGCATAATGAGAAGATCATTCATTAATATCTCTTAATAAAAATATCTCCTTAAATTTTTATCTGGCTTTATATCAGAAGTTTTATCTTAAACGAGTGTTAACAAGCTGGCTAGTCAGAATTCTCAACTTGTACCTTTCCCTGCCTCAGTAGAAGCTCCCAAATACACAGGGAAATTTTAGCCCAAGTCTGGCCAGAAGAGTAGTATCTATTTAAATTAAGCCTATTAAGCTTTCCAAATGGTCAAAATACTGTAAAACACAGGTTAATTAAAGGATCTTTTGGCCAAAATTCTTCCCAATTTAATGCACAGGATTCAATTTCTATAAGCGAGTAATCTTTTGGAATTTAACAGTTGTATACCACAAAATCTGCCTAAATTTTATGTTTTTTTTATTTAAACAGTATCTGGGGATGCACGCCATCATCTTCAATGTATTAAAGGTTTTATAAAAAAAGAATCACGATCCACTAATCCAAGATTTCACTTTGCTCTAGCGGAATCCAAGAACTTTATCATCTGTAAACCTGCTCACCAATCCACCGCACATGCCATGGATGCCATTAAATCCACCATACCACGCTGATTTATCTTAGAAAAGCTTATCACGCCATTTTGTTTCCCATAATCATTTTGGTTTGTTCTATTATTATAATCAGCAACTGTGATTTTATGGAGGGATTGTTGCTTTCCCTAACTCTCCCTTATATGGGTTTGTCCTTGTAAGACCCACAGTTGCCCCATTACTGCCTTTTAGTTGGTTATGGGGCCTTTGATAGTATTTTGAGCCAATTTCATCCTACCTTTAGTTCTATAACGTCTCACCATCTAAGCACTAGGCGATCTGAGTCTGCAGCATTCTGGACCATCATCTGTGCACTAACACACCCAGTCTCATAATAACAGTTCTCTTGACTGTAGCTGGGGTTTGGAAATGGGCTCAAAGCTGTAAAACTAGCAAAGATGTTGATGAAGATGAAAAGTTAGGGTGAAATAGACTACTCAACTGAGTTTATAAGGTTTTGATATCTAGGGTGGGAGGCATGATGCGGAGAGGACCTCAGTTGGGATTTTGCCAAATTCTCTCATTTCAAAATATCCTACTTCAACGAATCCCCCAGCACTATCAGAAGGGGAACGTAATTTATTTAAATTTATTAAGGTTAATAAGAAAAATCAGTCTCATCTCAATCAAGGGATAGAAGATTTGATCGCTCAGTGATTAGTTAGCTTGGACAGACCTGAGCCATTTTGAGACCCATAAAAATTCAATCCTTCTAATAAAAATTAGGTCGAATTATTACCTGTTTTTGCTTTATTTATCACTTTTTTGAAGAATCCACCTAAGTAACTTTGTGAGAAAACCTGCCCAATTGGAAGTGTAAATAAAAACTTCCAGAGTGGTGCTCACTACAGGGGCACTCTGAGTTACCCACCAGTAAAAATTTCAATCACTACCATGGATTCTCATTTTCTGCCTGAAGAAGCTCAAGACCATGATCAAGGCAGTATATTACAATGGGTCCGTTCAACTAGAACCAAAATCCCAATAGTATCCTCCACGTTGGAATTTCGCGCCAACTTGGAGTTTTATGGTCCTAACTTAAGCTTTACCACAAACTTTCAAATACAGCCCATAGATTTATGAATTATTATAAACCAAATGCTCGACAAGGCCCTAATTCCTGGGATCTGTTCCACTTGATCTTGATCTAGTGCCATACCCTCTATCTTGCAGAATGTGTTGCAAACCTCTCAAATGCCAGGAATTGGTACCAAGCAATACTTTCAACAGCTTGTACACATATCTTATACCATTTATTACCAGTAGTGGTAATTCATCATAAAGGGATGCTTAATTTACTAGAAAGCTCCACTCCTTGAATGATTATGTTACTTAGTTTTTCAAGATTGCCTCTGAGTTTAGCAGAGATAATCACGATGTCATCGTTAATAATCATACTCTTCTCAATGAAGTAAATCAACAGCTTATTCAGCTTGTCCAAGGGTTGTCCAGTTTTGTTGATTTAAAGTTCCCAAAGTGAGTCCAGGAAATTCAGAGAGAATGTAGAGAGGTATTCTTTAACTCTCTGAGCGTAGTCAATTGATGGAAGAGTAAATCAAAAACTGTCTCTTCCAATTGGAGCAATTATACTTCAGAATTCAATTCCAAGTCAACGAAGTAGAGAAAACCTCTGGAGCTATGGGTCCTCCTGGGGTTGAAGGATCTCATGGACCTCCTGGCGCTGATGGGCCCTGTAGACCCCCAGGGGTTGAAGGGCCCCATGGACTGCCAAGTGCAGATGGACCTCAGAGACCCCCAGGTGCTGATGGGCATTTAGGATCCCTTCAACTTGACTCTCTATTAAGCATGATGGAATGCTTATGCAATTAATTTTATAAAGTGGTTAAGGAGTGTAACTTAACACCTGATGGGGTACCAATCAATCCCCTCCTGTCACTTCAGTCTTTACCTGACAAATTGAGTAATCTGGGTAAATGGGCAAAGGATACAGAAATCCTGCTATAAGCTTACAAATCAAAAGGAGAGATGCTCCAAGTGAAAATTGAAACACTGGAGCTTAAGCACAATGCCCAGCAGGAGCAAATTTATGAGCTATCTTGTCAGTTAGATGAGAAAGTGGGGCATGCTGATTTAAATCAATGGATTAGTGAAATTTTTACTGAGACCATCGGCCTTATCCTCAATTTTCTTCCCAAGCTTTGGACTCAAAATTTTATGTATCCAATCAATTGGACATCCTGGAGTGCATGTTTTGACTGCCAATGCGCCATTGAGTTTCGACTGGTATTTAAAGATAAGTACTCTCCTGGGAAAGGCAGCATTATCTCCTTCCTCTATCTATATGAGTATGCTCTAAGTGAAGCCTTGTATCACCAAAAGATGAATTACTTGCCTAATTGCCTTATTTGATTGGCTCAGGATATCATGGTACCCCACTTGATGACTTGCTCTACTTGGTCTCATGTCATAGAAGCGTTAATCAAAAAATTTAGGAGTGAGAAAACCATATTCTCTCAAAAACAGGATTCTATGGGTATACAATCCCACCAGAATGATTATATCAAAGATTTTGCTCATTGGTTTTATCAGGAAGCTCAGAATTTGGTAGTGTGTGGTTGGTTAAATTTGGACAATGCGATTACTGCAGTTATATCTGATTTTACTTCTAAGACTCAGATGCAATTTTACCTATTAGCGCAAAGAAGGATTTCAGAAGTATTTTAAAAATCAAGGATGCCTTGTTGAATATTGCCATCTCAATTTTCTGAAAAACCCCAAGTTTATGATTCTTTAAGACCTAGTCGCCCTAGAGTTTATGCTGTGCCTGAGAATGCTAAAGCGATTCAGTGTAATTACTGTCACTGATATTGCCATACTGAAGACTGATGTTATAAGAAAGAAGCTGATGAAAAGAAGAAAAGAAATAAAACCAATAAGACTCTCCACCTTGATAATGATATGAGTATGCATCAGAAACATCAAAGCCCTGAAGAGTATAATAAAGATGAACATTCCTCCTATTCCTTGCCCCTTTCTGTTGGCTTTATCCTCTCAGTTTGGAAGTACCATCACCCATATTGACTTTTTAGCGAATCAAGTCAATGCCAAAGCTATCATTGACACTGGATCCCTTGGTGAATTTTGTCTTGTCAAAATTTATTAAGTGGATCAGATTAACGCCTGATATTTTCCATTATGAAGAATATGGCACTGTGCGACCTCAGAGTAAATAATCAATTAGAGCCTTTTTTGTCAATTCCTCTAAAAATTTGGAAGTTAACTTTTGCAATCCCTGCTATCATTCTCGATAATTTGAGTTACAACCTACTTTTGGGGCCTCAATTTTTGTGGGAATTTGATGGATTTATTAATTACCCCAACCCGTCACTTTCCCTTTTTGGTGTAGAGTTCCCTTACTTTTATCAGAACATGCTCATACCATATGTCGGTTATGTCTGCTGGAGGAGTCTAAAAGGTCTTATTCCATTCAATACCATGTTGGAGACCTTCAAGTAAAATTACCCCTACATTGGTGGTTATCAAAAAAGGGATGCATATTTTCTCCCCTGGGAATTTAGTCATACCGCCAAAATTGCAGGTAATTGTTAATACCTCTTTACATTTTTTATTCCCAAAGGACATATGTTACAAGTCCAAGGCTTGTAACCCTTCTGCTAAAGAACTCTTGCCTTGTCCAAGAAAAGTAGATTATGCTTATTCCGGATCATTATCTGTTTTATTGGAGAACCTTACCAATGATTTTAAAAATGGTAGATTGAAATCATCCAATTACTTATGTCAAGTTATTCCTTTATCCTAAATCTATGATGTTAAACCTTTTGGAAGCTTACAAGACTTTGAGCTGGAAATTGTTTGGGAAATTCTTACTGTGGGGGGTTATGAAATTTGGAAAACACCTCACTATTGAACAGGAATGACAAAGACTTCAATTATTAGAAGATACTCCGACATTTTTGCTAAGCATACTTATGACTTTGGTAAGATGAAAGGAGTAATGCACTACCATCTAGTACTAAAAAAGGAGTAATGCACTCTCCGTCTAGTACTAAAAAAAGGAGTAATGCACTCTATTGAAACTGGCGATCACCTTCCTATTTGTGAAAAGCCCTGTCATTAGTCTAAAGTGGTGGAAACCCAGGTTACCAAAGAATTGAATCAACTATTGGAGACTGGATTATTTAAACCCTTCAACAGTCCTTGGGCCTCCCCATTTCTGTTGATTAAGAAAAAGGATGGTTTCCATCGAGTGGATATAGATTATCATAGATTGAACGCTCTTACTTGACGAGATAGTTATCCTTTACCTCAGATTAAAAATTTCCTTTGGTTATTGGCTGGCTCAACTTATTAACTGCGATGGATTTAGCTAGTGGATACTGGAAAATTGAGTTATCCCTGGAAGACCAAGCTAAGTGTGCCCTAATATCTAGTGAGGGTTTATTTGAACCAACCTGTGTGCCACAAGGGTTTGAGCAATGCCTCAGCAACTTTCCAAAGGGCCATTGATGGTATGTTATATGACTTAAAGCTCACATGTGTTCTGGTATATCTAGATGATATCACCTTGTTTTCCAAAAAAAATTATGAACATTTAGGCCATCTAAAAGAAGTTTTAAGCCGAATTTGGAATTCTTCCTAAAACTCAAAACTTCCAAATGTTCATTTTCCCAAATGAAATGGAATTTTTAGGACACCAAGTATCAGCTAAAGGAATTGACCCCTATCAGACAAAATTCAAGCTATTTTATGAATGCCTCCTCCAACCTCTCTGCAGGATATCAAGTCTTTCTTGCCATAATTGGGTATTATTGGCACATTATATCTAAGTTTTCTGATATGGCTGAACTGTTATTCTATTTGTTACAAAAAGGGGTGCCATTTGAGTGGAGTTCAGCTCAGGAACAGTCGTTCAATTCTCTGTAAACATCCTTGACTAAGGCACCTGTTTTAATTCATCATCAATTCAATAAGCCTTTTATTCTGCATACTGAAGCAAGTAATGTAGCTATTGGGGCTATTCTATCCCAATTTGTTGAAGATCAGAATGATCATCCTGTCGCATTTTTAGCAAACCTTTGTCCAAAGATGAAATAAATTACAGTTTGACTGAGTGGGGGTGTTTGGCTGTGATTCTAGCAATTAAGCACTTATGTCCCTTCCTATATGGTAACCATTTTACTGTTATTACCAACCATTCTTTTAAGATATTTGCAAAATATGAAGGATCCTGATGAAGATTAGCTCATTGGGCTCTAAGATTGCAGAATTACGATTTTTCCATTGTGCATCATTTGGGTGCTTAACATCAAAATGCTGATGGTCTGTCCTGACTGCATATACTGACCTTAGATTTGGGGAAGGAAGAACGCCTATATAATCTTATTGGACGTTTTGAGTTGTGGAAGTGAGAATCTAAAGATCGAGCCTTCCTAAAATTTATTACCAAAGATACCATGATTCAAGAAGGAGCTTTATATAAAAAGGTTAAATCGAAGTGGTTATCATTTTTTGCATCCAAAATCAAGATTTCATGCTATTATGGAGGTACATGAACAAGTAGGTCATAGCGGGTTAAAGAAAACTCAAGAATAGTTTAAAACCCAATATTATTTGAATAAAATGACTAAATTCATTTCTGAGACCCTTAACTTGTGTCTCATCTGTAAAAGCCATGGAGCCATCAACCCTATCTATCAACATCAAATTATTCCCCTGACTAAAGCGTTTGAAGTGGTAAGCATTGATGTTGTAGTCCCTTTTCCTCAGGAGATGCATGGACATCAGTACATTACAATGGCAGTCGACCACCTAACTAAATAGGTTGAGGCCATTTCCATTGCCATCCCTCTGCTAAGATCACTGCGCTATTCCTTTACCAGCACATCATCATTCAACATGGGTGTCCCAAGGTCCTTATGTCAGATAATGGGACTACTTTTACCTCGCAACTTTTACAGGAACTATCTAAGTTATTTAATAGTACCCAACGATTTGTCATTCCTTACAATCCATCCACGAATGGGGCCATCAAATGAGTCAATAGAACTCTAGTATCAATTTTTAAGGAAGATGGTTTCCACTGACCCATCTTGGTGGAACTTCTATTTGCCTAGTACCTTGTTTGCATATCAAATAAGTTATCATTGAATCATTAAGATGTCACCTTTCAAATGCAGATATTGGCGAGATCCCTCAGTCCCTTCTAGTGTTCAGGCCATCCTCAAAAAAAGCATATAAGAAAACTCTGATTTGAATATAGAAATCTGGCTGATAGGATTATTCATCTTCAATCTCAAGCCAGGAAATCAATTGAAGTAAACTCTTTAAAGAATACCCAAAGAAGCAATAACATAAACCCACCTTACCTGAATATCAGGTTGGAGATTATGTTATATATTATCACTCTCGGCCTGGTGGGTGAACTGAGAAGTTAGGATCCAACTGGTCTGGTCCTTATCAAGTTATATTTCAAAAAAGATTAAAGTACTCGACTGTCCATGTTGATACCAGTATAGTGATAAATCATAATAACCCCATATTTTTAAAAATTCACCCTCCTCTGCAATCAAATCTTGAGGTGGGAAGTGTCTGGATTTTGCCAAATTCTCTCATTTTGGAATATCCTACTACAATGAATCCCCCAGCACTATCAGAAGGGGGACGTAATTTATCTAAATTTATTAAGATTATTAAGAATGATCAGCCTCATCCTGATCAAGGGATAGAAGTTTTGATTACTCAGTAATTAGCTTGGAAAGATTCCAAGTCATTTTGAACCTATAAATATAACTAATTCTTCCAATAATAAAAATTAGGTCAAGTTATAACCTGCTCTTTGCTTTATTTACCTAATTTTTGGAGAATCCGCCTAAGTAACTTTGAGAGAAACCCTTACCAATTGGAAGTGTAATTCAAAATTTCCAGAACCTCCATGGCCCTGTACACTCAGGATCTTCCACTTCCTTCCTGCTTGCCCTCCTGGTTGACGCCCTCATTGTTATGCATTGTCCTCATGACTGCAATGGTGGACGCCGCGCCTTTTGAGGTTGGAGTTGTGGAAATGAAATTACAGAAGGCATCTCAATCAATTCACAGGTTTGTGATGCTTCCTGATCAAAACTCTTATCAGTGCCTTCAAGTATGGGTTTCAATTGTGGGGCTCAAAAGTTGACTTATTGAGGCTCAATTGAGGAGTAGGGATCTTGGCTTGTTTATCATCTTATACACTGACACCTAGATATGTGGAATTTCTTCTCTACATCAGCGCTTGCCAGAAAAAATAATACCTGCCCACCAAATTCAGTACTATCTGACCTTCTTTTTAGTTGAGTTATGCATTTAGTTGTCTAGTTACTAGAAATCGCCACCTAATCCCAACTTGTGATTACTTCTCATTATTTAGACACATGGGAGTTACCCCAAAATTTCACTGGTTTATCTAATCCGGTGGAACAAACCCATGTTCAATGAAGGAGTAAACACAGATTGTCAGTTATCAGGGGCCGCTTTAAGTCTTGACTTTTTTCTACTCCTGAGCTTCTTTCATAATCAGCTTCCACCAAATAGGATCAGGAATACAGCACATCCTCAATAACATTCTGTGATTTGACATTTAAGGTTACTGTGCAGGCCCTCCTAGACACAGGAGCGGATGGAAAATTTATGGAAATAATAATTGTGCAAGCTCAAGATTAGGATACTGATGAGACTTATCCCATACTGGTCCCATCTTCTTAGCTTATGATGCGTCACTCAAACATGCTGCTGGTGCAGTTTTTCGTCCATGATTTTTGTTTTGAGATAATTTATCAGAGATCTCTGACCTATTGCATCCTTAATCCTTGGTGAGGTTTGATGGCGTCTCCAGCAAGTGCACATCAAGCTGGATGATAACTTTGTCTTCTTCATCAACAAAGAGCTTAAGGAGAAATTCCTATTAAATGATGCCCTTCCTCCTGCTTCTTAAGCTCATTCTACTTCTTGCTCCTCTTCTCACTGATCTTCCCCTGATCTCCCTTCTTTTCACGACCCATATAAAGATGTTTTTTGATATAAGCTTACCTATACAGCCTTTCACCTTAAATAAAGTATGACCTAGCATTTTATTTGACAGTATCCCTGGTTAAAATTAAATCTCACATTATACTTATACACAGAGGAAGAAGATAAAGTATTATAAGTATGAATAAACATTCTGGAGAAAGGGAAGTGATGAGAAAGTTCTCCGTTATTGCTTCTCCTGGTGTCTTTGCGCAAAAGCAGATATACCCTGCGACCATGTGTTGATTATGACATGTAGATAATGTTATCACTCCAGACCTTTGCTCCTCAAACGGGGATATTCCATAGCCCAGGCATATGTAAAATAGCAGTTTTTATTAAATCTTGATTTGTTCAATGAATTTAATAAAGCAGATTTGCAGAGGGACAGTAGTGGATCATTACTATAATTATAAAAAGGGGAATATTTTAGTTCAAACTAATGCCATTTGGGTTAGAGAATACTCCAATCATATTCCAGCATCTCATTGATAATGCCCTGGGTGATCTTCACTTTTCTTATGTGGTTGCCTATATTGATGACATCCTAGCTAATTCGCCCACTCATGAGCAACAGACAAAATATATGTATGTGGTAATGGCTGGCATCTACAGGGCTGAGCTCTTTTTAAAGCCCTTCAAATGTAAATTCTTTTAGTTGGAGTTGAAACTACCTAGGGAACCTGGTTTTGAAGGATGGTTATGTGGTATCCTGTTCAAGTTGGAAGCAGTATAAACCTGGCCAACACCTATTATCCAAAAACAACTACATAGCTTTCTTAGGACATTGATCTTTTTAAAAAAGTTCTTTACTGCCCTCGCTCAACTTTCAGTGCCCCTCCATTATTTGAAGGGTATGAATACACCTTTCTAATGGATCTTAGTGTCATCAGAAGTTTGCGTCCACTAAAGCGGAGTTAATACCGTGCCACTCCTCAGGAACGCTGACATGTTTAATCCTATTAATTTTATCTTATGACGCATCTTCAGTTGCCTTGAGGTCTGTGATCTTTAAAGAGCTTTATGTGATTAAACATCAGGCTTCTTGCTTTTCCCAAAAATTTTATCTACTTAACAGTCCTGGGCGATCTATTAAAGGAGCTGAAGGCTATGCCTTAGTCACTAAAACTGGCTTTACCTCCTCAAATGGGCTTAGCATGAGATTATTGTGTGCACTGACCACCATTCCTCAATGTACTATAGAAAACACAGAAGATTGTTCACCACCAAACCCACAAATACCATGAGCTATGCAATGTTACCTTCAAGTATGATTTTTTTGAAGGGGTTTAAATTTCTTACCAGACATGTTGAGTAGAAACCCTTCATGAACCCCAGCATATATGAGATCCATGACATCACTACTGTTGTCCATGCTTCCCAAATCCTTATACTGGCCTTTTTATGTTATATTTGACAGCAGCTTTTGGACGCCCCTCCATGACCAAGTTCTTGACGCACAGATAACTTCTCTCAAGGGGATTGCATTTTATGATGCTTTGGAATCCAAGTCTCACAAACGGAACCACTGTTTCCTCAAGGATAGGGGAATCTTCTTCATTGATCCTGTTTATGTTCCTTCTGGCCTGCGCAAGCAGGTGATTCAAGAGCATTATGATGCCCCCACTCTGGGGCACCCTGTGACTAAAAAGTGCGGAGAATTGATCAAAAGAACTTATAGCTGGTCAGGTTCTCCAAAGAGATCCCCATATGTGTTTCCCGTTTTATAGTGTGTGCTCACTCTAAATCAGATAAATCAAGAAAAGAGATCCTCTTACATTTCCTGCAACAAGCTTTGGGTCCCTGAACCTCAGTACTTGTTGATTTCATTGTGGAATTCCTCCCTACATGAGTATGATGCAAAAGTAATAGTCATAAATCGCTTTGCCGACTTTGCATTCCTTATTCCCTGCAACACCACGGTTACATCTGAGAAAACTGAAGCCTTGTTTGTTAAGCATACATTCTCGATGTTTGGTCTCCAAAAAAAGAGATAGTAAGCAACATGTGAGCCTCAGTTTACTACCAAATTCTAAGTTCCTTCTTACCTCCTCCAATCAGACCCTGTCACTTGACTGCTTAACACCCCCAATTTTAAGGTCAACCCATTAGATAATAAAATTTTATAAAATGTCTCTAATTCTATACCACAGTTAGTCATCTTACCTGGACATATAACCTCCCATTAGCACTGTTTGCATAAAATAATTCACCCCATAACTCTACAGACTTCTCCCCATTTTAGAGCTAGCCTGGTATATAGCCCTTCCTTTCATCTGAGATCGCTTTACTTTATCTGTCCCAGTGGTGGAAGATTTCTGAATGCTTTGTGTAAGACCAAGAATCTTGTGTGCAAGCATCTGTTAAAATATGTAGAAGATTAAAAGAAGTTCAGGTATAGGAAACGCCACTTGGAGCTATGAACTCAAGGAGGGATCACTGTTCATGTTAGAACTTGTCATTTGAAAAATAAGGTTCTTTTTCAAAAATTTTGGATCTAAATACTATAGCCCTATCTAGTGCTAAAAGACTTTGAAATGGAGCTATCTGTATCAGCTCCTCAACTACTGGAAGAAACACATTGTATTCCATATGTCAAAATCATCCCTCTTAAAGAGGCTCATGACTGAGTCTCCAAACCAATAGTGGTGAAGGATAGCCAGGAAGACAGAGCATAGGAGTTTTTAGTGTCCTGTAAAACCCAACTTCATCCATTATCTGGTAGCCTGGAAGGGCTATTCCTCTTATGAGAAAAGCTGGGAGAGCACTTGGAACTGTGCCAAAATAAAAGATCTCATTAAAGAGTTCAGCCTGGCCTATCAAATGTGCCCCTATCTCCTAAGAGAATTGTGGCCATCTTTGCCATTAATACCTATAAAACACAAGAATTACTTCAATTCCCATGCTCCAGGTGGGGTATGTATCCTTTTCCTAAAGGAAAGGATAATGTAAGTCTTGATGTGTCAACCCTCCATCTAGACAAAAAAGCAACTTCCTTTCTGGCGCAGAAAGGACCTCCAGCACTCAGTGGCCCCTCTGATTCACATCTTGACTTGGCACATGTGATTGATGAAAGGTGGGTAACTTCCTTGCACTTCCATATCCTCACACCATGTCCTCAATTACCTCTTCCACCCTGGTATATATGATAGAAGCGTTCAAAGTGGTAGTTGAGTTTAGGGGACTTTTACAAAACTCAAGGATTCAGCCCACCCCAAGACTAGTTTCCCATATACAGAGAAAAAGGTTTAGATTCTCTCCAATTCTCCTTCAAAGTCAGGAAAGGAGGATTAAGTCACAATAAGTGATACTGAACACGGATCAAACCCGCGGATTGCTCATAATCTTACTATTGTTCAATCATTCAAATTAATTTAAGTGGGATGGATTTGCACAGAACTGGTGTCATCAGCTTACGCATCTGGTGGAATATATTCAAAATTTGGTACTATTATACTAGATTTTTCTCAGATCTGATGGACGCATTATCAAAATTCTACAAGACAATCCAAACTTTCTGAACCCTCACCAAAACCATTACATTATCCCATATTTGCCAATCCTAGTGCCCCGCAGGGTCTAGCCTCAGGCCAATCACCAATTTCTTTTCCAATTTCTAACCTACCATATAGGCAAACTACCCTCTCTAGGGTAGATTTCCGGTTTATGGCTTTTTATATTGGTACATTTACCCTAAATAAACCACCCCATCTTTAATTGTATACTACGAAATCTGCCTCTCCATATTGGTTTTTGGTTAAAAAGTATCTGGCGATGCATGACATTATCTGTGATATATTCCAATGGCTTTCAGAAAATTTACCACAATCCACCAATCCAAGGGTTATCCATGCTGTAGCAGAATTCACACGCCTTCTCATCTGTGAACTTGTCCACCAATCCGTCACACATGATGTGGATCCCATTAGATCCACCATGACCCGCTGAGCCACCCTAATTCCAGTGTGATCTGCCCATTTCATGTCCCCTAAGCACTCTGGTCCATCCTATTATTATAACCACAATTTAAAATTCTCTGAGAGGTTGTCGCCCTCACTGCCTCTCCCATCCATGGGGGTTGTCCCAGCAAGACCCGCGGTTGTCCCATTACTGCCTTTTGGCTGGTTATGGGGCCTTTTATAGTATCTTAAACCAATCACCCTAACTTTATTTATTGAACGTCTCACCATCTAGTCACCAGGCTAGCTAAACCTGTGGCATTCTGGACCATTGTATGGGCACTAACATCCAGATTATGTGGCCAGTCTTCTTTTTATTAGCTCTTGCCATGACAACCCCCAACCTTGGTTCTATGTTACAGAGCGACGCTCTTCCTTTGGGAACAACATAATGGAGGTAGTAGAGGGTTTTGGGTTTTCTTCAATAGTGGAAGCGAGGATGGGGTGTTCTCATAGTTGTTTGAGCTGCTACACTTAGAGAGTTAATCCATGTAGCGGATCAGGTGGTACCTGATCTGTAAATTGCGCTGGATCAGTTAGTACTTGATTCAAATAGGAAATTAATAAGAAGAAACCCAAAAATGGGGAATTGGAGTGAGGGAAATTCGATGGTCTGAAGCCAAAATGCATCTGAGTTAATATGATGTCAGACTTACAAGCATTTTGGATGATGATTCCATGGGGAATGAACTCATTGCCCAAGATGTGCCAGACAATTCAGAAGAGCAGAAATAGTGGAGAGCCTATCTTATATTTGCATAAGCACTATATATTTTAGGATAGACTGGCTTGAATAGCCAGTTGAGTCTTCTACAATAAACCCTAAAAATCAATAAAGATTTGGTGGCAAGTTGAAAAGAATATTTTATTTAAAATAGAATCTAGGATTGAAGACATTGGCTTTAATAGTGGGCATGGTGTGGCACTGGCATATTACTTGGCATCCTCCTACAGCATGTAGACAGAAATCTGAGGGCATATGGCAATGGCAGAACTTGGCAGATGAGTTCAGGGATTGGCTCTGGTGGGCTGGTTCATAGTAGAGTCAGTTATGTGGCTCTTACTTCCTGATTCCCTTTTGGGATATTGGTGCAAACCCATTCGGTATAATCCAGAAGTTCTGCCATAGTCTTTTCTACAACTTTGGGTTATACAACTTGTTTTTTAGGTTCAAAAGTAATAAAATCATTTAAAAAGTTCAATAAAGCTAAAAATATAATTATAATAATGGGGAAGGTACCACAATGATAGAGTACAGACTCAATGGTTACTGCCTCATGTTTGATCCTGGTAGATGAACTTTGGGTAAGTGATGATCTATGACTTTGTTGGCATGATGCACCAATACTTTGAACTGAGAAAGCAATCATCAAGGTGGCTCATGGACTTTCTGGCCTATCAAAACACTGTGCATGGTGGTTTACTGGGTTTTATTTTTCCTTTCCCAATAAGTTTGGCTTCCTCATTAATTGGTGTGGTATCAACCTCAGGTCAGCCACCTCCAATAATAAAATAAAATTTTAACAATAACCCAATACCCTACCATTAACAGGGTGCTGGGTATAGTGTGCTAGGGAGGTGGGTTGCTAAGCTAAAAATATCAGCTCAAATGCTAATTTTAAATTTGATAGTGATAATTTTTCCCTATATCTATTTTCCAAAGTAGCAATACTGGCTGAGATCCTTGCACTACTCTTAGGCTGTTTTGGTAAGTTATAAAATCTAGATTATTTTGACATTTTTAAAGTTTGATGAAGGGTTTGATCCCTGTTTTCAACCATTTCCTTTTTGACTTTCTCCTTAATTTAAACATATTAGATAATTAATATTTACCTGGGTTTGCCCCAGGTATCAGATTTTTTTTACCTTTATTATGGCTTCTGATTAAGCTACCTGTGGGAGATGTATAATGAGGCTATGGTCTAGGGCTTTCTAGAATTCCTTAATTCTGCACAGAGTTGTCTGTTTTTTTTTCAGTTAAAACTCTGCAGATGCTTAAACTAGGATGGGTTTGGGCTGGGGAATGAACTGGATAAAGGCACATGTTAAGCAGGGAGGAGCAGCAGCTAATAATCAAGGTCAAGGTATGCCCTAGGTCAGAAATCTGTATGTGAGGTAGGGAATTAAGATCTAAGCCCTTTTCAGACCTAAAAGGGTTCATGACCCTGTCCAGCTCAATAGCAGGAGCTGCAGGCCTTACAATACACTATTGAAATGGTTAGTTTTACCTTCTGCATCAGTGATCTTCAAAGTGGTCCATACGGACCCCAGGGTTCTATAGATCTGCTGAGGGGGGTCGATGGCAAATCTTATAACTTTGGGTCTATATAAACCAATTTATGAATCACTTTATTGAGCCAAACTAACTAATTTATATCTTTCCATCTGGTTTACCCATCTCATTGAATAATATGTTTTTATATAAAACAAAAGTTACAATTTCATTAAATAATACTTTAAATATCAAAATGCCATATTTATATTCTATGCCTGTCACCTTTCAAGACATCGAAGTTAAATTTTTAATTTTACTATTAAGTAGTTGTGTAGTTATTTCACTTGGGGGTCCTTCAGCGAAATAAGTTTGGGCACCACTGTTCTACATTAAATTTTTAACTCAATATAAGTGAACAAATAAACTTAAAATTATAAAATTGCAGTTTAATAATGAATACTATGAAACTCGCAGATAATAGCCTAGAGATTCATCGATATTGCTACCTCCTAACTTTATCAAAAGAGGGGGTGGCTTGAGTTTCTAATTGATACAGAGAACTATAGATTATCCACTTTTTCACGATCAGCAGCTATACGCTTTAGGGCTTGAGAGTATCACATAGCTCATTTTTATACTTTTTAATTAGACTTTCTGCCGATGCTCTAAGCTCTGTATACTTGATTTCAGATTTGTCTATTTTTATCTAGATTCTATTTCTTATATTCTCTGTCTCATTTTAGAATTTGATCCTTGGTAGTATTATTTTTTTCTTCCCATTTTATAGCCTTTTCAACTTTTTAAAACTGCGCGGCAAATAGAAAACTTATGCTTTTTCCCTTTTGCTCCTTACCTTATTCATATCACTTTTATACAGCTTTATATGAGGCCAGATACAGTTAATTGGTAGACAAACCATTGACTATTCTTGTTAGAGCTTGGTTTTAAGCTTCGGCTTTGTTTTCTACCTTAAACGTTTCTGAGCCTATATATTTTAAATTTATAGTTTTACATCTAGTGTTTGATCCGCATTAAGCTGTTGAATGGTTTTAGAGTAGGTATGGTTTTACTTGTTCTATTTTTATCGCTTTATCATTTTCCTTATAACAAAGCCCTGGATATTGCTTGTTTTTCTCACCTTTACTTTTTAGAAAAGCATTTACATCAAACGGGGCGCCAAACAATTATTTATGAAAAGCGTAACAAGAGCCGGAACCCTTTACAAAACTTTCCATCTTTCCTTCGTCAAATGCTTTCTTTTAAAAAATTCGGTGGGTTTTAGATTTAAAACTTCTATTGCGACAGAAGACGTTGATTTTTTGAACCAGTCTGGTATTTGTGAGCTTAAAGATAAGCTTAATAAGCAGTCAAGTGATTTTGATTCCAATTTTTCTTTTTAGTAATACCCTTAAGAATGCTGCCATTTTAATTCCTTTATGTCTTGCAAATGATATTCCTTCTATTCTATTTACACTTAGAGCAAAAAAGCTAAAACACCACCCTGGACAAATAAGTTTTCCTGGAGGAAAACAAGATGCTGAGGATATATCTCTTACTCAAACAGTACTTCGTGAGACTAAAGAAGAGATTGGAATTTTGGCAGAAAAAAATCTCCATTATAGGGGGACTTTCACCTGTTCCTGATCGAAAATTCACTATGAAAATTTACCCTTTTATTGGGTTGATAGGGGAGAAGCTTGTCATTGACGAAGTAACTGGTAATGTTATAGATCTGAAATTAAGCAACGATGAAGTTGATGCTTGCTTTACAATACCCATATATCAGATGATTGATCCTGATAATATTACTAAATGGGATTCTTTTCGGTACACTTCCCTTAAAATTCCAAGGTTTCGCACACCTCCTCATATCCAAGAGGATGTTTGGGGGCTTACCGCGTTTGTTTTATACAAGCTATTGAGTATATGGTTTCCTGGTAAACTTGAAACTTTTGAAACTTAAACTTAGTTTAAAGATTAATTATAATATCAATTTTCTCTTTTTAATAAAATAAGGGTAAATTTTACAAGGCTTATTTGCGGATTTGTAGTTTTTGCGAAATCATAAGAAATAATATATTTGTTCATATAAATTAGTTTTTTCTACCACTGCCTCCCGAGTTCGATCCCGGTAATGGACTTTGGGTAGGGGACACTTATGACTGTGTTGGTTTTGTGCATCAATGCCCCGAAACGAGATAGCAAATAGCAAAGATGGTCTATGGAGTTCCTGGCCTATCATACACCACGCATGGAGGTTTTCCGGGATTTATCCTCCTTTCCCATTTTCTTCACTTCCCTTCATCAGTGTGGTATTGTCCCCAGGTCATCCCACCTTAAATAAAAATAAAAAAAATTTCCTTGGCCATTGCTAAGTATTTAATAGTGTACATGGGTAAAGTTATAGTATGCATTAATTATCTTTATTAAGCATTTAATTTTTTTTTCTTGGGTTGAACCCTTATGAATGTTTTTTAATTTCTATCTATTTAAATGAAGTTCTAGGGGTCTATGTCATCCGCAATAATCTCAAAATCTACTGATATGTACCAATTTTATTTTGTAACTTCATAGCAGTGTGTTAATGAAACATTATCAACTTGAGCTTTAAAACTCAAATCTGACATCTTACTTATTATAATATGACCAATAGCACTGGTCTACACTCAAAATCTTTACAAGTCAAACATAATTAGTTCCTATTTAATTCTGATGTATAAATGAATATGATGGTTAAAATGTGTAGTTAACTTTCATTCTCTTTAAAGTACAGGTTTCATTTTTTTTATTTTTTGACAGAGAGAAGTACTATTGTCAGCACTGTTGATAGACAGGGCCAAGCAAAGGAACAGGCTTCAAAGTTGCTTGAGGATGGATGTGGTAATCTTTAATAAAAATACAGCAGGGGGCAGAACTAATGGGATGGCCAAGTTTTGCTGAATAAGCTTAGTGGAAGTCCTAAAATTGAAAACTTATTTATACTAGATATGCAAAAAATGATATATGATTTATTTGAGGCTTCTGGTATTTATAGGAACTGGGGATTATTGAATCTTAAAAAAGTTCCCTTTTAGGTTACTGATCAGGACCTTTCAAACTTTTTGAAGTAAAGGAAGATGAGAAATTTCTTTTGTGCCATTGTAGTCTTTTGAGACCTCCATGGTAATCTTTTTGACACCTTGGGTTTAAGTGATTCCGGTTCTCTCTCATTTGCCCTTTATTTTAGGTGATGGCACCACCAGCAATTTACTATTGGCAATTGAAGCATTGGTAGAGAGGCAAGATTTGGCTTTGATACTATTCAATTTTTTCATCTGATTTCAAGCCCTACAATGCTCCCTAAGATCCAGTTGGGGATTATAAAAGCTCTGAGGAATCACCCATGTACCCAGTTGAATACCATGCTTTTATCAAACTATATATGGAGTATTCCAACCCATGTTTATGTAGTACCTTGAAGGGCCTGGACCAAGCGGGAGCAAGCTTGTTAGTTCTTCCCCTGGGGCGATGGTGGTAAAACATCACTAATCTCCAGGTTGTACACTGGCAGGGAGGGTCATTGTAAGTTTCTTTGACCAGTCTTCTTGGTTGTGTTATGTATCAAGGCATCCAGGGCTAAAATGCAATCATATAATCTCATTTGTTAGAGCTCTTATAGTGAACTCAGAGGTCTCAGGAGTTGCCAAAAACAATATGGGTTGTAGGCTGGTTGGTAGGGAGGGTTTTCTACAGTAAAGTGCCTAAAAAGGGGACATCTTTATGACCCAGTGGTAGCTAACCTGATAAGCAAGCAAGGCACTTTATAAGAAATGGGTCCATTATATTAGGTCAGTAGAAGCCATCTTTCTTTGTTTAAAATGAAAGTGCCATTACCCTCTCTACAGCTCCTATTAAAGAAAAGGGTTATAGGGTTTAAAAGTCTTGGTGAGTGTTAATTAGAGTTGTCAATTCCCAAACCACAACTAAAGTAAATTTTAGGCTAAAAATTGGATAAGAGTGTCATGGAAACGGCAGAAGAAGGTTAGACCAGCCTGCCAGTTAGGATGCATAAGCACCCAAAAAGCAAGCCAGAATGCCAGAGGCATTGCCAACTGGACGACTTGGTATGGAGCCAGGCATTGGTAAATGACAAAGTGTTGATGGAGCACAAAGGTGAGAATGATCCCAACAGTGAACCGCACTGAACCCACTCCTGACCCAGAGGGTCTTGCTGTAGGGGGTGAAATCACAGAGATAGTTTCGATGAGATCCTCAGCATATGGTGCCATTTCAACTGAGGTAGCAAGGAGACGGATTCTCTCTTGTAATTGGTGGACATATGGCCACAAGATCCCCATATATCGCTGCTGGAAATTAATAATAGGGTTATAGAGCTAAAAATAGGGAACTCGCTGACCCCAATTGATGACAGAGGGGGCCATAGTGCCCAAGAGTACTGGTAAAACCCATCCAGTATATGGACTGACAGGCCACCAGGAAAACGCCATCAGGGACACAGTCAGAAAGAATAATAAAATTTGTTTTGGTTTTTGGCAAAATTTTATTGAAGGAAAGGGAAGAAAATCAGCCAACAATTTTCTCAGTGCTATGCAACTGATTAAATAGTGGTTGATTGGGGTAGTGACAAGCTGGGATTGGGTCCCACAATTTTGACCTAACTGGAAAATTGTTCAGAAATGGGCAGGTTTGTTCCTTGAGAACTGACATTGCAAAATTTGGTGGTGGGCCAAGTTACTATCAGTTTGACCTCAAATGACCAGACTGGGGCTCGGCTACATTTCTGATGGTTGGTGTGATGGCGTTTGGCCCGATGAATGACAGGAATCCCCCAAGGCCACCACAAATAGGGATAGGTCCATTTGGTTGGGATTGGGTTTGGGACGCCCAACCTGCCCGTGCTTGGTCACTAAACTGTTTGTTTGGTCAATGGTATCACATCAGCTGCAATGCCCAAATTACCTACTGGGGGCTTTGAACCCTTGTCGGTGGCACCCAATGCTATAGCCTGATTGTCAAGGATGATCCTCAACAACTTTGATAGGAGGGTGCTTTTTTCAATTGGCATATTGGTCAAATTGGAACTTTCAGGCATTCCAGCTGATACCTCAGTCTTCATGCCTTTCTGGCCATTTGAGATTTGGGCATCGAACAGATTGCCACTCTTATTAAATCTGGCCAATTTCAATTTGACAATTTTGGCACAGATTTTGCTAATTCCCTGTAAAAGTTCTTCCAAGGTGAGTGTGGGTACTGGGGGTGGGATCCAAAGCGGAAGGGCTGTTACCCATTGCTCATCTACTATGTGAGCAAGATTTCCCTGAGTAATGAGGGGTACCGCCATCCTCTTTGGTGTCTTTTTATTTGGGAATGGGAAGATGGCCCAATCAACAGCCAGGGGACGTTCCCAGGACTTACAAAGAGCACCCTTGGGCTACCATTCTGCTTGAAGAGATGTCAATACAACAATAAAATAGATGCCCAAGCGGTGGCTGTAGGGATGGATACAGCTCTGATCCATTTGATGAGGTGGTCCACGGCTAAAATTATTTATTGATGGCCATGGACTTCTGTGAAAAACCTATATTGTCAGTGCTTACCATTGAAAAGGGGATAAAGAAGCAACCACTTGATGCTGAAATCTCAGGTTAGGTTTATTGGGTTGGTGACAAGTAATACTGCATAAAAATCTTTAATTGAATTGAGCATCCCATCTCAGAAATATTAAAACTTCAGCCATTTTGGGTCTTCCATACAGCCTCATAATTGGTGATTTTATGACCCTCTATAACAACCTCTGTCTAATCAGAGGGACAAACATAGGTAAGCCATCTCTTCTTCACTAATCTATACAGCATACCATCAGTTATTTTTATATATGTCACTCTTTACCTGAGTTCATTCTGGATTTCTGGAGTTTCTAGTGCCCATAATTTATATTGATAGAGGGTCATATAGGCGGTCCTCTTTGACAGATAGAACACTCAGGACTGGCAATTGAAAGAAGATATTAGCATTTTGATGTGCCGCGCCTGACTGATGGACAATTATTGCCTTTGTGGTTTTCTAAATGTAGGTCCCACTGGGCCAAGCAACCATCAGGATCATGAATCTGTTTCAGCCAGCCAAGAGAGGCATAGATTGTTAATACTGTTAAGTGCACTTTATAAAAGAAAGGAAAATCCTTGACAGCAAGGATTATAGCCAAACACTCACATTTGGTGATGCTATAAATTTCTTTTGGCCTCTATTGGAATTTTGATAAAAATTGTGATATTCAGGCGATACAAAGGCTACAAAATTATTAATTTCATGGACCTAGAAAAGCTAGAAAAAAGCGAAACAAAGTTATTAGTTCCATTGCAATAATAGATTCCAATCAGAAGTACAGAACTATGTTATATGTAGAACATAATTTTGCTACACGAGACAAAAATATTGGTACTTTATTAGTTAAAAATGAGGGATATTTATAGGGATAGAATTGGTAGTTCTTTATGAGGATTTTTGTGCTTCAACTGAGGATAGATCTTTCCTAATAGATGACCAATATTTTTTTTAGTACTAGATGGTATAGATGACCAATATTGCTGATTATTATTACTATACTTGTGATGGTCAAAACTGATAAGGTTCTTATTAGATGAGATCAACCTTCTTGTGGAGGGCTTAGCCCCTTTGGCATGCTTAGCCTCATCCTTCAGAGGAGGATGATAACTCTGAAGGGTCGATCATCAGTCTATCCAAGAATCGGATATCTCTGATGGAGTTTTTATGATCTTATTAGACTGAGACACCAAATCTTGATCTTGATTATACTCAGTCATCGCAGTTGTATCTCCAACAATGCCCCCTCAAGATCTTGCCTAGGGGGCACATAATTATGAAGAAACCTACTATGAACTCTATTGATAACAGTACTAGTATCAATAGCTGATATGGAGTATTCAGTACCCTGACAATAAATAATATGGTAAGGACCAGCCCATAAGGTATCAAGTTTTGAATCTGTCCTCCAGATCTATGATGATAAAAGAGTACAAGATCCCCAATTTGATATTCAGATAATTTAGGTCAACTAGCATTGGTTCTAGTTCCCACTTTTAAGGTTGTAGCAGCAAGAGAACTTGAGGCTAAGACTTGTACTCGGATGATTTCATCAGCTAATCTCCTCATAGCTAAATCAGTAGTCTGCGGGGTTGCAGCATCAAGTATAAGGTGTACACTTGAGGGTAAAATAGGATCCTGACTGTAAAGAGCCTTGAATGGAGACATTCTAATAATATGATGATAGCTAGCCCTATAGGCTAAAATCGTACTAGGTAAGTAGAGATTCCATCATCTAGGATCGTTGGAAGCCATCTTTAAAAGAATGGCTACAAGGGTACCAATTGCCCATCCAACCACACCATTAGAGGAAGGATTGTAAGGGGTTGTATATGACTGATAGGTACCTATTAATTTAGTAAGTTCAGATACCACCTGTGAAACAAAGTTGGTCCCATTATTAGATAATAGAACTTTTGGGCTACCATGTCGGGTGAAAACTTGCTTAAAAAGTAAGGATGCAGTAGCCTTAGTGGTGACAGTGGAAACTGAGACAGTTTCAATCCATTTGGTAAAATGGTCAATATCTAATATAATATAATGATGCCCATAAATAGCAGTAGGGAGAGGGCCCACCATGTCAATACTCACAGTGGAAAAAGGTTCTGAAGGGCTCACAATTTTGTGTTGGTAAATTGGATTTCCACCACGCTGTTGGCAAGTGAGATAAGTCTCCAACACATTGTGCACAGTTTCCAACATGTTATCCCAGTAACAATGATTTTAACCACTGTAAAATCTTAGCTACAGCTCCATGCCCTACAGTTTATAACGCCTCTATAATAGTATCAGTCCTTGTATAAGGCCGAATAAAAGGAAGCCAATCAGATCCCAACTTCTTATATAAAGAACCTTCTTTAAATTGAGTATTTTCAGTTGAGGATTGTAGCTTCGCTATAACATCCTTAGATTCATGATATCAGAGTTCAGGTCTGCCAAACAAATCATAGATATGGTCTTTCTCAGCAGTGAATAAAGTTAGTATAGGTAATCAAGAAAGTCCATCAGCTTTTTGGTGTATAGCTCCAGCGCGGTGTTGAATTGTAATGTCATAATTCTGGAACTTTAATGCCAATATAGCTAAGCGTCCATCAGGATCCTTCATTTGTTGTAACCATTTCAGGGAAGCGTGATCCGTGATGATAGTGAAATGTTTGCCATAGAGATAAAGGCAAAAATGCTTGATGGCGGATAGGACTGCAAGGCATATTCTCTCAGTAACACTATAATTGCGTTCTACCTTGGAAAGGGTTTTACTATAATAAGCGATGGGATGATCAACCATGTTGGAATCACGCTGAGCCAGAATAGCCCCAATAGCTACATCACTGTCATTGGTAAATAAGATAAAGGGTTTTAATAAATCAGGATTGGCTAAAATTGGGGCACTAACTAAAGCTTGGCGCAAAAGATTGAAAGCTTGCTGCTGTAATTCTTTTCATAAGAAAGGAACTTCATTGTGCAATAAATATTTTTAAAGGCTCCACAATCTCAGAAATTTGGGGAATGAATTGTCAGTAATAACCAACTATCCCTAAAAACACTTGAATATTGCACAAGATTTTAGGAACAGGCATGTCCAAAATAGCTTGTATCTTATTAGATAAGGGTAAAATCTCATCACAATTAACTTTATGGCCTAAGAATTCCATCTCAATTTTAAAAAACACTTAGATGGTTTTAGCTTAAGCGAAGCATGGCGCATTTAACCAAATACTTCCTTTAAATGAGCCAAATGCTCATTAAAAGTGCAAGAGAAAACAGTAACATTGTCTAAATAAACCAAAATGCAGGAAAGTTTCAAATCACCAAACAAGCCATCCATGGCTCTTTAAAAAATAGCAGGGGCATTACAAAGCCCCTGCGCCATATGAAAAGGTTTGAATAACCCCTCACTAGAAATTAAGGCGCATTTTTGACAGTCTTCCAGAGCCAGGTCAATTTTCCAGTAGCCACTTGCCAGGTCCATGGCCGAGAAGAACTGTAATCCAGATAATAGTCTCAATGAATCATCAATGCAAGGTAGAGGATAAGAATCCTTTTGGGCAACAGCATTAAGCTGACGATAGTCCATAACCACTCTATGACCTCCATCTTTTTTCTGGATGAGTAGTAGAGGAGGAGCCCATGGACTCTTAGAAGGCGTTAGTAGCCCCGCATCAAGGAGTTGTTTCAATTCCACTAAGACATGAGCCTCCTCAACTTTAGATCTGCAATAAGGCTGAGCTTGAGTTGGGGGAGTATCCACAGTTTTCTTGATGCTGCACATCTTTCATTAGCCCAAAATCTCTGGGACCCTTGGTGAATATATCTGCATACTCTTCAATTAAAGCCTCATCTTCATGCTGTTGTTCTGGAGTGAGTGAATCTCCAGATTTGACGTCAACTCTGGCAATGATAGGTGGTTCTTACAACCCAAAATCACATAAATCCCAACATCCCAAAATGTATAAAATTTCATTCACAGGAGTGACCGCACATAAGTAATAGGGTTATTTCATTTCAATCACATAGGTCAAGAGGTGAGATTAGCTAGTAATACTAGAAAAGTCCCATCATAAGCAGGATCAAGGATATCAGGGCAGGTTAAAGCCTCCAAATGAGAGGTATTTTTGTTACTGGAAATCTCTAATACATGATCAGCCAGCACAAATACTTGTACTCCAGTATCAATTATAACTTAGGCTTTTGGAAAAATAGTAATCAGATAGTTAGAGTATAAAGGCATTCCTTCAGAGGCACAAGCTGAAGGAGGCGGAAGATTAGTCCTAGGTCCCAAATTTGGGTACTCAATATGAGAGATAGAAGTAGGATATTTGTCATGGTTAAATGACATGATAGTGGGTACCAACCCCAAGGATAAGTTAGGGTGACAGGAGGCCCAGAAGGTGAAGCTTCAGTCCCTCCCTGACTCAGTCACACAGTAGATCAATGCTGGGTACAAGCCATATATGCCCAGGTTGGTACTAGTGAGGTGCCTAATGCCCAGCCCCTTGCGTTGGCCCAGGCGTTAAAATTACCAGTTTATTCAATTAATGTGGATGGTTCAATTTGGTTAGTTGAGGAACAAGGTTTAGAAACCCATTCCATTACAAAATTATGCATTCAGGTCAGATCCAACTTCAATCGATTACCTGAGTGAAGTTGGTTTCAGTGTATTCTACCAATTTAGATGGTAGTGTTTGCCTATTGGTAAATAAGTGCTTGGGACCACTTCAGCAGACCCCAAATTACCCTGACAAAGATTAAATGTGTTTTTCGCGACCAATGCTCCTTGTTGGTTGACTTCTTACAATTAAATTTCCCAGTTTTCCCGTTTTATTTATGTTATTGTGGACAATCCTGTGTGCAGACTTCTTCGAGGAGGACTTGTTCTACATAAACCATTACATTTTATATACAATTAGGTTATCACCTAGTGCACCGTTGGTTCGCCCAGGCTCCTCTCCAACCTGGGACGTTTACCACTTCTCCCTTAGTGCACTGCATCATTTTTGGTTGGTTATGTATATTAACAATCACTCTCTTAATTGAGTTATTATTGCTCCAGCACCCTCTGCTGGGCCCTATTAACTTTTATTCTAATGGCTAGTTCCCTGGCGTTGGCCCTGTGCACCATGCACTACCACGCTGGGAACAAGAGAGTTATAGACACTCTCCTTACATTAGCTGATCAACCCCTTTATCTTATGTGCATAAACTTTTTCCGTGTGGGACTTTTCCATGGTGTAAACGGTGGGCGCTGGCTGTGGGCATTGGCTGTGGTCAGCCATACCGCTGTTTCCTCTTTTTCCTGAAGGTTGGAGCATCTTGGCAATATTATGGTTGCCTTCAACTGGAAAGTACCCACCCTTCTTGCTTATACCTGGTGGATACGGATGCTTCGAGGTCTAAAAGTCATGATTTCTCAACTTTCCATCAAAATTACCAGATTCAATTTTATTAAATGGTTTTACTTTGACAGCGCGTTCAGATGATGCCAGAAGAATTGGATCAGATGGCCTGGGGGTGTTGGCCTTGGATAACGTTGGGCATTCTGTTGCTATTATGGGAATAGGGTCATTCACATCAAAAAACGCATTTTATAATGAAAACAATATGTATAACTCTGAATCATCTTTGCTCTCTCATGGCTCAGATAAGTACCTATTCATGTGTACCAAATCACCCAGGAAATCCCCGTTTGACCTCTTCCATGATTTGCAGCACTCAAAAAGTTGAAAATGAACTGCATCTACAATATGAAAATGTTAAGCCCCTGCTGAAGATATGGTGGGATATGTAGCCTCAGTAATAAGAGTGGTTAAGTATCCCTCTCCATTCTTTGATTTAAAATCATACCAGGATGACATGTTAATTCCAGATGAAGAGTTTAGTGGTAATTTACTGGCATTTTTGGCTTTAATTAAAGACCATTCTGGGTATTAACAAAGATTGCTATCCTTTCCTCCCCTTTAGGGAAACTCAGCACCACTATTCTGGTGGATACTGGCGCCACTGAAAACTTTATGGACAAGAGCTTAGCTGACTATCTTGGGTTTAGTTACTTGCCAGGTGGTATGGTTAGGGGAGGGGCATCCCAGGGTATTCCCACTCTGAAGATCATTGGGACAGTGAACTATCAGGTTGGCAAGTACCACTTGTCAGATCACTTCTAAGCTATCAAAAACCTCTTGTACTCTATCATTTTGGGTGTGGAGTGGTGGCGGAAGTTTGATGTTAGAACCAACTTGAAAGAGAATACCCTATCCCTCACATTAAAGAATGGTCGCACATTAGCTGTTCCTTTGTCCAAGGCTGACGCCTAGGACGACTTGCCCCATTGGCCCCACCTTCACACCCTTAGCCTTGCCTCTATGCTGAAGCCCACCATGGTGGTTCCCCATACCTTCTTGTTTTGAGGGTTTGGAATCTTCCTTTGATGCAGCTTAAGCTGACGCACTACCTAATCATTCCAAATTTGACTGTGACTTCAAATTTTCTGTGGATCTGGTGCGGATTTCTTCCCCCATTTATCCACTAACTGTCTAAGAGGAAGAGGCATGTCATGATTCCGATATGACTGGATGATAAGCACTAAGTCGATATGGTGGTATAAATGGAATCCGCCAAGTTGTTATAAATATGATTAATCGAGCGCCTCAAAATGAGGCGATATTGGGTGGTTGGGTAATCAGCTGAATTGGGCGATTGTGAATTGACGAATGAATAATTGGTGGAACTAATGAGATATGGCGAAGTGAATTACTAAGCCATGAAAGTGGTACCTTCTGAAGTCATTACCATACAAGTGGGATGAGATGATTGAGGAAGTTAGGTTGTTAGTAGTTTAGATTGAGTATAACAGCAAGGATCTGCTTTATTAATATTAAATAAAAAGAGAGTTTAGGGAGCGAGTGCTCCATATTTTTTTTATTTATTTATAAGTTTATTCTGTCATGTTTTTATTTAACTGAGGTAAGCTGACCAGGGGACAGACATTACCAAATATATGTGAAACTAAGAGAATATCTAAGAATTATAAAAATTGGGCACCCCAGGGTACTCAAGTTACCCCTGTTGCCAGCGGGACTGCCAGGTATGGGGGGTTGGTGCACTACTATGAAGGGGTTTCCCCTGCTATGGAGCAGGTGTGAAGGAAAGGGTCTGTGTGGAGGAACCAGAGTGGGAACCATGATTCTATGAGCGCTTTTTGTCTTGGTCTCATATATCCATAGAGCCAGGCTTGGAAGTGCTCTAGTAAGTGGACATGGAATCTGTTAATAATCCCATGAATGTTTGGGACCGTGCCCTTGAACGCATATAATGCAATTGTGTGTATTGTCCACATTGCAATGGGAATTATTAGGGAGCAAAGGTAGATGGGATTAGTGACTCAATCTGGAGCGCAAAGATACTCTTTGATATTGAGAATTTCTGTTCGTTTTGAATCTTGAGCAGGCGTGCGACTTCCTGCCATATTGCTTTGGTTGGGGGGCATATTTCTAGGCGGTGATGTAGGGATCCCTCCCCTCCACATACTGCACATGTTTTGTGGAGGGAGTTGGAGCGGTCCGCCATCCTATAGGTCCTTCTCAAACAGCGCCAGGCGTTTGCTCTTATCCTTGGTTGTAGGAGTGGGTGGTGTGTCATTTTCCACATTGCTTTCTGTGTGGTTAAATCATAGAGAATGTCCAGCATATCTAGGTATTCTATCCTAGCTATGCTTGGGGTTGTTATGAGCATATCCCTCTGGGGGTGGTTTTCTGGGTTTCTTAATTTGAATTGAGGGCTGGGTCGTCCCCTTCCCTGTATAGTACCCTTGTTCTCTATGGTCCATCCCATACGGCGGATAGTTTGGAGGATATGTTTGAAATGAGGGGAGGTTCCATGTGGACCCGTTGCAGTAGGGTGCTTGGCAAGGTATGAAAGTAGTGTGGGTGGACTATGTGGGTTGGTTAATTTGAGCGCCTGTGCAAAGTTAGTTCTTGCTGCTCTGGACCAATGTTGTTGCAGGAGGTCTGGATCAAGGATTTCCTTTATCCAGGTACCTAGGATGTGATTGGCAGGGCTCTCAAAATCTATTAGTCCCATGCCTCCGCTTGAGCGTGGGCCAAATAGTGTTTCCATCCGTATAGGAGGGTGAGAGCCAGGCCACAGCTAGCCCTGGATAAGCGCGCGAATTGAGATTATAAAGGTAGGTGAGAAGGCTATAGCATGGGCCTGGTACCATAGTATTGGGAGGATGAGCGAGATAGCAACTGTAACTCGTCCTGTTAGTTCTGGGGTTCTTCCCTTGAGGGAGGCGACGCGTTTAGATACCCGTTGTAACAGGTTACTTTCCATTGTCTCATTAGAATATCCCCCTAATTCTAGCCAGACTCCAAGGTGTCGGACAGGAGCGGTGGTGTGAGGTGTTGCAAAGGGTAATATAATTGGGTTTTTCTTCGAGTGTTGGTGTGAGGTTCTGATGTTGTGGCCCAATTGCTTGTGTATTTGCCTAAGAGGATGATTTCTGTCTTCCTTTTGTTGAGCGATGCATTGCTCACCTTGGAGTATTCCTCTAGATTGTGTTCCAGCTGTCAGGCATCTTCATTGTTTGCTATACCTGCTACGCAGTCATTTGCAAAGGCCAGTATCTTGACTGTTGGTTCTTTTGTGCGGTTATCCCCGTGAGACGTGAGTCAGTTACTCGGAGGAGCGGGTCAAAGCTGAAATTGTATAGCAGTGGGCTGAGGGGATCCCCTTGTTTGAGCCCTCTGTATAGTTTAATCTTGTTTGTTAGGAATCCAGGGCCGCATACAGCCATAGTTGCAGATTCTGTTAGGAGCATCGCCCATTTTATGAATCTTGGTGGGAGTTTGAAGGCATGTAGACATTCTTTTAGGTATGGCCAGCTAACACGGTCATACGCCTTTTCCTGATCCAAGAAGACCAGGGCACCAGTTGCTTTGGATTAGAAAATGTTTGCAACAGGGTGTATGTTGTTCCATATTGAACGCCCTGGTATAAACCCAAACTGGTTGGGTGATAGGACGTCAGATGCAATTGCGCCTAATCTAGCTGCTATAATTTTTGTTAGAATTTTTGTGTCAGTGTTGGAGAGTGCAATTGGGCACCAGTTGGCCAGGTCCAACTTGTCACCCTTTTTATACAAGGTTATAACGTAGGATTCATGGCCTCCTGGTAATAGGCGTGTTTCCAACAAACTCTGGTTCATTGACGCCAATAGGAGGGGGGCGATTTGTTGAAAATATTTTTTGTAAAATTCGTAGGGTATCCCATCAGGCCCTGGGCATTTCCTACGTGGTGCACCGCGAATTGTTTCCTAAAGCTCCTCCCGTGTGATAAGGGATAGTATATTGTAATTTGGTAAAGTACTTTGTATCTTGGCAGTTTGAATAAATTCTTTACTTTTTTGTGGATCTGTTGGCATATCGCTAATTTCTGGTGTAATAGCGGTGTACTTATGCCTTGACCTCCTCAGGGTCAGTTGCCACAGTGCCGTTGGTCTTGCAGACCTGTGTGCACGTGGGCTGGTTTCCACGGGAGTGGAATTGGCAGAAAAAGTATGTTGAACAGGTTTCGCCTTCCTTTATGAACTTACCTTTGTTCAATACTTTGATTCTGTGTTGGTGTTCAAAGATGAGATTGTTAAGTCAGGCTGAAATTTCTGCCCATTTGCATCCCCAATTAGGCTATAGCCAGATCTCGGAGTATTTATTTCCAGGTGGTCTAGTTCTGCCAAGGTACGCTTGATTGTGGCTGTGTCCACGGTGTACTTACGTGATGCAATATGTTGGGTTTTGTTGATTAAATCTTTTTTGAAATTTTCCCATGTTCTGATGGGATCTGAAGTGAATGGGGCTGTGAATTCTGGGTTTGTAGCCTTGTTTTCAACCCAGTCAGATATCTCAGGCAATCTTATATTTTCTGGGTGAAGCTTTCTCCAAGGCGACACCTGTGTGTGGGATTGGGTTGGCGCTAACTGCACCGTAACTAATCATTGATCAGAAAAATTGATCTTTTTTGTTGTAAATTTGGAGATTCTTGAGTGGTGGGATTGTGGGATGAGGATTTGGTCAATACGACTCATTGATATAAGCAGTTTCTCACATATGTTGGGTCTTGTCATATGGGGAAGGATTGGTGAATTGGGAGGAAGAGCATCCTGTAAGCCAAGAGATGCCTTCATTGTGCAATATTCAATGTGTCCAGGTGGGTATCCCCTGGAATTAGGCCATCGATCTGTATTGGGGTTATCCCAGCAGTTGAAATAGCCTAACATGATGATATCTGGTGGGAGGGTGAGGGTAGAAATTTTTTCAAATTTTTTTTTTCTCTTGGTTGCAGTGCACAGTGCGTAGATACATGCTAACGAAATTATTTCATCTTGGCATGTGATTGTTGCTACCAGTACTCGACCGTGCAAGTGTGATGATGAATTTGTAATTTTAAATTTTTTGTTGTTTTGGACTATCACCCCACAGTGAGATGTCCATACGGATTGTGATGGTGCGACCCTGGTTGACCAGGATTCTTCTTCCCCTTGTAGGCAGTGGGTTTCTTGGATGGCCAAGATGTCTACAAGAGGTTTTCGCAGGAATGCCAGCTTTTTGGCTTGGGACATATGAGCCCTGGCTCCCGCGATATTTAACGTCCCTATTGACACTGAGGTGCCCGTGGCGCCTCAGGAGCGGTTGGGAGGACCCTCTGGTCCTATCCCACCGTGGCTCATTTTGGCCATGCTCCGTATTTGTACTCCAACTCTTTCAATGCCATTGTTGGTTCCCTTGATCTGACCCAATGATTCAAGGGAATTGCGGTTTTTTGCATTTGCATCAACTTTTCCTGCACAGGTCTCATGTTGATTTGATGCAGGTTGTTTATTGGATTTTATATTTTTGAGGTTCAACTTTGTTGCATTGTGCACCGCATTTTCACCCAAATTGAGGTTGCATTGTTCCTCAGTATGTGCATGAGTGATGACGCTTTGTGGCTCAGTCTGGTTACTGTGAAAATTTTTGACCTGGGCATATTGTTCTGATTGGTTGGTTCGGTGAATATCTGAAATATTCTCCTGAATTTGTCTGTGGTTAATGGCAGATTCCGCGTGTGCCGCCGCTTCAGCCGCTGCTCTCTTGCGGGCTTTTTGTGCTGCTTTATGCTGTTTACTTGTAACTGGGTCCACGATGGAGTATAGTCCATCTTCACCCCAGCGGAATGGGTGGGGGCCATCAGTCATTTTGGCGAAGTTTTCATTATCTTCGTCCATAGCTTCTTCACAAAAATCATTTTCCATTAAGCCCTCTTTTAAAGGGCATGCATGTTCCTTGTGGCCCAGTGAGCCACAGTGGTTGCAAATGGGTGGTGCGCGTTCCAGTGTAACTCAGAATGCAGCTGACTGGCCCCTATCTGCAAAGTGAAATTCTGCTGTGCGGAAAATTCTGGATAAATCCTCTTCCACTTCTGGGAAGGGGTTGATTACAGCAATAGCTTTGCCCGTGCACAGGTCGGGCATTAAGCAAAATCGCTGTAATTCAAGTTGTTGGATTTCTCCGTAGGCCACAAGACCTTTGAGGAGCTCCTCCTTGATTACTTTATGAGGAAGGTTGGTGGGGAGCGAGTCAAAGGAGATGAACAAAGTTTTTGCTTTGTTCCATCTGGTGCGCGTGGTGCGCACAGTTTTTTGCCCTCAGGGAGGGCAATTTCCACGCAGATTTTTGCTGTGGCATCGGCTTCATTGGCTGTTTCAAAACCAATATCAATCCATCCATGGCCCATGTTGTTGGTGGCTACATACACCGCGTGAGGGAAAAGTGAGGGCTGTGCCTCACATGTTTTCTCCCACAGGGTTGGTGACTCATCCCCAAGGAAGAGTCTGATCCCGTGTTCCACCTTTGACAAAGGTTGGTTGAATTGAATGTACATGTATTGCGCGTGCTTTACAGTAAATTATATAAACCCAGATGGTGTTTGAGTTTGCGATTTCTTTGCAGATTGGGTTCCTGGTCCCCCTCCAGGGCGTTTCTTGCCCTTAGTTGCACCATTAAGTGCACCACTTGCCGCGACGCTCGCCCATGTTGTATTGTTTTTGTTATTAAAGTCGCCCATCTTTCCTGTGTGTGATTATCCAAATTTGCTGTTCGAATCAAATAGTAGTAACTAAAGTGATTGTTATGAGAAAGAAAAAACTCTTTTTATTCTGTCATATTGAGGACAATGATTATCATATTGTTGGTCCTAATTTCTCAGTGGGTCAAACCCTGTGCAAAAAATCCGTCATTGTATCTCTCAAATACCTCAATTTTATAACAGTGGTGCTCACTACAGGGGGCCCATTGATCAATCACATAGACTAATAAGAGTTCCTCAGTTGCTAGTCATGTTGTATCCGGCTTTCTTCACTAAGGAATCATCTCAACACACTGCAACTGTTAAATACGCAGAACTCAGGCTTGCCCTAGATGCTGTGCTCAATTGAAAAAAGTATTTTCTGCAAGAATGTTGTATTGACAAGCTGCCTCCATTTGACCGAGATGGGAACATCCATGGGTTTTTTAACAATTTAAGTTTGCAGTAGAAGGAGCATCAGATTGGCATAAAGCCAAATTACTAATGTCCACTTTGGATCTTGAAAGCGCCGACCAAGCTACTTTCTATCTTCCAAGCAGTTCCATTACCTATCAAAAAGTGAAGGATATTGTGCTGTGGTTGTTTGGAGGAACTTCAAAAATGCGTTAAGAAAGGCTGAGTTTATTACCATTGGGTTTCAGCCTACCAAGACCCTCACTGCATTTGCTGATCAATTCTCAGCAGAAGCCCATGTGTTAATTGGGGCAGGGCTTTTAACTGAAGGTGACATAAGCATAGCATTGACCTCTGCTGTGAAACCATACTGAGAGCTTTTTAATACCTTGGCTCCACATTTAGAGGTTGAAAATTCTTGCTCAAATTTGTTCAAATTCTACGTCATCTATCCGCTAATCTCCCTCCACCCAATAAAGAGCAGAAACCTAGCACCTCCGCTGCTAGCCTTTTTTATACAGAGGAATCATCCCTCCTTGTTCAGCAATTGGTTGGCATCCCCTGGCCTTAACATCAATACAAGCCTCACTTCCAGCCCAGTTGCCAAAAGCAGTTTACCTATTGGGAGGGGCTGGGTTACACTGTTTGATTCCAGCTCAACCCTTGGGGTGGCTCCTTTTACAACAATCAGGGTCGCAGGTCTTATGGGTTCAATTGCTTTTCATGTGGTCGCTCTGGGCACCTGGCTAGAAGTTGTCACAAATGTCGGGTCCAGTACCTACTGCAGGAGCAGTACAACCAGGGAAAAGTCAGAGCGGAGTAGAGATGGGACTCTCTACCTCCACTATTCTGACCCAAAACGTCCCACCAGAACCTATTCCTGTACCTTCAGTGGAAGTTCTTCAGTATGATGACGCCTTCTTATATCAGCGACCTGTTGGAGGGGTGAATGTGCTGAAACAAACGCAATTCATGAACATGGCGGAAGCAAGCTCTCAGGAACAACCAAAGCCTTATGCTTGTCAAATGTTTGATCACCTTTCTAACGATGAATCAGATCCATTAGCTGAAGCGCTTCCTTTGGAAGGAGTAAGCGTGGCACTCTCTGTGGACGCTATTGTTAAAGAATACCCTAAAGTGGGGAAGGGATTATGAGCTTCCTTGGAAAAAGAGATCAGTTAAAACGTCCATGTTATAGACAATCATAATGCATCTTATGCTGAGTGTACTTACTGTGACACTGTTGTAGCAAAAACCCAAGTTTGTGCAATAATTGATACGGGTGCTTCAATAAACATAGCGTCCACAAAGTTGGTGGAAAGGCTGGCGTTAAAGCCTGACGTGGAACATCGTATGGTGTATGGGACTTCAGGCACAGAAAACACTGTCTCTGAAGGAGCGTACAACACACTACCTTTGCAATTTGGGTCAATTGTCATTGTAGCCCCAGCCATAGTGCTACCAAACAATAACTATGACCTTTTTAATCGAAACTGCTTTTATGCACCACTATGGGGTTGTTGTTGATATGACCGCAGAGACATTTGTAATTCTGGGGCAGCGGATCCCAATCTACTTTACCTCCAGAAGAATGCCAAAAGATCCGGTACACATGAGTCATATTAACCTTGCATATGGTGATGGGGTGGTTTTGGTTTTCTATCATCAACTTAAGCATAAGACACAGACCCTTTGCAATCAAATTTATGAATATCAAGGGCTACCACTTAGAGCTGCGGGCCCTATATCTATTCCCTCTGGACACCAAGTAATCATAAACACTGAGTTAGAGGTGGAAGTTCCCTCTGGGCTTTATGGGGAAGTCATTGGACTTTATCAGCAATTTCAGTTTGAGCCCCATGTAGCCGCAGGCATTATACTTCTGGGACATGGGGAGATCAAGGTTTTAGTAGCAAATCTTTAGAATAAATAAATGCAAATCCACCAACACCAAATAGTGGGGTACTTACATTTTATTCCAGTTGAAGAGGTCCTCCAGGTTCATGAGTTCAGTTTGTTGGATGGATTTAACCTGCCCATTGAAACACAGCCTGGCATAATGGCAGTTGTACCGTGTGAAAATTAAGGGGGTAACGGAAGACCAAAAAAATCAATTAGAGTTCTTTTTACAAAAATATGAAGAGATCTTTACTGTTGATGATCACGATTTAGGGTGCGCCTGAGGGTTGTCCATCAGCTGGACACTGGGTATCATCCCCCCATTAGGTCTCGGCCAATCCTCCAATCAAGGGCAGTGGAAGAAGTTGTCAATGTGGAGATTGATCAGCTGTTAGTGCAGGGAATGCTCAAACCATCTAAGAGTCCATGGGCTTCACCTGTCTTAATTGTTAAAAAGAAGGATGGTACTAACCACATAGTAATTGACTACTGGAAGCTTAATAGTATCACCAAGAAGGATTCGTACCCTCTTCCGCAGATTGATGACATGCTGGATCAGTTAGGTGGAGCCTGCTACTTCTTGGTGATAAATTTGATATCTGGTTATTGGCAAATTGAGTTTCCCCAAGAGGAACAAGAAAAATGCGCCTTAATCACATCCAAGGGGCTTTTCCAATCAACTTGTATGCCACAAGGGTATATGTAATGCCCCAGCTACATTCCAACATGAAATGGACACCATTCTGGGGGATCTGAAGCTGTCATGTGTTCTTGTGTACCTTGACAATATTAACATCTTCTCTCGCACATTCACTGAGCACCTTACCCATCTAGAAGAGGTATTTCGCCGACTGGCTGGGGCCAATATCAAGTTCAAGCCCAGGAAATGTCACTTCTTCAAGGATCAGTTAGAATACCTCAGTTTTGTGGTGGATGCGACCAGGCTGAGACCCCAACCAGCCAAGGTGGAAGCTATTCAGAAGATGACTAAGCCAGCTAGTAAACGGGACATTCAGGTGATTTTGGGGATGGTGGGTTATTACTGACGCTTCATACCAAAACCTCAGTTGCATTGGTGGCCCGCTGTATGAGCTGCTAAAGAAGGATGCCATGTTTGAATGGACGGAATGGCACCAATGCGCCTTTGATACACTTTAAATGGCACTAATTAGTGCGCCCGTGTTTCACTATCCAAATTTCAAAAAGGAATTTATTGTACAAATGGATGCATCTCTTTCCGCTAAGGGCAGTTTTATCCCAAAAAGATGATGAAGGGGAGGAGCACCCAGTGGCGTACTGCAGCTGAAGTCTGAATAGCCATGAACATAATTATAGTGTGACCGAGCAAATGTGCTTAGCAGTGATCTACGCATATAAGCAATTCAGAGTCTACCTGCATGGGGTAAAGTTCAAAGTTGTAACAGACCACGCATTATTATGCTGGTTGCAGAACCTCAAAGAACTTGAAGGCCATTTGGCTCGGTGGGCTCTTAAGCTGCAGGCTTATGATTTTGAGATCCTTCATTGGCCAGGAGCAAAGCATAAGAACGCTGATTGTTTATCTCAATTGCCAACTGTTGCGGTGATGGCAGACCTCAGCGATGTGATGTATGACAAGATGCTCATCGAAAAGTATGATGATGAACTACACCAAGTGTTCAAAGCATTAAATGAGATGCAAGCAAATACTTTCCAATGGAATTGGGAACTGTACAAGCGGATCATTGATTCTATGGTGAATTTTCCGCGACCCTCAGCCCATATGGGAATTATTATGAGCGCCCACAAGGCAGTCAGACATGGCGGTGTGCGCAAGACAATGGAGTTGTTGCACCCTTGGTACTATTGGGAAAGTATGAACTTCAATGTGCTCGAAACCATTTCTTGTTGCCATCAGTGCAAGTGGAGAAGCCATTCCGCCTTAAGACTTCATACCAGGTAGTGAAGCTCCATTTTTCTTGGCATACTGTTTCCCTGGATGTCGTTGGTCCCTTGCTAACAGGAGCTAACTGGTGTAAGTACATTCTGGTGGCTATTGACATCTGACCCAGTGGGTCAAAGCAAGGGCAATACAAGATTTGGGGGCAGTTATAGTGGCCAAGTTTGTGATGGAGTGCATTATTCAGCGACATGGATGCCCTCAGTTTATTCTCACTGATAACAGAACCAATTTCACCTCGCACATCATCCCCAAACTGAATGATCTTATGGGTATCCGCGGGGTTCTAATGACCCCATACCACCCCAAATCTAATGGAATGGTCAAATGAGTGAATGGGACTCTGGTGAATATCCTGCAAAAATTAGTAACAGATTGACCATCTGATTGGGCCTCCCTTCTTTCCACTGCCATGTTTGCCTATAACATCAGTTACCATTCTGCCACAGGAAAAAGTCCCTTCCAACTACTATAAGGTTAACACCCAGCTCTTCCGGTGTTACTTTATTTGTGTGTGGAAGACACTGGCGGAGTGGAACCCCACCACTATTTGACTAACCTTGCAAACATTCTGATCAAATTGCATACTGAAGCCTAATCCTTCAGCTTATCCAAGAAGATAAGGAATCAGGCCGCAGATCAGGTACATCAAAGCAGGTTAGCACAGTTCAAGGAAAGCGACATGGTTCTCTTCCACGACCAGCATGGATTTATTGGAAACACAATCTGGCCAGTATATGGATTGGTCCTTTCAAAGTCATTGAGAAAAGTGGGGTCAATGCATATACTATCAAGGACCCCGCTAGTGGTCAAATCATCAATTGAGTGCATGCAAAGGTTCTCCAAGCATATAAGCAATAGGAGCCTTATCATCCAGTCAAGGAGGGGGTAATGTCGCGATTCTGATAGGACTGGATGATAAGCACTAAGTTGTTATGGTGGAACAAATGGAGTCCGCCGAGTTGTTATGAATACAATTAATTGAGCGCCTCAAAATGAGGCAATACTGGGTTGTTAGGAAATTGGCTAAATTGGGCGATTGTGAATTGACAAATGAATAATTGGTGGAACCAATGAGATATGGCGAAGTGAATTACTAAGCCATGAAAGTGGTGCTTCCAAAGTCATTACCATACAAGCGGGATGAGATGATTGAGGAAGTTAGGTTGTTAGTAGTTTATAGTGAGTATAACAGCAAGAATCCGCTGTATTAATATCTTAAAATAAAAAGTAAGTTTAGAAAGTGAGTGCTCCATATTTATTTATTTAAAAAGTTTATTCTGTCATGTCGAGGACAATGATTATCATATTGTTGGTCCTAATTGCTCAGTGGATCAAACCCTGTGCAAAAAATCCGTCAGCGTATCTCTCAAATACCGCCAATTTTATAACAAGGCGTTAGATATGTGGGTGAAAGAGCAGTTAGCCAAAGGCGCGATTTTTCAGCGTACCTCCCCTGTATGCTCCCCTCTTCTCTTTGTTGAGAAGGCTGATGGTACTCTACGCCCATGTGTAGATTATGGGAACCTTAACAACGTCACTGTACCAGATCTTTATCCCATCCCTTTGCAAATCCAGATTGCGCGCTATGTGGAGAAGGCTAAGGTCTTTTCCAAGCTGGATTTTCTCAATGCGTTCAATAAGATTCTGATTAAAAAGGGACAGGAGGGGCTAACCACATTCCGTACCAGAAAAGGGATCTTCCAGTTTTGGGTCATGCCCTTTGGGTTTAAGAATGCATCTGCTATCTTTCAACGCCGCATTGATGCAGCGTTGGTAGACTTGTTAGGGGTATGCTCAGTGGCCTACATGGATGATATCCTGGTTTTTTCCCCTGATCATGAGTCCCATGTGGTACACCTTCAGCAAGTGGTGGAGAGGTTAAGGGCAGCCCGCCTTACGCTGAATAATAGCAAGTGTGAATTCTTCAAGTCCCAGGTCACTTTTCTGGGCAACTTCGTGTTTGACCAAGGACACATGATAACTCCAGAAAAGGAGAAGGCTATTCATGAGTGGCCCACCACCACTTCAGTCAAGGAATTGAGGAGCTTTTTGGGGACGTGTACGTTCCTCAAGAAGTTCACGCCAAACCTTTCTGAGGTAGCAGCACCCTTATATATGAGGCTAGCGGTGCAAAGGTGCTTCAGTGGTCCCCCATTTTGGAGGATGATTTCCAAGCAGTGAAGTGCACCCTGTTGTCCACGTCAGTCCTTCGCCATGTTGACCCCAATAAAGAGTTCATTGTGGCTACTAATGCTTGCAATTTCACCATAGTGGGTGCCTTGTTACAAGTAGGCAAAGATGGGATAGAGCATCCGGTGTGATATTTCTCTAGAAAAATGTCTTTGCCTAAGTTAAATTACGCCGTTTATGACAAAGAGTTACTAGTAATGGTGGAGGCGCTGAATTTAAGGCGTCACCACTTTCAAGGCTCCTCTCAACCTTTCCGTTTATGTACAGATCACCGTGCCTTGCTGTACTACCGCGCCCCTCATGTCCTAACCCCATGGCAGACCCGTTGGCATGAGACCCTTGCCCAATTTGCCTTTTCTTACGAGTTCACCAAGGGCAAAGATAATGATTTGGCAGATGCTTTAAGCCGCAACCCTGCTTTAGCTCCTGATACAAAGAGGTAGAGGTTCACAACACCCAGTTGATGATTCCTCCAAGTAAACTTCTGCCTCAACGACCCTCTCCTCTGGCCAACGGGATCGCGCTTGCACCTCTGGAAAATGCGGAGGAATATAGTATGTTCAGGAAGGTAGTCCTTTCTCAGCCGCTGGCAGCGGAATATACTACGTTACTTGCTAAGTGAGAGTTAAATCAAGAGGATCTCTCCAGGGGCTATCACATGAAGGATGTTTTGGTGTGGTTCCAGGGGCGCCTATGGGTTCCTGCTGGACCATTTCGCCTGGAAATCATCTGAGACCATCATGATAGACTCACCAATGGACATCCTGGAAAGCAAAGATGTTGGAGTTAATATGCCGCATGTACAATTGGAAGGGCTTGCCTGCTAAGGTGAGACAGTATTGCAAGGAATGTTTAGTCTGCAACCAAATGAAGCCAAATCGTCAACCCTTAGTGGGGCTGTTTGTACCTGTCCAGAAATCTGAAGGGCCTTGGACTTCCCTATCAGTGGACCTTATTGTAGAACTACCTGTCTCAGATGGTTACGATGCCATCATGGTGGTGGTGGACCAGTTTATGAAGTTCTCCCACTTTATTCCTTGCAGAATGACAATAACCGCGGCTGAGATGGCTAGGCTCTTCGTCACTCATGTGTTTGCGCTCCATGGGGTTCCCCACAAGAAATTATCAGTGTCTGGGGACCCCAGTTTACCTCCATCTTTAGGGAAGAGTTGTTTAGGACTCTTCAGATTCGACCCTGCCGTTCAACAGCCTATCACCCCCAATCAGATGGGCAGACTGAACGAGTGAACCATTGCTTTGAACAGTTTCTGCGGTGTTACACCGCCGCGGATCATTCAGATTGAGTTTCTCACCTTCCTATGGCCCAATTTAGTTACAACAACACTTTGCATTCTTCGATTGGTGTTCCCCTTTTTATTCCAATCATGGCTTTAACCCCGCCTTTAACATGGAGCACAGCTGTGGATCTAAGGTTGAAGCGGTGGTGGACTTCGCCAAGACTATCAAGAAGGTCCACCAGGGGGTTTTCACAAGTTTGGAAGTGGCAATGCTATTTTATAAAGAGAACGCTGATGGTAAGCGCCAAGTGGGTCCAACGTATAAGTAAGGGGATCTCGTGATTCTTGATGCTCATAACATCCCTATCAAGCAGCCATGAAAGAAGCTGGGAACGAAGAGGATTGGCCCTTACCGCGTTGTTAGAAATGTGGGCCATGCCTCATACCAGCTAGATATTCCCTCTTCATTTCGTATCTTCTATGTCTTCCATGAGAGCAAATTGATGTTGTTTGAGGGCCCCCACCAGAGACTCCTGAGGCCTATCTCATGGATGGGGCTTCAGAGTGGGAAGTGGAAGAGAAAGTAGCCTCCCGCCGTGTTAAGAGAAGACTTGAGTACCTGGTACCTTGGAAGGGTTTTGACGCTGCAGAGAACAGTTGGTTCCCATCATGTGACTGTGTGCATGCCCAAGATTTGATTGAAGCTTTTTATAAGCGTTTCCCCCAGGCCGCTGGATCTCAACCCAAACCAACCATTGCCGCAATGAAGTTAGCCCCAGCCCACAAGAACTTTTCCCTAGCTCAAGCCCCTGAAGGGGTTGAGCCCCATTGGGAGTAGAGGGTGATGTCATGGTTAAATGACATGATAGTGGGTACCAACCCCAAGGATAAGGTAGGGTGACAGGAGGCCCAGAAGGTGAAGCTTCAGTCCCTCCATGACTCAGTCACACAGTAGATCAACGCTGGGTACAAGCCATATATGCCCAGGTTGGTACTAGTGAGGTGCCTAATGCCCAGCCCCTTGCGTTGGCCCAGGCGTTAAAACGGACAGTTTATTCAATTAATGTGGACAGTTCAATTCGGTTAGTTGAGGAACAGTTTTAAAATTCATTCCATTTATAATATTACACGTTTGGGTCAGATCCAACTTCAATCGATTACCTGAGTGAAGTTGGTTTTGGTGTATTATACCAATTTGGATGGTAGTGTTTGCCTATTGGTAAATAAGTGCTTGGTACCGCTTCAGAAGACCCCAATTTACCCCAACGAAGTTTAAATATGTTTTCCGCGACCAACATTCCTTGTTGGTTGACTTCTTACAATAAAATTTCCCAGTTTTCCCGTTTTATTTATGTTATCATGGACAATCCTGTGCACGAACCTCTTCAAGGAGGTCTCACGCTACATAAACCTTTACATTTTATATACAATTAGGTTATCACCTAGTGCACCGTTGGTTCTCCCAGGCTCCCTCCAAACTGGGACGTTTACCACTTCTCCCTTAGTGCACTGCATCATTTTTGGTTGGTTATGTATGAAAAATCACTCTCTTTTACTTGAGTTATTATTGCTCCAGCACCCTCTGCTGGGCCCTAGTAACTTTTATTCTAACATCCAGTTACATGGCGTTGGCCCTGTGCACCATGCACTACCACGCTGGAAACCTGAGAGTTATAGACACCCTTATTACAATATTTCAATAAGCAAATGCGTCGTTTAAGTTTGCGTTTGCTATTGAGGACATCTTGTAAAATTAAAGGTACTCAGTATCCAATTGAAGAAAGATAATTGCCCTTAAGACTAATTATTGCATCAAAATCAATGAGAAATTTGGTTCCCAAATTCAAGTCATAGCAGATATTGTACAACACTACTGCAGGGGCTGAAACAACTAACTTTTTATAAAGCGCATTGGAAGAGAAGAATAAGCTCCTATGGATATAGTGTATGAAGGACCAGCAGTTCCGTAGTCTTGAGAATGATTTAAGTCCTGCATTACTTTGATTCTCTTCATAAGCCTAGGTGAGATCACATTTATGGTCGATCCCGTGTTGATGATAGCTAAAACTTTCACCTTATGTACAATGACTTCCACCCAGGTCACATCTGTGCCAAAGTGCAGTATTGAAAATACTGAGGGACTAAACTGTCAAATTGCATTATAAGATGAAACTGAAGCGTAAGAAGAAATATTATCTTTGTTGGCTAAATCATCAGGGATATCAAGTTCACCAGGAGCAGATATCACATAACAGTCTTTAGGAGTATTAAAAGATTGCGATTGAGGCACAGGAGGTAGGTCAGCACAGGGAACCTCATGCCCTATGCTGACTCCTCTTTTTCGATTCTTCCGTTTGTTTCTTCCAACATTGAGTTTTCTTATGACCCACTAGACCGCAATAGTTGCAAGGATCCTTCTTGGGTTTAGGTTTGGGTCTAGGTGGCATTGCATGGATATAGGAATGTGGGTTATTAGTGGAGGTCAGGTGCACCACACCATCATGAATCTCCATCAACGCCTCTTTGATGTTGAGAAATGATCTGAAATTTCTTTTAAGAGATTTTAAATGTAGTAACAACTGAGTATGGGAAGCAAATGCACTCATCACAGCTGAAATGGCTTCATCTACAGTAATACAATTACTAGTAGTGAGAGTCTGGGCCTCATGATAAAATCTCTTGGAAAAATCTTGGATTGACTCACCTCGCTTGATTTGGATGCTCATAAAGGCTTGTTTTTGATTTGATAGGATTTGATCACTCCCAAATTCCTTAATAAGGGCGTTTTTCACTTGAGCCCACGTATTGCAAACCTTAAGGTGAGAACCATGATTTCTTTAACAAATTGGCTTAAACAAGAAGCAATATGCCAAACTTTCTGTTGATCCATCGCCAATCCATTGCTCGCTCATAGACAAATAGAAATGAATGAATGCTACATTCACCCATATCAAACTTATCCTTAAAGGTAGGTTTGAAAGCGGTGGGTTCATTGCTTAAGACATGTACGCCAGATACCATGACTGGATCAGTTTCTGAGGGCTCGGAATCAGAGATATGGGCTTGAGTGGAATTTTTGCAACTTGTTGTCATAAATAGTTTAGATCATTTTGTAAATTTTGAACCCATTGTATAAGATGGTCACTTGCAGGCGATTGATTTAAATTAAAAATTGCAGTGAACATATCTTCTTTCTTATTCTTGAGTACTCCATATTTAGCAGTTAACCAATCAATAGAAGTTGTTAACATTGCAAACTGAGTGTCTTGCGTAGATTGGTTAGCATTGCATAGACAATGAGCATTATCAACACCATCCAATAAGTTGGTTAGTGAATAATCTAGGTTAGTCAGAAGGCCTTCTAGAGATAAAAAACATCCTTGAGCTATGGCTCAGTTTTGGTTTTTTAATGCCTGCACTCTTGTTGACAGTAGACTTGAAGGTTCAGAATTGTGAACTGAAAGCGTTGAGCTGGGGGGTCCAGGAGGTCTGGAGGGTCCTTGCAAACTGTTGCGACCTGTAGGCCCAGGTGAGTCTTGTTGACCTGCAGGGTCTTGAAGACCTCGTCACAAGGTGGTCCTGGGGTCACCAAAGAAGAACTAGGTGGTCCCAGAGGTCCATATGAACTAAAAGGACTGGGTCCACCTTATCAAATAGTATCCACAATTTGGACAAGTTGTTGAAGTAGCCCATCGAGTTCAACAAAGTGTTCCTCAATTTTGGGCCTGCAATTGTCCCAGTTGTTTAGTAATCTCATCTTCGAGGGTAGTGATTTGGTGTTGAATAGAATTAGCGACATCACTAACGTGTTGAGATATTTTTTGGCCGATATAACCCACAACTCCATCTTCAATTCTCACCAGATGGTTATGTATAGCATTGATTTCCCTTCTATTATTGAGTATGGCTCATGATTATCCCAACTAAAGTTAGAAGCCATCTCATAGAAAGAGGATAGCTGAGAATTAAATTGTTGCACCAGGGTCAACTGGCGTTGGATCTTAAGATGATGTAACCCCAAAATCTTGAGTATGTGATGAATGCCAGGATGCACATACTGCCGGAGATAATTCTCTGTTATAATAAACTGACTTCAGTATGTTGTAATACTGCTCTATTGTATAATTCCATCATATTAGCTGCAACCTTAGATGCTCAGTCTCGGTTAGTATGGGCACTGGGCTGAATAGCCCCCTTAATAAACCCTTGACCGTTTCTTCCACATCTGCAGATTGAATTTGATAACTATCTTGGTCAGGGCCCTCTAGGGCCAAGTCAATAGATGCTCAAAATTGAAGATCACTGATTTTAGTGGAAGGCATATCATGCCTATTGGAGTGTACCCATTGGGTGATACTCATTGATTCCCTGGAAGAGGGGCTTTCTTCACTAGATGTATTCATTGTTGCGAAAGTATGTTTTCACCAGGTAACCTCAGAAACAGACCTGGGAGCACCAGTATTGGAATTTCATGAGAAATTGCGATATTTTTTTTTTTTTTTTTTTAGTACTAGATGGTCCCAAGAGAAATTGCGATATTCAGGTGCTACAAAGGCTATGTAAATATTAGTTTCTTGGCTCTAGAAAAGATAGAATCAGGGCAATGAAGCTATTAGTTTCGTTGCAATAATAAATTCCAATTTGAATCTAGAACTCTGTTATGAATTGACCAAAATTGAGCTATTTGAGACAAAAATAGAGGTACTTTATTAGTTAGAAATAAGGGATATTTATAGGGGTATATTTGGTAGTTCTTCATGAGGATTTTCGTGTTTCAACTGAGGTAAGATCTTTTCTAATAGATGACCAATGTTGCTGATTATTATTAATATACTTGTGATGGTCAGATCTGTAAAATTTTTATTAGATGAGATCAAACTTTTTGTGGAGGGCTTAGCTCCTTCAGATTTTTTAGCCTCAACCTTCAGAGGAGGCTGATAACTCCAAAAGGGTCAATATTCAGTCTAATTAAGAATCAGGTATCTCTGATGGGGTTTTTACAATCTCATTAGACTGAGACACCAAATACCAATCTTGGTTATATTTGGTCATCACAGTTTAATCCCCAACAAATGGCTTTAAGTTCGATTTGGTGCTTCAAAGGTTGATTCTAGTATCTTCAGATGATCCACCATCTGCATTGTGGAAATTTATATTAAAAGTACTGAAGCCATAGTGCGATGCAAGTCTCAGTGGGACCAAAGCGCCACTTGCATTATAATATGTGCATTAAAATATGACAATACTTTTGCACCAGCCAGGATCTGTGATACCTGTTAAAAATTATCTGGCAAAAGCTGATAGTGTTTCATTTTCTTTTTAAAATTGAATACCCATAAAACTCCTACTCACAGTTGAAAATCCGTGTAGGACTACAAAGCTCAAGCATAATAGCTTTCTTAGCTTCACCAAATGTCCAATAACCTCATGAAGATGGGCAACCTCAGATTTTACAATCAGCGTCTATGAAGCTCATCACGGCTACTGTTTTCTGTCAGTCCCTATATCCAAACACTACTATTTCAAAAAGGGGAAAAACTCTGTTGCATTATCCCACTAAAGTGTTGGTAATTTTGATGTATTCCAAGATTCTTCTGTCACTCCGCTGACAAGGGAGGCCTGTCAAGCAACCTGACTGATGATAGCCATAACTTCAGGAGTCATCTCTAAAATTGTAAAGAAAGATCCAGGCATATTTCTTGGGGTTGTACTTTCCCAACTTGATTTTTGTGCGTATTATTGCTTAATTGTTTGCCTCCAACTGGCGCAATCAACTTATGATTTTTAAGTTCATTTTTGCGTTTTAACATCCATGCCATGTCTTTGTAAATCTGGTTTAAGCATTCTCTATCTGCTTCTCATTCAGACTTCTGAAATAAAATCTCCTTGATTAACTCATTTTTTTATCTTCAATGAATTGACATTCCCATAGAGATCATTGTTGACTTTTATATTTTGCCCATAATCTATTCCTCAGCTTTTGTCACCCATTCCTCCAAAATAACAAGATTGGCCTGTAACAGTTGAGTTTAGCGCGTTTTTATTGACAGCTTCTAGTTCCGTCCTAAGCTTCTTAAGTTTGTTCTTAAAGGACTTTGTTGGTATTGTCTTTTGTTAAATTTGGCTTGAAAACTCAAATACCCCTGTAATGAGCACCAAGTATTAAATTTTGAGAGCTTTATACTCTTAGTACTGAGTACCCAAGGTAAGATTACAGTTGTGTGGCTCACTTTAGCTCTCAAGTTAACTGCACAGATTTCTGATCTGTGCGTTGTATGAGTTGTTAATGGAAATTTATTGAATAGGGTGGTAATAGTATGAAGGTAATTCTCCTAGTTATATCTCTCACAACCACGTTGAGTATTAGGTTCAACTCTAGACAGGTGCTTGCCCTTCTTATTGTGAAGGTATTTCTGGCATGATAGGGATCTTCACCCTCTGACTCTTCCTTCTGTTAGAACTTAAACTAATAATAGGTTCAGAGATTCTTCTCTTCTCTCTCAACGCAGTGGTCGCGGAGAAATCAATGAAATAGACAAAGGGTTATGTTATCCTTAAGCTATAGTCCCAAGATTGAAATATATACTAGATGTATGACAGTCTAAATTTTTATAAATTTAATTGAACTCAGAGTATCTTTATATGTTTATTATTAAAAAACCTTAGAATTTATAGGAAATTTGGTGCCCAACTATTCTGTTGGTGCCCTAATTGGAACGGCAGCCATTACCAATGATTTAACCCTCCAGAATCGCATCCAAAAATGATCTTCCTCATAAATTTAGTCACATTCCACCACCAACTAGAGATGCGAACTCTTATGGGTTGACTCACCAAAAAATGTTTCAACGCCTTAACTCAAACATAGCGTATCACCCTTATTAGGTTAGCAACCTTCTTAGGTAATGGGACCTTTACCCATAAACAGCAGGTCATGTTGCTTAAAAGGAAAACTTGCAAGTTGCTATCAGAGGCGTCATCAATTGTTTAGCAACTAGTAAACTATTAGTCAATCAGCGACAAACTCAGATTGAATCATACAAGTTAATAAATCATTAAAACTTCTAATAGATAGTATAATAACTTGTTTATTGTCAGATCGTCCCTAATGAAACATTAGTACCTGGCGGGATCAAAACCAGGTGTTTTAATTAATGTGAATTAGGTATTATTTTTCTAATAGTTATCATATGCAGCAATAACTCTCACATCCACCAGAGGGCCTCATCTCCTATCGAGGAAGCAGATCTTTATTATCATCAAGTAAAGGTTGGTTAGCCAGTCAGATAAAACTGCTTCCACCCTAGTGCAGAATTTGAGTTCAAAACCTGTACTGACTAGAAAAATTCTTGGTGTGGTATATTTGTCCAAAAGTCGACCCACCCCAAATAATTTTTTATTATCATCAAGTAAGTTGATCAATGTAAGCATAGTAAAATCCTAACGCATCCTCCCACTTGAGAAGATTATCCAGTAATAAATATTATTGAAGGCTAATGTCATTTTGTTTCCATCCTGAGTCCACCAGAATGGTTAAAACTGATTTCATGAGGTTCATAGTCATGTTCCTTGCTCAATGTGTCTCTGTGTAGTCCTTTTTCTTAGCATATTTCCTTTTTGTGTCCTTCTCAAGCCGCCTCCTTAGAGCTCGGTTTCCATGGCCCCATGTCATGCCAGACTACTCATCTGTTCTTGCCAATAATATGTTCTGGAAATCATGTATTGCCTCAGTTGGGCTTATATGGCCCTTTGTCATTTATGGTTTACACTCAGGTGGCTTCACTAATTCCTTGATCCCTGTACTCCCCTAGGCTAGGCTCTCTATTTTAGATCAGAGCAGACCTTCATCCTTGGGACTCCTTCCAGAAGCTCCAGTTTCAACCCAGGGTGATACTGCCAAACAATATTAGGGAACACCACCAGATGATTTTGGTGGCAAAAAATAATAGTTAATTTTTAATAAATTTTTTTGCATCTTTTTTTATATATTATTTCCATGTTTTCCCTTTTTTGCAATGGGGCTTAACTTATAAGAAGTCTTAAAGGTCCATCTTTTTTCTCATACTCATTTCTGAAGTTCCTTTTTTGATCTTACCAGCTATTTTAGTAAGCGGTCTCTTTAGTACTTAACCTAGACACTGGAACTTAGGATATTATTAAGAGGTTCAGCAGTCCCCTGGAAACATTGCAACTAATTCTTTCCTAGTTCCAATACTTTAGATATTTATTATGGACCCTATTTTCTGTATGACCATCCCAGAGGTCATTTATTGTATAGGTATCTGCCACTGACTTGATGATAATCTTAAACGGACCTGATCATATAATCAAGCTTGTTTCTTTACTACAAATCCAGGATTATTTCACTAGGCTACCCTATCCCCCAAATGGTATTCAATCAGCGCTAGTTCTTGTCATATGTACTCTTTGATTTCATCATTTTAGTCAATGTGGTTTTGAACGCCAGTGTTGTTGTATTGTGATATTTGACAGTTAGGTTAAAATTGCTCTTTACTCATCCCTGAAGCTGGTTCCATGTCAGAATAAAAATAAGTAGTAGTGCGACCATTCAAAAAATAATAAATTTTCAACGGCGTTTACCTGTCAAAGGAGATAACTGATATTGTATGTAAGGTAATGGAACTCAAATAAGATCCTAAAGTAGAAGTTTTTCCGCAGTCCATTTTTGCAGCATCGTGGCTAGGGTTCCATAGGCTCTTTCTACCATTCCGTTCTTTTTTGGCAAATTATGGATCATATACCACTCATCGGATTCCCACTAGTTCATTCAGTCTTAGAATCACATAAGATGTAAAGTTGGTTCTATTGTCTCTCAGTAATACTTTCAGGCATGCATGCTGGTACAATGCTTGATAAAGTATGAATCTCGCCATGCTTTTAGCATTTACTCTGCTCAAGGCTTTCATCTCGACCCATCTAGTCAGATGGTCTAATAAAATGATGATGTACTTAACTTCCCCCAGTACTAACACTCAAGGGTTCCATAAAGTCTATAGACAACATTTGTTAAAAAAAACCCAGGGCGTACTAGTCACTATTACATCACATTCCTTGTGTCTTGCGGAGTTGAAATTCCACAAACCAGGCTAGATAATCTACTAAAACATAGGTGAACAATTCCCAGTAATAAAACTGACGTATATGATCCAAGGCTTTTCTTAGCCCTCATGCCTGACGACTTTATTTGCAGATTGAATGATTTCCGCTCATTATATAAAGTTTATGGAATAAATACCATTTTCCGTCCCAATTATGTATAGCTTTCCATTATTCATTTTTTGTGTCATCCATATCTTTTGTCAGTGCACCTTGAATATATCAGTGTTTGTCCCTAATATTCCATTTGATCATCCAATGAGGTAATTCATCAGCTTCAAGATACACACCTTGAACGTCTGGTAATTCTGATAGTCATTAGGATTCTGATGTACTGCTCCTGTTTTGTATAATTTGAAGTCATAGGATTTGTTGTTTCAAAGTCCATCATGCCTGTCATCCCTCTGGTTCCTTAAGGGTATGCAACCAGCATAGAGACGAATGTTTGGTCACAAATTTAATGGGTGTCCAATGTATATACACTCAAAACGTTTACAGTCATAAATCACCGTGAGGCACTCATGCTCTGTAACAGTGCAGTTCCTTTCTGCTAGAATCAAAGTTCCACTCACATATGCCACTGGGTGCTCTTCCCTACCAGTGTCTACTTTACTTCGAAAATAGCATCATTTGTTGTTAATGTGGCATCAGTCTGTTTGATAAATTCTTGTTTAAATTTGGATTTTTAGCACATGAATAGTAATCAGGTATTCTCATAGCTCATCTAATGATTCTTGGGCCTCCTCATTCCACACAAATCCTTTTTTGGATCATTCAATAAGTAAAATAATGGTTTGGCAATTCCAACAAAATCCTTAGTAATTGGTGATAGTAGCCAACTATATCAAGAAAGACTTATATTCTGAACACTCTTTTGGGATTGTCATCCGCTTAATGGCCATTATTTTATATGGCTGAGGTTGCAATCATCAGGAGCTTAACAAAACCTCAAATACTCAAGCTCTTTTATAAAGAAGTGAAATTACCTCAGCTTGTTTTCAAAGTTTACGTTGCTATGCGTTTAAATACTTCCTCTAAGTGCTTCAGGTGATCAGTGAACGTCCTGATGAATTCATTAATATCATCCAATAATACCAAAAACGCATGACAACTCTAAATATCTTAGGAAAGAATCCATTGCTCTCTGGAACATCACAGGCGCATTACACAATCCCTAGAACATTCTTGTTGGCTGGTATAATCATTATGAGGTAATTATCACACATCTTATTCATTTTTTGAAAGTCTATCTGCCAATATCCTGAGATCAAGACCTAATCCAAAAAAACACTTGGCTTCTCCTATGCGATTAATGCATCATTGATCCTTGACAGCGGATATAAATCCTTAGTGATTTTATTTTATTGGCTGTAATTGATCACCATGCTGTTTGATCCGTCCTTTTTCATAATAAGGCTTGGACTTGCCCATGGACTTAATAACGGAACATGGAGCCCATGCTTAATCATTTACTAATTTTATTCACTGACTACTGCTTCAGCAGCCTTGGACAAGTGGACATGTCACATTCTTATTGGCGTATACTCCCCAAAGTCAATTTTATTTATCACATTTTAGCTCATCAAAGGTCATGTTCATCCTGGGCAAATATCACCCAATATTTTTTGAATAATTAGAGCACTTTTCTTGCTGTCGCTCTAATAAATTAGTCAGTTGCTCATTATCAACCAGTACATTCACGCTTTTGGAAGCATCTTCTAGTAATCCCAGTTTCATCTAAAATTCCAAATTCATAGATTCTCCTATTTCTGTTATCAGGATTAAATGCACAAGCGTGATGACTAGGCTTTTTATTTTCATAAGTTTTCACTCAGATTGGCCAGTAGCACTCTTATTTTGTCATGGTCTGACATTATTTCCCTGGAACTACCCATTTCTCAATTCTCAATATATTTCATGGGCTGATGACATCTCTATAGAATTATTACAGGTTTTCTAATGTTAAAACTGTGTTAAATATTATTTTCATCTCAGTAGAATGATATTTATCAAATTTGTCCGCAATGGTATCCCTCAGTTTTTGAAAATCTATTTAGGTTTTTTCCCTACTTTATCATCTAATCAACCTATATTATGTGGGAATGATGCCATCATTGTAAATTAATTTAGAAAATTGTCCTTCATTGTCAGCGGAGTTTATCCTCTCTGCTGATAAATAAGGGCAAGTATGCCTCAAAATTGTCAGGGTAATTTTCTCAAAATTACACCAGGTACCATACTTTTCTCAGGAATCATAACCCAACGAGTGTGTTGTAATTTTGATTTGTTAACACTATGCGGGAGCTGATACCACCAGTGATCTGAACTGTTGTGGTAATGTGCTATATGCTCCACAGGATAATGTGATATCTAGTCCAGCAGTTCCATATTATTTCTGGTGCTCTAAATCTGGAAAATTCAGAATTTGTTTATCTAGCTTGGTTGAAACAATATCAATGGGCGTTCCACTGTAAATTATCAACCATAATCTTACTTGTTTGACTAGAAATGTCATCATATGTACACTCAGAGTATTGTAAAAAATTATTTACTTAGTGAATCGTGGCATTGTTGTTAAGATTAAACTATGAATTAATTGCGCAGATAAAACAGGGAATAATTCCTTACTCATACTAATAGGTGAGATATGTTCACTTGATCAAGTCTCATCTTGAGTAACCCTTCCATGCTTTTGGAAGATATGGCCTTTTCCGCTAGCTGATGAGCGTATGGATAAGCAATTTATTTCACACTTTTTGAGTTGATACCCTTTGCTTTTGATTGGATAATTGATATAAGTCTAAATTTACCATCTGGTAGAGTAGATCAAGTGTGTCTTGATCTACACTTTAGATCAGGGTATCCATGTCATCTTTAAGTATATCAGGTGGAACAGGTTTGATTGCAGTGCAAGATTTTTTCATATTTAAACTGATGGTTTTTTTCTCAACTCTTGACTGGTTTCCTTCTCTTTAACCTTCTCTAGAGCAACTTGCTCCTTAGCCTTCTTATACCAACTTTAAGTGACTACATGGCCAGGCTAACACATCTGTAACAAAGATATGAGTCTTGTCCACTCATCTTTGTCCTTTGGACTCTTTCATGTTATGACTCAAATTTGTTGCTCTTTATTGGGAGCAGCAAATTTCAATGTATTCTGAATTCTAACAGAAAAGACTTAAAGGCTCTATTGGGTGCTTAAAAGGTTGCTCCTAGTTTTTTTCAAATGATCCAACACCTGCAATGTGGACATCTGTATTGCAAGCGCTGAAGCCATAGTGTGTTATAAGTCTCAGTAGGGCTAAAGCGCCGCTTGCACTACATTACGTGCAACAAAATCTGAAAGTCCTTTTGCACCGGCCAGAAAATGCAATTCCTGGAAAAAAAATGTCAGCAAACGCTGCTAGTGTAACATCTTTACTGGATTTAATACTTATAAACTTTTGTTTAAAGTTGAACTTTGGTGTAGGACTATTAAACTCAGACATAATAGATTACTTGGCTTCTCCATATGTCCAGTTATCCCAAAAGAGATGGGGAAACACCAGATTTTGACAATCAATGTTTAGGCAGTTTACCGCAGTTACTGCCTTATGTCAGTCCCCATATCCAAACATTGTCATTTTAAAGATGCGGAAAAACGCCAGTGCGTTATCCCACTGAAATGTATGTAATTTTGGTGTATAAGAATTTTTATTACACTTTACTGGCTGGTGATTTCTTCCCAGCAACCTGACTAATGATAGGCATTAATTCAGGAGTTATATTATGAAATTGTGGAGAATGATCCAGGTTATTTCTTGGTGGTTGTACTTTCCCAACTGGATTCTTATCCGTATTATTGCTTAGCCATTTGCCTCCAATTGGGCGCAATCATATAATGATCTACAAGTTCATTGGTGTGCTTTAACATTCATGTCATGTCTTTGTGAATCTGGCTAAGCATTCTTTATCTGATTCTCACTCAGTTTCTGAAATAAGATCTCCTTGATTAACTCAATTTTTTGTTTCAAAGAGGTGACCTTCCCATAAAAACCATTATTTACTTTTCTGACTTGCTCAATCTCTTACTCAGTTTTCTGTCACCCATTGCTCCAAATTAGCGAGATTTTCCTATGAAACTGAGTTTAGCGCATTATTATTGACAGTTTCTAGTTATATCCTTAGCTCCCATGTTTGTTCTTTTAGGACATTGTTGATATGGTCTTCTATTAATTTGGCTTAAAAGCTCAACTACCCTTTAGTGAGCACCAGATGTTAAATTTTGAGAGCTGACTACTCTGAGAAATGAGTACCCAAGGTAAAAATTTTAGTTGTGTGGATCACTTTAGCTCTAAAGTTAACTAAGGTTTCTGATATCTTCATTGTATTAATTGCTGATAATAATTTAATTGAAAAGAGTGGTATAAGTTTGAGATTATTACCCTAGTTGAGTCTCACAACTACGCTGAGTATTAGATCCAACTCTAAGCAGATGTTTGCCCTTCTTATTGTGAAGGTATTTCTGGAATGATATAAAAACTTCTCCCTCTAACCCTTCCTTCTTTTATAACTTAACTTGCTATTGGGTTCAGATACTCTTCTCTTCTCTTTTGACACAGAGTCCGCGGAAAAATCAATATAATAAACAAAGATATACCTATCCTTAAATTCTGTTCCATAAGGGTGGTTAGCTGAGCGGGTAAAACTGCTTCCACCCCTAGTGCAGGTTTTGAGTTTAAAACCTGTACTGGCTAGAAAACATTATCAGTGTGGTATATTTGTCCCAAGGTTGACCCACCTCAAATAATTTTTTTAAAATTTATTCCATAATGTGAAATATACACTAATGTATGACATTCTATATTATTTTAAATCTTTATTGTTCTGAAAATATCTTTATCTGCTTTATTAAAATAAACTATAATGGAATTTATAATGGGAATTCAGCGCACAGCTCTTCTTTTTGCGCCCCAATTGGAAACATCACCCATCACCAAAAAATTACTCCATAGTTTCATCTAACAATGATTTTTTCATTATTTTAGTCAGATTTCACCACCAACCATAAATGTGACCTCTTCTGGGTTGACTCAATTGTCCCAACGCCCTTCACTCAACCCAGAGTGTAACCATTTTTAGGTTAGCAATCTGCTAATTAATGAGATATTTAACCATAAAGGCAGGTCATGTTACCTAAAAGGTTAACTCATAATTGCTATCAGAGGTGCTGTCAAATACCTAGCAGCTAATAACCCTTAGTCAATCAGTGGCAAACCCCAATTGACTCATACATATTAATTATTTTACCAATATTAAAAATAATAACCAAATCACTTTTTATTGTCAGGGATCATCTTTGATGAAACAATAGTACCTGGCAGGATTAAAACCCAGTGTCTTAATTAATGTGCATTAGGTATAATTTTCTAAATAATAGTTATCATATGCAACAATAACTATCACATCCACTAGAGGGTCTTGTCCCCTAGAGGAGCAGATCTTTATTACAATTGATCAAGCTTTGTAATGTGGGCATAATAAAATTACAACTGTGTCTACAGAAAAAAACTTGACGCTCAATTGGTCAGGGCCCTACACGTCATATTTAAGGTAAATTTTGAGTACTACATTGCCAACAAAAATTATGGATGATGATTAACTGAAATGATGACTAACATGTATAGCCATATGTTTCCCTTTGATAGGATCTTAAGGGGGCTTAGTTGGTGATTTATGACATTAAACAAAATTGAAATTACCGCCTTATAATTGAGCATTGATATCAGATATTAAAACCTCTTAATCATAACTTGCTATTAATACAGATTTGGGGGAGTAGAACAGGATACTTTACATGTGCAGAAATCAAAGGAGTTGTCTTCTGAATAAACTTAACGCTTCTCATGCAACAAAAATGACACTTTTAATTAATGAGGTCATGTGGTCATTGCTGACAGAGAGAAATGAAGGCCTCAATTGGGCTGTCAATCCAGAATGACTTGGAAGATCCTAATTGCAGAGAGCCATGGAGGTCTTCTTGGTGACACATCTCAGATTCCCTATAACTATTGAATCCTTTTGAGTTAATAAAGTAAATATATTACCTTATCTTCTATGTCTTCTTCAACTGCTCCGCTTATTTAACAGCTTTGAGCCATATAAGAACCTTTTCATGCAGTATAAAGAACTGATTTTTAACTCAAAGATCCTTAAAACCCCCATATTCGACCCTATTCATCCTTCTAACTCATTATTACAATGCCCTGACTCCCCTTTCGTCTCATATCATACATTTTATCAGATCTGCAATGGATTTAAACCACATTAACCCCCATTCCCATCCAATATGGTCACTTAGTGTTAGGATGAGAACGTGCCAAGAGAAAACTGGACTCTGAATGTGGGATCCTCAGCAGCCACAACAGAAGGTACAGACTACTCAGCTGTGCCTCTATAAAATTTGTAGATGTTATGGGGAGGAGTACTTTCATTTTATAGTTTCACCTTACAATATTTTGGTGTTAAATTAGTCCCTAAGGATCCCTCTATCCTTGAATATATTAAACGTTACCATAGGTTAGTATCCACTTTATAAAGCACTTTTCAAGGATCTTATTACAAAATTTGATAAAATAAGTGATAAGAACTTTTTTGTCCCACAACTATACCTCCTTATACCCCATATCGCTGATGTCTCCACCCTGATGCTGTCCACCGTGGTCCGCCAGCTAAAGCAGGCACCAGACAAATGTTTCCCCAAAGATTACTCAACTTCTGGTATAGCCTCATAGGCAGTTAGCTGAGGTGCTATATTAGGATTTTTTTGTTCTAATATTCCCTTTATTTGGCTTATTCGCAAATAAAGATGCGTTGTGACTCCCTCTTTTGGGTTGGGCACCACTAGTGCTAAAAACCTTTTTTGGTGTAATAGTTTAATTAATAAGTTTAAAACAAAAACTCAACACCCTACCATAGTCAAGATGTGGTAATTAGGCTGGTCTGAGGGAGGGAGGTTACCAAGCTGAAATATGTTAGTTGTGATTAATTTCCAATTTTAATCCGTTAATTAATGGTTTTGAAACTAATTTTCCATTTGATAGAGCCAACTGACATTTACAATCTAATCTTAGGTTGTTTTCCCAAACTGAATGTCAAAATTCTGTTTTTATTTTGGAATAAAAGCCAGGTTTGATCTTCATCTTTGACCCTTTCTAATCAACTTTCTGATCACATTATAATTAGTAAGTAATTTTTTAAGGTTATTTTCTGATTGTACCACTTGCTGAGAGTAAAGGCATGGACCCCTGGTTTTGAAGGTTTTTGTGATTTTTCTAATTTACACAAAGTTATTTAATTTTTTTAAATAAAAATTTTTAGATTTTGAGACTGGGTAGGGTTGAACTGAAGAAGATTGGAAAAGGCACGTGGCAAATAAAGAGGGGCATCACCCACCCAACTATCATCCAGGGCATGTCCTAGGTCATAAATCTAGGTAAGGGGCAGGGACTTGAGGCTAAAGCCTTGATGGTCCTAAAGAGGTGAATAACTCTGTACAGCCTGATAGCTGGATTTAAGGCCCTTACATTACCCATCGCTATAAGGACATGGTCTACTCCCTCTTCAGGAGCCTTGGCTAAGACATGGTTCTTGTATGATGTGGTAAAAATAATGGCTGCAATGGCATCCTTCTGGTAAGGGAAGGTGAGGGTGACTAGGATTGGCCTTGTGAAACTCAGCAATCAACTTTTTACAAATTTCAATCCTTGGACAAAACACAACATTAGTTGGATATGGGAATTCCTTCTATGATACCAAGCACTTCAAACCGTGTTTGACTCTCTTAGAGTTCAAGATTTGATCTATCTCAAATTTAGGAGGAACTATACCATGACAGGATCTATCTCAATAGGCTCCTGTCCTTTGAATGGGTATAAGGATGAGGCATAAAAGAGTTGTGGATTTTACAGTGGGAGGGCAATTCCACATGAAATTATCCATTATTCAGCACCTGGGAGATAGAGAAGGGACCTGCCTACTTACAGACTAACTTATGGATTGCCATTTTAAGGTGCAAATTTTTGGTTTTATCATGATTAAGTCACCTTACTTAAAATTCTGGGACCGCATGGAGTTTTTTAAACATATTGTTCAGCATCATTTGATGATTTGGTCAACCGTTTTTGGACCTGGTGGAGCATTTTCCAAATCTGTTCTCAAAGTTTTCTGCAGCTGAGATATTACTGAACTTTTTAGGCCCAAGGGTTAAGTTGATATTGTAACCCAAGATAACATACATATCTTAAGCTCTGTGGACGCGTGTAAGGAAATATTGTATAAAGACTTGGCCTAAAGATCAGTCGCCCATGTGTTTTTCGAGCTAATAGCATATCATCAGAGATACTTCTCCAAAGTTGATTGGTTTGTTCAGTCTGGACATCTAATTGAAGGTAATACGCTGATGATCTTCTGGGCTTGATCTTCAGCATGTCACACAAGGCGTCACAAAATCTTGAGCTGAACTGAGGCCCTTATCACTTATTACCTACTGAGATAAATTAAGCAAAGAAAACAAATTAGAAACAAACAGAAGCGCTAACTCTTCCGCTGATATAGCTGTCAAGAAAGGGATGAATATGGAATATTTAGTGAGCCATCCACTACCTCCATTATCGCATCATACCTCTGGGAGACTGACAAACCCACAACAAATTCAAACAAAATCAAAATCCATGGCCCTTCCGCCTGTTGGAGGAAGTGGTGAAACCCATTCTTCCCTGTTTGATCTGATTTGAGCGGTCACACGTTAAATAGCCCTCAAACCTCGCGGGTTATCCTTTGTAAGGTTATTTTAATCATACCCACGCTTTATCAGGTTGATACACTTTTGCACGCTTAGGTGCCCAATGGTTAGCGGGTTATGGTGTTCCTTACTGAAGTGGGAACACAGAGCATAAGGAACCCATACTTTATCATTGAGATATTCTCTATCCTTTTTGGGTATACCGTCCATATGTAGCCTTACTGGCAACAATCTTTGACATGAAGCAAAACTTTCACCATCCACTGCTTGTAAAGCCAATACTTTTCAAGTGAGAACCCTCTTCAGTATAAAAATTTTGAGTGGGAGCTCTTGGCTCTGTTTCATGTGCAGACTCTGAGTGGGAAGAAGCTTTTGGGTGGTTTGGAAACTTTGGGTATCAGTTTGAGTTTTGGAAAGCGGAGTGTAAGGAGCTGTCACAATAAACACTGGGGAAGGAGGTGCCATAATTTTCTCAAGGGGATTATTGTCACTAGTTCAGAGTTGCCAATAGAAAAATGCCCCATTGAAGTATTGTGACTAAGGATGTATGGCAGGATGTGGGTGAACCCTTTGACATACTGTACTCAAAAACAAAACTCAAGAGGTCCCAATGAGTTTGTGCTTGTCTGTGGGCCAGCTTCTGCGGCTTGCAATAATAAATATGTGATTTTGGTCAGTGCGCACCGCTACAATATCCTTAGCACCTTGTAATAGATACCGCCAATGTATCAGAGACCAAGTAACGTAGTCTAACTCCTTATCTTTTAGGGCCCATGAATGCTCAGTTATGCCAAACTTCCATGAGAAGTAAGCTACGGGATGTTCTTTCCTCTCATGTTCCTGTAAAAACAGTTTCAACTGCGGTTCCTGAGGCGCGCATGCCACAATAAAAGGTTTTTCCACATCAGCATGAAATAATAAAAGGAGTAGAGATTAAGACCTCATATATTGCATCAAAGTTTTTTGGAACTCTGGGGTCTAAACAAATGGGGCATTCATACCATTCTGGGGGTGTAAGGGAGATGCGAGCTCAGAAATGGTATTGAAACCTTTTTAAAAATTTGACAGATTCCAGAAAGGTAAGAAACTGTTTCTACTTCATAGGAGTAGGCCAAGAGCGAATGGCATAACCTTGAACTATCAAGTTCCATGCCATGTCTTGATAGCAGTCAACCATTCCTGTCCAGACTTCACCCTCACATGCTGGAATGTATTACCAAAGTCCTAGGTTTAGAAAAGATTTTAGATTCGGAGGAGGCTTGGTAGATGGCAGCTTCTAAGAGAAGAGGATATGGATTTGAAACTGTGACATTCAGTTGGACATAATCCACACAGGGTTGTAGTGTGCCATATGGTTTTTGGGCAAAAACCACTGGGGATTAGATAGGGGAGGTTTTCTTAACCATTCACCCTTTAGCCATCATGTCATCAACCTATACTGAGAGATTGATACTCCTGTGCCGCGTATAGGTAAAAATAGCAGTTGATTTCAATGAGATCAACTGTAAGCTGGAAGAATTAGACCAAACTCTATATGTTCTGAAGACAGTTGTATTTTCAACATTGAACACAGCTTTTTAGGCTCCGGGATCTGTGGCTTAATGGGAAGATTAGGTATGGTATCTGAGGCGGAGTACATCACTGTTGCTGCCACTATGTTACCTGTGACCAAGGTTAGCAGTAAGGAAATTTACACAGAGTGTGTTTATGTGAAAAATGCCAGCATATGTCATTCTATATCATTGCTTACAAAATGCGCGCCAGCACAAACTTACAGTATCACTGGATACAAAAACTCTGGGATAGCGGAGAAGTGAGCTACAAACTCGTGTTATTATGCCCAGAATTTGAGAGGCTTGAATAGCGGCAGTATAATCATAGGGATGCGGGAAGCTCCCATAACTGGACTTCAATAGTAACTTAAAGGTCCAAAGCTTTTACTAACTTCAGGTCAATGTAATCCCAGTGCACCGATGTCCAACAAGGAATTAAAATATGACTTTCCGCTGCCCAACAGTAATATGCATAGGGATATGAAGTAAGCATAGACAAGATTTATTCTATTTAGTGAGAAAACACACGAGAGTTTCTTGTGGCCTAACTACAAGGTGTTTTGGCTCCTCTTAACTAGTTACAAACTGAATGGGCAAAGTAGATGCTCATTTATAAGGTAAGGAATCCTCCTCATAATCTGATGATCAGATGATGACTGCCCTTCTAATAAAAATTTATATAATGAGTTTTTTGACGTCAGCTTCAATAAGATCCAAATTGGAGATAAGATAGGGGAGTTAGAGTTAATTCTTTAGGATCTATTCGGTTTGTCACCTTCCCCATTGGTAATTTAGTAACATCTTCATTCTCACCCTCCTCTACTACATATTCCTCTTCCATTTCTTATGCCTCATATTTAAACTCTTATCCTTCCTCTATCTCCTCTTCTACCACTGGGTAAAAACTTCATAGAAGATTAGGTTGGAAGGAGGAACCCTGAGGGTACACATGGGAGGTTCAAACGGCTTTTAATATTAAAAGTAATATAAAAGCTAAAAGATCCCTTCTGAATGATGCCTCCTGGGTGATTTCTGTGCATTGAGCATTAAAATGGGTGTAAACCAAAAAAAGTGAAGTTTGTAGGAAGATTTTATCTTGTTTTCCTATGACCCATGTGACAGGAAAATATGAAGTGAGCGAAATAACTTTGAGTGGGCAAACATTTGCCACTAAACCATCAAGGCTTGAAAAACAAAGTTTAAATTTTTGGTGGATATGGATGATTCCTCAGAGCTGGTTGCACAGGTGAAAACCCACTGAGCAACGTATAAGTGATATGATGATCTTAGATCCTCAATAGATAATAATAATAGAGTAGGTTATATAGGAAGCTATTTCCCCAATGATACCCTTTTTTATTTAATATATCACTAACGGCTACTTCTCTTAACCTTCCCTACAATATTCTTACTTCCAAGAAAAAACTCCCCCTTCACAATCTCATGCTCAAGTTTAATACTCGGAATTTATTAGCATTTTCAATTCTTTCTACTTAGTAATTCTCTATTTGCTATGAATTTAGGGGTTTCATTCTATCATCAAAGATTTGGCAGAATTCCCCCAATTCTCCAAATCCTAGTACTTCAATCAATTTGCTCTATTTCGACCTAATATATTGCTTATATACTAAGGCTCTCTTGACTCATAAATATGATCTGCCAGATAGGTGACTATAATCCAGTCATATCAATTTCTTGACAAAGTGTAACCTGGGAATTTTATGATTGGGTTACTTTGTTAGGATAAGTATGAGAAAGAGAAAACTGGCCTGTAAAATTGGGCGCTTTAGCAGCCACAACAACAGGCACAGACTATTTAGCCGCGCTTCATCATAGTTAAGTGGGTGGAAAGAGGAAAGGTAATTTAGTTATATTGGATTCGCTGTCTTTAGCAATTAAAATTGAACTTGCACCTAGGAGTTCCCCTTTCATTAGGGCCAATAAATGAGACTTTTGGGGCGCTTAATTCTGTAAAAACTAGGAACAGCAAAGTTAAATATTAATCTCATCAAAAAAACTTAAAGAATATTAACTTTTCAGGAAAATATTTCTATTGAAAATATTATAAAAGAATAATCCAACACCCTACCATAGGAAGGATGCTGGCTTTCAAGGGTAGGATAATGGGAGGGAGGCCTGGGTCAACAACAATAGCCTAATTGTAAATTGTTATTCTTGTAAGTTTCCTTGGGTATATAATCTGCCTATTTTAATAATGTATAGCATTGTTATTTGATTGGATAGTATTTTGGCTGGATATAATCTCATTCTAAGCTTCGGATTTCACTTTGTAGTTACCCAAACTCAGCTAAGTAAATTTTGTTGCTTGATTTTTGCACCTGAGGTCAAATCTAGGCAGAATTTGTTAGATAAAATTTTGCAAGTGGGGATATCCCAGGTATCAAAAACTTTTCCAATTGATGGCGCCACTGTGTGAGCCCTCTGTTTGGTAAAGTGTTAAACCCTGCAACAATCCTATTAAGAGGTTCCTAAAAAACTGTAAAACTGGTAAAATTTCTCCATATATTGTTCTGCTGATTCTGAAATGATAGTTGGAGTATCTTGGGAAGTTACAATGAGGCTGAAGAGGGAATGTAAAGTGGGTCGCTGCTACCCATCTCTCATTCAGGCTATGCCCTAGAGCAGCAAGATTGGTAAGAGGGAGAGCCTTAGTATTGACACCCTTTTTAGTTATAAATGGATGTATGGTTCTATCCAGCTTAATAGCTGCTCCTAAATCGTAAACAATGAGGACAATCCTTCAATTTCCCTTCCCCATCTGATTTGCTGTTTAGTCTTGCTGCCACAACATAATGTTAGGTCTTTAGAGTTTTATTTAACATCTGCAGATATAGATGTCTTTTCCCACATCTTGCTTTGGGTCCCACTATTACTAAAAATAAAGATTAAGCTTTATATTACATATTTAATTGTAAAGTTGATTTTAATTTGATCAGGATGTTGTGATCTATATACCATAATTAGATATCCAAATTTTACTATACCAATTTACAGTCACTGATAATTTTTTATTACCAATTATAAGGAAAAAATTTTCCAAGTATAAACTTTCATTTAACAATAAAAATGTGTGATCTTATTAATAAACCATATAGATGTCTGCATCTAAGATTTACAAAACTTAAAATAGCTTTATGGCATCCTAATTACATACAATAACTAAATTGAGGTCACAAGCTTTATACTGCTTTATAAACAAACCAATACTGATATACTTAATCTTTATTAAGATTCTAGCTACACATTTTTCTAAGTTATTATCTTTAATCATGCAATATTAGCAAGTAAGTAAATTTTGAATAATATTTTTCATGCTCAGTTTTTTGTCTTTAACACTTTATCATTAGATAAGATTTACTAAATAACATACTACAAGTTAATCTGTTATTATATTTAATACTTAATCTAAAAAGTTAAATATTCAACGTAACCTAAAATATTCATCTATAGGACAAGTAAATACTATAAAATTGTAGTTAAAAAAATTTAATCAAGAAAAACTGATGTAACATAAAATTTATGTAATTATCTAAGTCCCTTGTTATTAATATATATACTTCATAAAATCATTAATATTGAGTTTTTCTGATCTCATATATCATATATTAATCACCTATGGGGTATACAAATCCCTATATCTGATAGGAGGGTAAAAATAGCAAAGAGTAGAGATAGTAGACTAATAATAAGCGCTTGAGCCTTTGATGTATAGTTTTAACATAGATAAATATAAATAAAGTTATATTAGAAACTAACTGCTGAGCTTTTGCTTTGTTATAGCCTATGAAATGAAACATTCAATCTTATCCTAAGTGACATCTTAGGTAATAATTTTTGTGACAAAATGCAAAGAAGATAGTAGCTATATGTTTTAAAACCATCTTCTGTTTTAGCTTCTTTGCTCTAACAAAAAACTGAACCTGATTCAATTCCTGTGCTAATAGAAGAATCCTGTTTATGTGAGGTACTGTCATGTACACATGACATAATAGTGGGGATCAACCCCAAAGATAAGGCTGGGAGCCTGGAGGCCCAAAAGGTGAAGCTACGGGGCCTCCCAGACCAGAAGCACACCCTAGACCAGCGCTGGGTAAGGGCAAAATATGCCCAGGTTGGTCCTAGTGGGGTACTGAGTGCCCAGCCCCTGACGATGGGCCAAGCATTAAAATGAACTATCTACCAAATAAAGGCGGATGGTTCAGTTCAGTTATTGAGGAATGGGGATTCAAAACCTGTTCCACCTACAAAATAATGCGCTCAGGTCAAATCCAACTTCAGTTAATCACTCGAGTGAAGTCAATTTCAGCCTATTCCACTAACTTGGATGGCAGTATTGCCATATTGGTGAGTCGCTGCTCAGGCCCACTGCGGCATAACCCCAATTTCCCCATCCAAGCTTAGATACGTTTTTCCTGACCAACATTCCTTGTTAATTGACTTTACAAATAAACCTTTCCCCATTTATGTTGGTTTACCATTTTATGATAATCTGATACTTCCTGTGCGTGAACCTCTTTGAGGAGGTCTCACGTTCCATTACCCTTGCCATTGCAAGGACCTTACAGCTCTCAACTCATGCACCATTTGTTCGCCCAGGTTCCCTCCAACCTGGGTCACCTAGCACCTTTCAATATGTGCACCGTGCCGCTTCTATTGGCGTTTTTATCATAAATCTCACTTTTCTATGTCCAAGTTGTTATTGCTCCAGCACCTTCTGCTGGGCTCTAATGGTTTTGGCACTAATGACTAGTTCCCTGATGTGGGCCTTGTGCACCATGCACTACCACGCTGGGAATTGGAGAGTTATAACACTCTCCTACCATCAGTTGACCAACCTTTATTTCTTATGTGCTTGAACTTTTTCCGTGTGGAATTTTTCAAAGTGGAAACAGTGGCCATCGGCTGTGGGCTCCAGTTGTCATTAGCTGCACCACTGTTTTCTCTTTTTCCCAAAGGTTGGAGCAACTCAGAATTGTTTTGGTTGCCTCCAACTGGAAAGTATCCAACCTTCATGTTCGTACCTGGTAAATTTGGATGTTTCAATGTCTGAAAGTCGTGATTCCCCAACTTTCCACCAAATTTATTAAATTCCATTCTGAGAAACAAGTTTCCCTTCGATGAAACATTCAGATGATGCCGGCGGAATCAGCGCAGAATGGCTTGGAGGTTTTGGCCTTGGATAACATTGGGCATTCCATTGTGGACCAAGGGATAGGGTCATTTGTGTCAAAAAAGTCGTTTTATAATGAAACCCTGGACTCTATCTCTGAACCGTTTATTTGTTCATATGGCCTGAATGAGGACCCTATTACAGTATATCAGATTACCCCTATGAACCCACGGTTGACCTCTACCATGATCCAGCGCACTCAGGAGGTGGAGAAGGAATTTTTTTAAATATGACAAAGTATATGCACCTGCAGAAGGCATGGTGGGGTATGTGGCCTCAGTATTAAAGGTGACCAAATATCCCTCCCCTTTTTTGATTTCAAAACAGATTCTGTTGACATGCTTGATCCATAAGAAGAAATTTTTGGTGAAGTATTGTCATTGTCTTCAATAAATAAAAACCATTACGGGTATTTTCTATTGACTGCCACCCTCCCCTCTCCTTTAGGGAAGCTCACCACTACTATTTTGGTGGATACTGGCGCTTCTGGAAACTATATGGACCAGTACTTAGCCGACTACCTTGGACTGAGTTACTTGCCAGGTGATGTGGTTAGAGGAGGGACGTCCCAAGATATTCCCACTCTGAAGATCATTAAGATAGTGGACTATCAGGTTGGAAAATACCACTTGTCTGATCACTTCAGTGCGATCATTTACCTCCTGTTCCCTATTATTTTGGGTGTGGAGTGGTGGCGGAAGTTTGATGTTAGAACTAACCTGAAGGATAATACCTTGTCCCTCACCACTAAGAATGGTCGCACATTTGTTGTGCCTTTGTCAGAAGAAAACGCCCCAGGCAAGTTGCCCCATTGCCCCACTGTATCCCTTGTCGCCTTGCCTCAATGCAGAAGCCCTCAGAGGAAACTTTTATACCTTCTTGATTGGAGAGTTTGGAATCCTCTTTTGATGTAGCATCTGCCAACGCACTCCCTGAGCACTCTGAGTTTGATTGTGACTTCAAGCTCACAGTGGATCTGGTGCGTATCTCTTCCCCTATTTACCCTTTGACTGTCCGGGAGGAGGAGGAGTTGGATGTGTGGGTAAAGGAACAGTTAGCTAAGGGCGCGATTTTTCAGCGTACCTCCCCTGTATGCTCCCCTACTCTTTGTGGAGAAATCTGATGGTACCTTACGCCCATGTGTAGACTATAATAACCTTAACAACGTTACTGTACCAGACCTCCATCCCATCCCTTTGGATTAACAGTTTGCACGCTATGTGGAGAAGGCGAAGGTCTTCTTCAAGTTGGATCGCCTCAACGCTTTCAATCAGATCTGGATTAAAAAGGGATAAGAGTGGTTGACCGCATTTCGTAACAGAAAAGGGATCTTCCAGCTTTAGGTCATGCCATTTGGGCTTAAGAATGCCCCTGCTATCTTTCAACGCCGCATTGATGCAGCGTTGGGGAACCTGTTAGGGGTATGCGCGGTCGCATACATGGATGACATCCTGGTGTTTCCCCTGATCAGGAGTCCCATGCAGTTCACCTTTGGCAGGTGGTGGAGCAGTTAAAGGCAGCCAGCCTTAAGTTGAAAATAACAAAGTGCGAGTTCTTTAAGCCCCAGGTCACGTTTTTGAGCAACGTCGTGTTTGACCAAGGACACATGATAACTCCAGACAAGGAGAAGGCAATTCGTGAGTGGCCTACCCCCACCTCAGTTAAGGAATTAAGGAGCTTTTTGGGGACGTGCACATTCCTCAAGAAGTTCATCCCAATCTGTATGAGGTGGCGGCTCCCCTATACAAGGCTAGCGGTGCCAAGGTGCTTCAGTGGTCCCCCACTTTGGAGGATGCTTTCCAAGCAGTGAAGTGCACCCTGTTGTCCACGACTGTTCTTTGCCATGTAGACCCCTCAAAGAAGTTCATTGTGTCTACTTATGCCTCCAACTCGCCATAGCGGCTGCCTTGTTATAATTAGGCAAAGATGGTATAGAGCATCCGGTAGGATATTTTTCTAGGAAAATGTCTTTGCCAGAGTTGAATTACGCCATTTATGATAAGGAGTTATTGGCAGTGGTGGAGGCGCTGACTTATTGGCTACCACCTGCATGGCTCATCCCAACATTTTCAGGTACATATAGACCACCGTGCCTTGCTTTACTACCGCGCTCCTCATGTCCTAACCCCACAGCAGACTCGTTGGCATGAGACCCTTGCCCAATTCGCATTTATGTATGAGTTCATCAAGGTCAAGGACAATGGTTTGGCTGATGCTTTGAGCCGCAACCCTCCTTTTGCGCTTGATACCAAGGAGGTGGAAGTTCACAACACCCAGGTGATGATTCCTCCAAGTAAACTTTTGCCTCAACGACCCTCTCCTCTGGCCAACGGGCTCGCGCTTGCACCTCTGGAAAACATGGAGGAATATAGTATGTTTGGGAAGGTAGTCCTTTCTAAGCCGCTGGCAGCGGAATATACTATATTACTTGCTAAGTGCGAGTTGAATCAAGAGGATCTCTCCAGGGGCTATCACATGAAGGATGAGTTGGTGTGGTTCCAGGGGCGCCTATGGGTTCCTGCTGGACCATTTCATCTGGAAATCATCTGAGACCATCATGATGGACTCACCAACGGACATCCTGGGAAAGCAAAGATGTTGGAGTTAATATGCCGCATGTACAATTGGAAGGGCTTGTCTGCTCAGGTGAGGCAGTATTGTAAGTAATGTTTAGTCTGCAACCAAATGAAGCCAAATCGTCAACCCTTAGTGGGGCTGTTTGTACCTGTCCAGAAATCTGAAGGGCCCTGGACTTCCCTATCATTGGACTTTATTGTAGAACTACCTGTCTCAGATGGCTACAATGCCATCATGGTGGTGGTGGACCGGTTTGCAAAGTTCGCCCACTTCATTCTGTGCAGAAATACAATAAACCGCGGCTGAGATGGCTAGGCTCTTCGTCACTCATGTGTTTGCGCTCCATGGAGTTCCCCAAGAGATTATCAGTGACCGGGGACCTCAGTTTACCTCTGTCTTTTAGGAAGAGTTGTGTAAGACTCTCCAGATTCGCCCTTGCCGTTCAACTGCCTATCACCCACAATCTGATGAGCAGACTGAATGAGTGAATCGTGCTTAGAGCAGTTCCTGCGGTGTTACACCGCCGCAGACCATTCTGATTGGGCTTCTCACCTACCAATGGCCAAGTTTAGCTACAATAATTCCTTGCACTCCTCGATCAGTTGATCCCCATTTTTCGCAAGCCATGGCTTTAACCCCACCTTTAACATGGAGCCCAGCTGTGGGTCAAAGGTTGAAGCTGTGGTGGACTTTTCCAAGACAATCAAGAAGGTCCAAAAGGGGGTTTCCACAAGCTTGGAGGCGGCAATGCAGGTGTATAAGGAGAACGCTGATGGGAGGCGCCGTGTAGGTCCTGAATATAAGGAAGGGGATTGTTGGAGATACCTCCAAGATGAATGGAATAACTTTAGATCTATACGATATCTCAGTCAAAAGATATGATAAAATCCACGTCAGGGATTTCTGATTCTTCAATTGACCAATGTAAGACTCTTTGGAGTTATCAGCCTCCTATGGCGGATGAAACCAAGAAATCTTAAATGACCAAGCATTTTGAAGGGACTGGGCCCTCGTTAAGAAGGTCAATCAAATCTAATAAGCGCTCTAACAGATCTGACCATCATAATTATTTTAATAATAATAATCAGCAATTTTGGTCATCTGTTAGAAAAGATATTACCTTGGGTTCATCAAGGTTTCCTCGCATAAACCCAATAAATCTTCCCCAATTCTTATCTCTAATTTTTAATTAATAAAGTACCAAAAATCTTGTCTAGTGTAGCTTAATTTTGGTCTATCTTATTACTGGATTCAGTGCTTCCAATTGGAATTTACTATTGAAATGGAACTAATAACTTCATTGTAATTGACTTGATCTTCGCCAGATCCATGGAACTAATACTTTTGTAGCCTTCGTAGCGCCTACTTATAGAATTTCTCATGAAATTCCAATACTGGTGCTCCCTGCCAGGTCTGCTTCCAAGGCTACATGGTAAAAACATACTTTCACACCGATGAATATGTCTAGTGAAGAGAGCCCCTCTTTTAAGGAATCTATGAGTATTACCCAATGGGTACACTCCAACAGGCAGGATCTGCCTTCCGCTACTACCAATAATATGCAATTTCAGGCTTCTATGGACTTGGCCAGTTGAAGGCTCGAACCAAAATAATTATCAGATTCAAGCCATGAATGTAGAGGAGACTGTCAAAGGCTTGATACAGGAGCTATCAAATCTGTTGCTTTCCCTAGTCGTGACTGAGCATCTAAAGTTTCTGAAAACATGATGAACTTATACAACTAAGTGGTGTTACAGCCTTACAAAGTGGGCTTGGCTAGGACTGAACAGTACCTCCGGCGTTATGTCCATCCCGCTATTCACCTTGTACTCCAGATTTTGGGGTTGCATCTCGAAATCCAGCGCCAGTTGACTCTGGCCCAACAATTTCACTCTCAGCTATCCTCATTCTATGAGACAGCGTCTAACTTTGGAAGGGATAATTGGGAAGCTATTCTCAATAATCGATGAGAAATTAATAATATCCATAACCAGTTGGTGAGCATTGACAATGGTGTTGTGGGATACATTGGACAAGAAGTATCTCAACAAGTTAGCGATGTCATCAATCCTATTCACCACCATATCACTTCCCTGGAGGCTGAAATCTCAATCCAAATGGACCAATTGCGGGTCAAGCATGATAAACGCTTTGGTGAGCTTAACATGTTAGTCCAACATCTTGTTCAACTGGTGGGTAATGTCAGAGAAGGTGTACCTGGCCCTGTTGGTCCTCCTGGACCACCAGGACTACCTAGCTCCCCATCGGTAATCCTGGGACCTCTGGGTGAACGTGGTCCTTCTGGTTTGGTGGGTCAACAAGGGCCACCAGGATCAGCAAGTCGAGATGGATCACAAGGAACTCCAGGAACTCCTGGTCCCCCTGGTTCCAATGGCCGATCTCAAACATTTGAATCTATTAGCTTCACGCGTTCAAGTGTTGGAAACTCAAATTTGAGCCCTAGCTCAAGGATGTTTCTTATCCTTGGAAGCCTTCCAACTGACCCAGACTACTCCTTAATCAATTTACTGGATGGTATTGAGAATGCGCATCATCTATGCGATGTAAATCAAACTATGCAAGATACCCAGTTCACTACATTGACCGCGTCCATTGACCGATTAACTGCCAAATATGAAGTACTCAAGGCCAAGAAAGCTGAGATGATTACTGAAATTTCTAATTTAAACTGAGCGCCTACAAATGACCATCTTAATCAATGGGTTCAAAATCTACAAGATGACTTGAACCACTTAAGACAACAGGTTGATCGAGTTCCCCCTGATGCCCAATTTACAGAGTTTGAACTTTCTGAGGCTGAGCTGGTCAGGGTATCAGGTGTACAAGTCCTGAGTACAGAAAACACCCTTTTCAAACCTACCTTCAAGGATAAGTTTGAACTGGGTGAAGGAAGCATCCATCCTTTTTTATGTGTATGAACGCGCCATGGATGGGGCTACTGATCATCAGAATGTCCGTCATATTACTCTTGCCTAAGCCAGTTCACACATGAATTCATGGTTTCTCATCTCAAGGTCTGTACTACTTGGGCTCAAGTGAAAACCGCCCTCATTAAGGAATTTGGGAGTGACCAAATCCTTGACAACCAAAAGCAGACCTTTATGAATATTCAAATCAAACGAGGAGAGTCTATCCAGGAGTTCGCCAAGCGATTCTACCATGAGGCCCAGACACTTGTCACTTGCTACTGGATCACCATTGATGATGCTATATTGGCTGTACTGAGTGCATTTGCTTCTCGTACTCAGTTACTATTACTTGAAGTCCCTAAAACGGAATTTTAACTCTATTACTGACATCAAAGAAGCACTTATGGAGATTCCCAATGGGGTGGTACATCCGACTCCTCTAATAACCCTCATACTTACATCCATGCAATGCCACCTAAACCAAAGTCCAAACCAAAGAAGGAGCCGTGCACTTGTTGTGGTCTTGTGGGTCATGTGGTATCTCAATGTTGGAAGAAGCAAGCTGAGGAGTCGAAAAAAGAGGAGTCAGCATAGGGCATGAGGCTCCCTGTGTTGACCTACCTCAGGTGCCTCCATTGAAACCTATTGATTCTTCTACCAATTGTAATGTGGTATCTGCTCCTGATGAGCTTGATATCCCAGATGAACTATCCAACAAAGACACTATTTCTGTTTATGCTTCTTCTTCTTCTAATGCTATTCAATTGATTAATCCCTCGGTGTTTTCTATCCCAAACTTTGGCACTGATGTGACCCGGGTGGAAGTCATCATGCATAAGTAAAAGTTTTTTCTATCATTGATACAGGATCGCCCATCAATGTACTCTCGTCCAAACTTATGAAGAAGATCAAATTGGCGCCGGACTTGAACCATTCCCAAGACTATGGAACCGCTGGACCTTTCTTTACTAAATCTATAGGAGCCTATTCCTCTCTTCCAATGTTCTTTGGGAAGCTGGTTTTGTCAGCCCCTGCAGTGGTATTGGATAACAACTGCTACAATCTGATGTTAAGAACTAAGTTTCTCACCAATTTTGATGCGATCATCAGTCCTAAGGACAAATTTTTCTTTGATTGGGTACCAAGTACCTCTTATTTTACATTATGTTCCAGTACCAAGGGCAAACTTAAGCGATGTGTCTGCTTACTGGAATTCCCCACTTCTATCTCATGTCTCAAATACCAAATCCTGGGTCTAAGGGCTATACTTCCACCTCCTTCAGTTTGTGCCACCAAAGGAATACCGCTATATTCTAACTCTCCAATTACCATTCCCCCTAAAGACTAGGTCATCATTGATACGGGAGTTCAAGTATATGTACCCAGTGATCATGTGTTAAAGATCTTCAGTAATCAAAATCCTCTCATTTGGAGGCTTTACCTTGCGCTGGTATACTTGATCCTGCCTATGATGGGACTGTTTTAGTTCTATTGGTTAATCTCACCTCTCAACATATGCGATTGAATCGCAATAATCCCATCGCCTATGTGAGGCCTACTCCTGTGAGTGACTTATTGTCTGTCTCGGGATGTGGAGATTTATGCAAATTTGGGCTGGAAGATCCCCCTATTGTTGCTAGAATTGACATCGAATCCGGGGATTCTCTTACTTCAGAACAACAGCTGGAAGCTGAGGCTCTGATTGAAGAATATGCTGATATCTTTGTCTAAGGTCCTGGATATTTTGGACTAATGAAAGAGGTACAGCATCAGATTAAATATGGGGATACTCCCCCTATCCAAGCTCAACCATATCACAAATCTAAAGCTGAGGAGGCTCAGGTTTCATTAGAGCTGAAACAACTTCTTAATGCTAGACTATTAACGCCTTCTAAAAGTCCCTGGGCTTCCCCTTTAATACTCATCTGGAAAAAGGATGGGGGTCATAGAGTGGTTATGGACTATCATCAGATTTATGCTGTTACCCAAAAGGATTCTTATCCTCTTCCTCATATAGATAATTCCTTGAGGCTATTGTCTGGGTCCCAATGGCTCTCAGCTATGGACCTTGCAAGCAGTTTTTGGCATTTTTGATCTTACACCGGAAGACCCTCAAAAATGTACTTTAATTTCTAGTAAGGGGCTATTTGAGCCCATTTGTATGCTGCAGGGGCTTTTTAATGCTCCTGCTACGTTTCAACGAGCCATGGATGGCTTGTTTGGGGATTTGAAGCTTTCTTGTGTCTTAGTTTATCTAGATGATGTTACTGTTTTTTCACGCACTTTTAATGAGCATTTGGCTCATTTGAAGGAAGTTTTTGGCCAACTGCGTCGTGCCTCACTTAATCTTAAACCATCAAAGTGTGCCTTTTTTAAGAATGAGATGGAATTTTTAGGGCATAAGGTTAATCGTGAGGGCATTTTACCCTTATCTAATAAGGTACAAGCTATTTTGGACATGCCTGTTCCCAAAAACTTGCGTGGTATTCAAGTATTTTTAAGGATGGTTGGTTATTACTGACAGTTCATTCCCCATTTTGCAGAGATTGCAGAGCCACTAGTTTACCTTTTGCATAAGGAAGTCCCCTTTGTATGGGAAAATCTCAGCAGGAATCCTTTGATCTGTTGCGCCAAGCTTTAATGAGTGCACCCATCTTATCCCATCCTGACTTTTAGAAACCCTTTATACTATTTACTGATGCCAGTAATATTGCTATTGGAGCCATTCTGGCTCAACATGATACCAATCTAGTCGATAACCCCATTACATACTATAGTAAAACTCTTTCAAAGGCTGAATGCAATTATAGCATTACCGAGAGAGAATGTCTCGCTGTTTTGGCCTCTATCAAGCATTTACGCCCTTATCTATATGTCAAGCATTTCACCATTGTGACGGATCACGCTTCCCTGAAGTGGTTGCATCAAATGAAGGATCCTAATGGGCGCTTAGCCAGATGGGCTTTGAAGCTCCAAATTTACGATTTTACCATTCAACATCGCACTGGGGCTATACATCAAAACGCTGATGGCCTTTCTCAATTGCCTATCTTAATGTTATTCTCTGCAGAAGAGGATTGCATTTATGACCTGATTAGTAGACCTGAGCTCTGGTTCCGTGAATCTAAGGATGTTATCTCAAAGTTACAATCCTTAACCAAAGACACTCAGGTCAAAGATAGATCACTATATAAAAGGTCAGGATTTAAGCGGTTTCCCTTTATTTGGCCCTCTGCAAGGACTGACACTATCATGGAGGCCCACCAAACTGAAGGTCTCGGAGCTGTCGCTAAGACCCTCCAATGGTTAAAAAATCATTGTTACTGGGATAAAATGCTGGAATCTGTGCATGATGTGCTGGAGTCATGCCTTAAGTGCCAACAACAACGTGGAGGAAATCCAATGTTCCAACACCAATTTGTAGGACCTTCCAAACCCTTTGCTACTGTGAGTATTGACGTGGTAGGTCCTCTTCCTACAGCCACCTATGGACATCGATATATTTTGTTAGCTATTGACCATTTCTCTAAATGGATTGAAGCTATTTCAGTTTCCACGGTCACCGCCAAGGCTATGGCGTGTTTTCTTTTTAAACAAGTTTTCACCAGGCATGGCAGCCTGAAAGTCCTGTTTATCGGATAATAGGACCAATTTAAATTCTCAGGTGGTAGCTGAGCTTACCAAATCAATGGGTACCTACCAGTCCTTCACGTCCCCCTATAATCCCTCCACTAATGGTGCCGTCAAATGAGCAAATGGTACCCTAGTAGCCATTCTTTGAAAAATGGCTTCCAATGATCCTAGTAGATGGAACCTCTACTTACCTAGTGTGATGTTAGCCTATAAAGTTAGCTACCATCATATTATTGAAATGTCTCCGTTTAAAGCTTTATATGGTCAGGAGCCTGTCTTCCCTTCAAGTGTACAACCTATACTTGAAGAAGCTACACCACAAACCACTGATTTAGCAATGAGGAGACTGGAAGATGAAATAATTTGATTACAAGCATTAGCTTCAAGTTCCCTTGCGGCTACCACCTTGAAGGAAGGAACCTGGACCAATGCTAGTAGACCTACGTTGCCAGAAAATCAAGTTGGAGATCTTGTAATCTTCTACCACCATAGGCCGGGAGGAAGAATTCATAAAATGGACCCCTTATGGTCTGGACCTTATTGTATTATCTATTATCAGGGCGTTGAATACTCCATCGCTGCTATTGATACTGGTACTGTTATCAATAGAGTGCATAGTAGGTTTATTCGCAAATTTGTACCCCCTAGGCAAGACCTTGAGGGGGGCATTGTTGGAGATACCTCCAATATGAATGGAATAACTTTGGATCAAGATTTGATATCTCAGTCAAATGATATTATAATATCCACGTCAGGGATTTCCAATTCTTCAATTGACTGATGTAAGACTCTTTGGAGTTATCGGCCTCCTATGACAGATGAAACCAAGCAATCTTAAATGAACAACCATTTTAAAGGGGCTGGGCCCTCGTTAAGAAGGTCAATCAAATCTAATAAGCGTTCTAACAGATCTGACCATCATAATTATTTAATAATAATGATAATCAGCAATATTGGTCATCTGTTAGGAAAGATCTTACCATGGGTGCATCAAGAAAATCCTCGCTTAAACCCACTAAATCTTCCCCTATAAATATCTCTAATTTTTAATTAATAAAGTACCAAAAATCTTGTCTCATGTATCTTATTTTTGGTCTATCTTCTTACTGGATTCAGTACTTCTGATTGGAATTTATTATTGCAACGGAACTAATAACTTTGTTGTAATTGACTCAATCTTCGCTAGATCTCAGAACTAATACTTTCGTAGCCTTTGTAGCTCCTGCTTATAGAATTCCTCACGAAATTCCAATAGGGATCTCATGATGCTTGATTCTCCAACATCCCTATCAAGCAGCCTTGCAAGAAGCTGGGCCCTAAGAGGATTGGACCTTACCGCGTTGTTAGAAAGGTGGGCCATTCCTCATACCAGCTGGATCTTCCCCCTTCATTTCAGATTTTCTCGGTGTTTCATGAGAGCAAACTCACTTTGTTTGAGGGTCCCTCACCAAAGAATCCCGAGGCCTATCTCGTGGGTAGGGCGCCTGAGTGGGAGGTGGAAGAGATAGTTGCCTCCCGCCACGTTAAAAGAAGATTGGAGTACCTGGTATCCTGGAAAGGGCTTTGAGGCTGCAGAGAACAGTTGGGTTCCAGCGCGCGACTTTGTGCATGCCCAGGATATGATTGAAGCCTTCCACAAGCGTTTCCCCCAGGCTGCTGAATCCCCACCTAAACCATCCGTCGCTGCCATGAAGTTGGTACCTGCCCACAAGAACTTTTCCCTGGTGCAAGCCCCTGGAGGGGGGTTGAGCCCCATCGGAAGGAGAGGGTAATGTCATGTACACATGACATAATAGTGGGGATCAACCCCAAAGATAAGGCTGGGAGCCTGGAGGCCCAAAAGGTGAAGCTACAGGGCCTCCCAGACCAGAAGCACACCCTAGACCAACGCTGGGTAAGGGCAAAATATGCCCAGGTTGGTCCTAGTGGGGTACTGAGTGCCCAGCCCCTGACGATGGGCCAAGCATTAAAACGAACTATCTACCAAATAAAGGCGGATGGTTCAGTTCAGTTATTGAGGAATTGGGATTCAAAACCTGTTCCACCTATAAAATAATGCGCTCAGGTCAAATCCAACTTCAGTCAATCACTCGAGTGAAGTCAATTTCAGCCTATTCCACTAACTTGGATGGCAGTATTGCCATATTGGTGAGTCGCTGCTCAGGCCCACTGCGGCATAACCCCAATTTCCCCATCCAAGCTTAGATACGTTTTTCCTGACCAACATTCCTTGTTAATTGACTTTACAAATAAACCTTTCCCCATTTATGTTGGTTTACCATTTTATGATAATCTGATACTTCCTGTGCGTGAACCTCTTTGAGGAGGTCTCACGTTCCATTACCCTTGCCATTGCAAGGACCTTACAGCTCTCAACTCATGCACCATTTGTTTGCCCAGGTTCCCTTCAACCTAGGTCGCTTAACCCTTTCTGATATGTGCACCGCGCTGCTTCTATTGGCGTTTTTATCATAATCTCGCTTTTCTCTGTCTAAGCTGTTATTGATACAGCACCTTCTGCTGGGCTCTAATGGTTTTAGCACCGATGACTAGTTCCCTGATGTGGGCCTTGTGCACTGTGCACTACCACGCTGGGAATGGGAGAGTTATAGGAACTCTCCTAACAGGTACGCTAACCAGAGGACAGACATTACCAATGCTTAAAAGAACTAAAAACTTGAATAAAATAAAATAAAATTAAATAAACTAAAATAAAATAAAGTCAAAATGAGACAGACGGATCCACTTGAACTGACATAAAATCAAAGCAAATCACACCAACCAAGTTGGAAGCGGAAACTGCTATACAACATTGGTGGAGGATTAAGGGGGATCAAGAGGCTCTTTGTCTTCATCTAGGGGGACATATAATGGCCTAAAGCTGTGAGGACTTGTGTGGGCGCATCATTGAAATGGGAACAAGATAACAGAGAGCTCTTGCAACTCAATGTGTGCAATGAGGAGGGTGGAAATGTAGGTTGTAGGGCTTTCTCAGCCTCGAGGTGTTCTTTAGATATGGTGGCAATTGTTGCAAGGTTGTTGCATCTAATGAGGGTCTTTGGCTGAACTTTGTGACTGCTGCGACTTTTTGAACTGCTGTATGCGCCACCTGATAGTAGCGGAGATGTTCTTTTTATGTTTTGGGAGCATGATACTAGGGAGGATAGGAGGTGGCAGGCCCACAGTCAGTAATGTAATTAATTTGAAACAGCTTTACGCGTTGAACGACATTCAAAGGAGGCAACTGCCTATTCAGCTAATTGGTGGTCACTTTTGAATGGGGTGGCATTAGGGCAAGGCACTTAATGGTGCTTTGGAAATGGTCCGCTTATTCAGCATTGAGGTACATTTTGAATGGAAGAGGTCATGCCCATTTGGCTTTGAGGGATAAGCTCACCCAATTCATCAACCTCAACCAAGTAATCCCAAGGATTTAAGTTGAATTTGACTAGGTCATTTGCATATGAGTGATCTGTGGCAGGTGGTTGGGAGGATAATTTATAATTTACTGTAGTCCATTATGACTCCTGATTGGTGGGTTCAGGAGAGTAGAATTGCTGAGGTAATTTTAGGTTGGTTGATTCAGTGGTTGCTGTAGCTACCACCTTGGGGGAGTCAGATGAATGCCCCATTCAAAAACGTAATTAAATTGGCTATGTGCCATTGTGCAAAGAGTTGGGTTTAGGGGCCGCGGCTTGAGTGATGGAGGGGCAGCGCCATTTCAAATGGTCCGGTTTGGAACAAGTAGGGCAGATGGTGCGCCCTACATCCACTAAGGCTCAGAAAGGATGGTCAGGGGCAGAGGGGATAATGATGCAAAGAGGGATTTTAAAAGGCTATTTCAGTTTGTCAGACAATTACAAGTACAATAGTATAATAAGAGTGCTTCAGTTCATAATAAGGATGAAGTTAGCAAAAAAAACCCTGTTCAATTCTTAATGGAACCCCTTGAATCAGGGCAATACTTTTATTAATGTTTCTCAGGCAAATAGCATGAATTTAGGTAATCAGATTGCACCAACCATGCGACAGAATCAGGGGAGTCCTTCCAAGATTCCTCCCCATTCCATTAATAATTTAATTAAGCTCCTATGCAGGGATCACCCCTCTTATAGCCTTGAGGGGGTCCCAACAGGTGTAAAACTGCCCTCCAAGTGATTGGTTCAGATACATTAAATCCTTGCCTAACGGACTGGTCCTACATACTCTCAAAGCTCCATTTAGCCATTCTGTTAAAGCAAGTCAAGTTTCAAGAGCTCCGATAGGTCAAACAACCATATTTTCTAATTAGGCTCAAAGCTGATAATGAATTAATTCCTATCTCGGTCTAACACCAAAGTTAATTTAGCTAAAAAGCAGTGATATCGTAACAGGGCTCTCTTTCAATCCCCTCACCACAACTAATAGAAATATATAAGTTTCAGCTTTTTTGTTATTATTAGTGTTTGATTTTTTTCTTATAAGTGGTGTCAATCCCTTTAATTGTTGGACTTTAGGCAAAAAAACGCACCAGAGAGCTCAATAAAAGTCTAAAATCCAACAAGTGGTGCTCACTAAAGGGTCCCTGTACAACACAAATCTTCTGTTTAAAATGAAGACTGTGCTGGAAACAAGGCTAGCTGCTTTAGAGCAACAACTAGGTAGTTCTTTGTCTCGCCTCAATTGGCTTGAGCAGCACTTTTCTCAAGGCCCTTATGGGGCTTCCCCTATTATTCTCAAACCTCCGCTCAGAGACAAGCTCACACCTGGTGAGGGCAGCATTGCAACCTTCCTGTTCTTTATGAATCAGTGATGGAAGAAGCGACTAACCATCAAAAAACCAAGTATATCCTTCCTTGCTTGAGTCATATGGTTCAAGAGATAATGGTTCCCCATTGGAGTTCTTTGTTGACCCTCCCAAATCACGTTCCCGCCATTATCATCCAAAAAACGGGTTTCCCGTTTATAAAATATCAACAATATGGCAGTTGCGGCTGCAGCTGCCCCAGCCAACACCCTCCTCTGCCAGCAACTCCATGGGGCAATGGAGTCCCTTGTTGAGTGTATTCCTATCCCCAATTTTCCTCATGATTTTGAGGAAGATGCGAAGTATGAAATTGAGGAGCTTGCTTTTGGTGCGAGCCACACTTGCATTGATGCAGAAAAAACTTCTCTTTTCGACCCCAATTATCCCCAAACCCAACAGCGCATCAAGTCATTTACTTGTGTGCCAGCTCTCATCAATTTTGCTGAGCATCAACTTGCTCCATACGTTGAGGCGATGGACACCGCCGGCCTCATTAACAAATAAAACTCTCAAATATACCTCCTTATGCCTCATGTCACTGATGCTCCCACCTCAATGCTGTCCGCCATGGTCCACCAGCTAAAGCGGGCACCGGACAAACACTTCCACAAAGCCTCCTCGCCATCTGATATGGCTTCCTAGGCTGATAACCTAGGGGCTATATTAGGAATTTTTTAATTTATGATAATCCCTTTGTTTGGCCCATTTGCAGATAAAGATGCGTGGCGGCTCCCCCTTTTGGGTTGGGCACCACTAGTACTAAAAAATGGTTCCCAATAAGACCAACCTTAGAATCTGGGAAGAGGTTAAACAAACGCTTATTGGTGAATTTTACTTCCACAGAGTTTGCAACGGCAAAAGCAGGACTTTATGTGCTTTAGCCTGCAAAAGGGAGAATTGATCACCTCTTTTGTTGAGCGCTTTTAATGTAAAGCTCAACCTCAGTTGCTTTCCAAATTCTCTAACTAGATGACGCTATTGCTGCTGTTTTGGCTGAATTGGCGCCTCACCCCTCTTTGTCAATGCATATCTCTTGCATAAAATGTTCCTTCAAAAATATATGGGATATCAAGGAGGCTTTATTAGCAGTGGCTGATTTCAACGGACACAATAAAATGCAAGGATCTCTGAAGTAAGCATCTCCTATAACCTCTTCAGCCTGTTCTATAGCTATTTTACCTTGAAATCTGTACTGAGATTCTGCCACCACAAGGTGCTCCTCCCCCATGTGAGGAGATGTGGAGGATACGAGCACTGACAGGCAGCGCTCCCCTTCATCTTCTGCTATCAAAGCTCAGCTGGCGAAGTTAGCTATCACTTTGCCGTGCTTCCCTCCTTCTTCAGAGCAGTTTTCTAGTGTGTCTGAAGTGTCGCTTCCCACTAAGGCGCTACCTCTATCCCCATTGGCATCTCCTCCAGCTGCAACTCGCCAAAACCTATGGCCATGGGACAACCCAAACCTGTCCCTTCCAAGGCCAAAGTAAAAGCTTTTTAATTCCAACACCGCCCTCAAATGTTAATATGGTGAAGGAGCAACCTAGGACATATCTTGCCATAAGGGAAGCCCTGAACCTACCACACATCCTATGGTCTCTCTGCCATGCATTGATAGCCCCTGAGATGATGAATATTAAGGGGATTGTGAAAATGTGGGTCATTATGTTGAAGGAGCCCCAGGTGAAGTGGAGGTACATGAAAGGTTGAACCCTGAGAGAGTGGATATGGCTAGGTTACCCCACCAAACTTCTCTTCATCAATTGTTGAGGGGTCTGGAGGTTATTAACACTGCTAGTGATGCTGACCAGCTCATCGCCTCACTAATCCGATCCACCTAGAGTGTGCATACCCTGAAGTCTATCTAGGAGAAATACTCTGAAACTGCTAAACGACTTGCCTCTACTCTCCGTTTAAAAGAGGTCCTCGCTCTCTGTCCAAATTGAGTGGAACATTAACTAAAATTGAGATCATCATCAATGGAGTGCGGGTTAGGTCTATCCTTGACACTGGGTCTCCAGTGAACGTTGCGTCAACAAAACTCATAAAAAATAAGCTGGCCCCTGACCTTGACTACAACCAAGAATTTGGAACCTCAGGCTCAAATAACACCCGCACCATCAGGGCGTACTCTTCTCTGCCCATTATTTTTGGGAAGCTCATATTGTTAGCCCCATCTGTGGCCTTGGCCAATAATACCTACAATCTACTTATTGCGACCCAGTTTATGCTTAAATATGAAGGTGATATTACATGAAGCAGGGCTATCCCTCCCTGATTAACTATGAGATTCCGCTGAATCTAACCAATGAAGATCTCAATAAAAAGATTACGCTTGCACTGTTGAGTACCCCTCCTCCGCCTTATCCCTACACTATACAATGGCAGGAAGCAACACAAAGATGTTGTTTCCTTAAGTAAATTATCCAGAGGGTATCCCTTTCTATGCTTCTGAAAATGTAGTAATCAAGGTGGGTGAACAAATGCTAGTTGACACAAAGATTACCATTAAAATCTCCCACAACTGTCTATTGCACCTAATCAACATTGACAGATTTAGCCCTCTTGAGCCTAGAGACCTTCCAGGCTTTCTAGAACCAGGTTATCAGCGGCCAATCAATCTCCTGTTGGGGAATCTCACCAAGAAGAACATGATAATCAAGAAGTATCAGGAGATCAGAAGAGGCCTGCTGGTTCCTATTGTATACTATAAACAAGTTCATTGTATTGGTTCTATGACCGACATGGGCTTACACACAGGCCAATCGCTATTTCTCTTCCTAATGTTCATATATCTAATGATCTAACCCTTGTAGAGCTTATTAAAGTTCATGTTTTACTAGAGTCCTATAGTGATATTTTCTCTAAATCTGATACTGACTATGGCATATGAAGGGTGGACTCACAATATTGACGTTGAGGATGCTCATCCCATTTGATCTAAGCCCTACCGCAAATCTAAAAGTTGAGGAGCTACAAAATTGACGGAGCTCAAACAGTTGTTGGACGCTGGGGTTGCTGATGCCCTCACAAAGCCCTTGGTCATTTTCTCTTTTATTTATTAAGAATAAAATGGAGGTCTTTGGGTAGTTATGGACTACCGTAAGCTGAACAACCTCACCAAGAAGGATAGCTACCCAATTTCCCAAATTGAAGACGCTCTAGCACAACGCTCTGGTCCAAGTTCTTTTATTCCATGAACTTATCTAGCGGAAAATGGCAGATGGACCTTTTTTTACAGGACCAGGAGAAGTGCGCCCTTATCTCTAGCAAGGGCCTTTTTCAACCCACTTGGCTACCCCAGGGTTATGCAATGCGCCTGCCACTTTTCAGCGTGCAATGGATCATATTTTTCAGGGTCTCAAGATCAGCTTTGTGAGTGTCAATTTTGATGACATTACGGTTTTTTCCAAGACCTTCAAAAGCATCTCTCTCACCTAAAGGAAGTGTTTCAACAGTTGCGGACATCTAACACCAAGCTGAAGTCCTCCAAATGTACCTTCTTCCAGAAAAAGTTGGTTTTTTTCTAGGGCATGCTATCTCTCAATATGGGATACAACCCCTTAAAGGTAAGGTGGAAGTGATATCTAAAACGCTTGCGCCCAAAACCCTTCGTGACATTCAGATATTTTTGGGCATGACTGGTTATTATCATTAATTTATCCCCAAATTCGTCAAGTTCAGTGAGCCCCTCGTACATCTCTTGGCTAAAAAAAACTCCTTTTCATTGGGGGACTGAACCAAAAGCCGCTTTTGAGCTCCTGAAGAAGTTACCACAACAAAGGTCAATCCTCTGCACCCTGACTATGGCAAGCCCTTTATGTTGTTGACAAATGCCTCCAATTACGCCATTGGAGCCATCTTGGCTCAGTTGGATAAAAATGGGGTCGATCATACCGTGTCCTACTTAATCAAGATGCTTTCCAAAGCTGAATGTAATTATAGCGTCATTGAGAAGATGTGCCTCGTGATCCTGCTTGCTGTAAAATATTACCACCCTTCCTTATATGGGACTTCTTTCACTGTGTTCACTGACCACGCCTCCCTAAAGTGGTTACAAAATATGAAAGATCTCACTGGGAGGTTAGCTTGCTGGGCCTTAAAGCTCCAAGGCTATGATATATAGATTTAGCCTTAATCTGAAACCCGCCATATGAACATTGTTGGTTTGACTCGGTTGCCTATTCTTCACCTGGTGTAAACCTTTTGGTAATTTATTGCACAGGTTGATTGTAAGATAATAGAGATACTAGTTGTATAGCAACAACTAGTAGCGTGAGTCTTACAGTAAGTGACAACAGAATCCACTCTGATGAACAGTACTTGAGAAAACAACTAGGGATTTATTTTCCCCTGCAATTTTAAATTTAGAAATAAATATATAACTATATTTCAGTTGAATTCTATTTTTTATTAGAGTTTTCTATGGGTTTTTAAAAGCAGAAGGCGGAATTCTTTTCAGATAATTCTCTGAAAATCAACTGATTGGTCTCCTGAAACTTCTAACCCTTAGGATAACTTCTGATGATGGCGAATGTCTTTGTTTTAGTTAATCCTCAGCAGTGTAACATTTCAAAGATTGGCAGCCATCCCTTTGTGTTAGGAACCGTACACAGATGGGCTGAGGACCGTGTTACCTGATTATATTTTTAGCTACCAGAAAAGCAAGCGTTAAAATGCTTCAGTAACTTTTTAAAAACGACCCTAATTGGTCAGTGCCACTATTTGAACAATCCACTACAGCAATCCAACTATTGGCAATCAAGCCCTCATTTAGTTACCTAACTAACATTGTCAGGGATAATCCCCAATGAAACATTAATTATAACCCATTGTTGGATTATATCCTTTGGTTTTTTATGACTAACAATAAAGTTTTGGGATGATCCCTGATTATCTATTAATTGAAACCAATTATCAGATTATCTCCTTTAGTTAATTATGACTAACAATTTAGTTGGCAACCATCACTGAACAATAGATTGCTTTTAAAAATCTTCGAAAATCTAATTGGCAAGCGAGATGGATAATGTGGTCAACCAAATTTCCAATGCCAGGACAATAGTGGAGCTTTGAGGCTGCATGACCTCCTTATGACCCCCGATGCCTTGGAAGATGAAGATGAACCCATTAGGAAAATATTAGCTTGACACTCCCACAACACCAAGGTGGAAAGCGGGAAGTTTTATAAGAAAATAGGGTTAAATTGGTTGTCTTATCTCCGACCATAAGAGTGAGTACCCGTGATCTTGGAGTCCCATACCATTCTAGGGCATAGTGAAGTATGGAAAACCTATGAGTGGTTTAAAGAGCGGTATTACTGGGAGGGCATCATGGAGACAATAACTGAAGTCCTAGATGCCTGTCTAACCTGCAAGAATTAATCCAGATACGATACTAGGTATCAGTACCAACCCACTACGCCTCAACAACCATTTCACATCATAAGTTTAGATGTGGTAATCCCTCTACCCCAGACTACCGAGGGAAACCGGTACATCTTAGTAGGTATAGTTCACTTTATCAAGTGGGTTAAGCTGTGGCTCTTCCTGCTCAAACTACCAAAGCCACGGCCACTTTCCTTAATCATTAGTTTTTTCTCGCCATGGTTGTCCCCAGGTCTTGCTCTCTGATAATAGGAAAAATTTTACCTCCATAGTGGTGAAGATCCTTTCTACCTCCATGGGAATGCAACGGCTTTTCTTGGCCCCCTATAACCCTTCGTCCAATGGTACCATGAAAAGATCCAATGGGACCCTGGTCTCTATTTTACAAAAAATGGCCACTTCAGACTATCTTCACTGGGATCTCTACTTACCCAGTGCCCTCATGGCTTACTGTTTCAGAAATCACCAGATTTTTAAAATGACATTCTTCTGACTGTTGTATGGTCGAGAACCTGTGGTGCCAGCATTATTAGCCAAAGATATTTTCTCCAATAAGACTGATCCTGAGCAAGCTATGAAAAACCTAGCCCATCACATCAATCACTTGCAATCAGAGGCGATGACCAACTTGGCAAAGCCTGACACCAAAGAGGGTAAGCCACTAACGAGCTCTGGCCCCCTCTAACTTCCTTCCAAGTGTCAGACTTGGTGCTATACTACCATAATTGCATCACTCTCAAAAGTGAGAATCTTGGGTCTATCTTTGAAGGCCCTTTTGCTGTCACCTATAAATGAGTGAATGAGTACTCTATCAAATCCCTGGCTGCCAGAGTTACTGTTAACCAAGTCCATGGCCAATTCCTGCACCCTTACTTTTCCCCCTAATACTTTTGACAGGGGTAATTTGGACAATTAAAAGTCCAATATTGTAATAAGAGTGCTTCAGTTCATAATAAGGACGAAATTGGCTAAAAGACCTTGGTCAATTCTTAATGGAACCCCTTGAATCAGAGCAATACTTTTATTAATGTTTCTCGGGCAAATAGCATGAGTTTAGGTAATCAGATTGCACCAAACATGCGGCGAAATCAGGGAAGTCCATCTGATGTTTCTCCCCGTTCCATTAATAATTTAATTAAACCACCTATGCAGGGACTTTTCCCTTTTATAGCCTCAGAGGGGTCCCAACAGTTGTAAAACTTCCCTCCCAGTGATTGGTTCAGATACATCAAATCTTGCCTAATGGACTGGTCCTACATACTCTCAAAGCTCCATTGGTCATTCCATTAAGGCAATTCAATTTTATAGAGCTCTGATAGGTCAAACAACCATACTTCCTAATTAGGCTCAAAGCTAATAATGAATTGATGCCTATCTCGGTCTAATCCCCAATTTAATCTAAATACTAAGCAGTGAGATCGTAACAGGGTTCTCTTTTAATCCCCTCACCACAACTGATAAAAAATATATAGTATTCATTTTTATTAAAATTATTAGTGCTTGATGATTCTCTAAAATAAGTGGTGTCAATCCCCTTAATTGTTGGATTTTAGCCAAACAACGCACCAGCGAGCTCAATAAAAGTTAGAATCCAACACTAACAATACTGGATGAATGGTTGCAAAGGCGTGGGGGCCTGCGAGGTGGGTGACTCCAATAGGAACCACAAATTGTAGTTCAGTATTGGAACCATATTCCAATAATTCAGCAATAATATCATTATGTTAAATCTCAGGTGTAGGTGGGTAGGGAGGCCTGCAAACTGAACCACAAGAGTGTTATCAGTGGGCAACCAGGTATGAGTAGTTGAGAGGGGGTGCCCTGGAACATCAGGGGGATGGTAGCTGCTACTGCAGAATCAGCTTCACTTTAGAAGCTGAGATCAAAATACCCCTTAAAGGGTTGAAAGTTGATAGATTGTGCAGGCTGCATAATATTCTGGGCTAATTTGATAACAGCTTTGTCTGAGTAGGAGAACAACTCACCATATTCAACCCAAAAGCCAAATTGCATGTTGATCTAGAGGAGCACGAGGGGGCAGCGTGGCGCCACCTGGGTTTTGGAAAGATGTAAAGCTAATTCTTTTAAGCGGGACTTAGTGCCTTGAAGAATTTGGAGGGCTAGCCAAGCCAGCCCAAGCACATTTCAGCAAAAGCTGAAAAACATTAGGAGGTGGCGCACCACTGCCTCATGTGGGAACAGCGGGCTAAAATTTCATTGACATAGTTAACATGATTAGGACAACGATGATTGGAGCTGTTTTTACTAAATTTTAAACTACAATTCGACTAAAAGTGGTCAAATCAAGAGCCTAATATGAGAACCTATTATAGATGTTTTTTATCCTGTAATATAGATTTCAGATTAAGTGTCAGACAATTAGATGTTTGACTATGTGTAAGATTGTTTCAGGGTCAAGTTCCCCAAAATAATCCTTGAAATCTCTATTCTAACTCTCTGGAAAATAATGCTGATTACAGTAATATTGCTACTCCTATTCCTCAGGATAATAACCTTGCTGTTGGTAATATGGTTACGCCAAACACATGGCGGAATTGGTAGGATCATAAAAAGATCCCCAACGTCCCACTTGCAATTTAGTTTAAATTCCTAATTGGAAACCACCCCTTATATAGACCTGAAGGGGGTTTTGTGGGTGAAAATTCTTTCAAGATGTTTAATTGGATTAGATATTAAATCCTTACCACATGGGTTCATCCTACCTGCTATCAGCTCACCATCTAAAGTCAAGTCAAGGAGATGAGTTTCTAAAGAGCTCCAATAGGTTGAATTTACATGTTCCATTTTGAGCTACCATTAATTTATGGTGAATCCCTTGACCGCAGTTTCTTGCCTCAAATTACTTTAAAAACTAGGAGGCAATGTTAAATGGGGTATCGCTTTTTATCACTATCTTTGTTAATAATTAATTTTTATATTTAAAAACTCCATCTGGTTTATTTTTACCCAAGAAATCTTTAACAGCAGCTAAGGTTTTTAATACTCCTGAAACTGGTATATTATTGAAATCCTGTGCAAAAGCACTTGAGAGCAGTAACCACGCTAGGATTCCAACAAGTGGTGCTCACTACAAGGAACCTGTACACCACAATCTTTTACTAAAAATGGAGAACGTTTGGGTTAATACCTCTCCTAACCTACCCGCTGCATCATAACTAAGGATAGCTGATGTCAATTGAGTGTCTTTAACCCTCCAAAACCCAGCATGGTGGAGCTTGTTGCACAGGACCAACGCAAGTGAAATAATAGTCATTGTTGTAATAATAAAACTAGCCCAGCAGAGGGAGTTGGAGCTAAGAAGACATATGGCGAGGGTGTTGAGCGCTTTGAAAGTAATAAGGATTCTAGCAAGCTTCATAACTTGGCAGTGGCCCAAAGGGTTGTTAATAACCGAGTTTAAACGGGGGTAGAGTGCACTGGTGACCAGGTTTGGAGGGAACCTTGTAGTACCAGCGGTGTACCTGAGGCTGTGATGATTTTAAATGAAATAAAATGAGTAAAACGTTGCAAGACCTCCTCAAAGAGGTCCATGCACTGGTGCACCCAAGTCAACATATATAAAAATGGAAAATAACAAAGGGGTTTATCTGGGAATATGATCAATGAGAAATGTTGGCCTTAAGAGAACATATCTAAACAACCTTGGGAAATTCTGGGTCAGCAGAAGTGGTCCCATACCTTGGTGCAGCAATAGGCGCACGCTTCCATACAAAAAGGTAGTAAACCTCAAAACTGACCTCACTTGAGTGATTGATTATAGTTGTACCCGGCCTGAGCTCATAATTTCATAAATGGAATGGGTTTTGAACCCCGTTCCCCAATTAACCAGATTGTCCCATTGTCGTTCATTAAGTAGCTCGTCCATTTTAAAGTCTGAGTCAAAACAAGAGGCTGGGCGTTTTACACCTCACTTGTACCAACCTGGGCGTATTTGGCTTGTACCCAGCGTTGGTCCAAGGTGTGATTGAGGTCAGGAAGGGCCTGAAGTTTAACCTTCTGGACCTCCTGCCACCCAGCCTTGTCCTTGGGGCTGTTGCCTATTATCAAGTCATGTAAACATGACAGCTGCTTTAGAGCAGAAGTTAGACAGTGTTTTGTTTAGACTTGCTAGCTCAAACAGCACCCCTCTCAAGGCCTTCATGAGGCCATTCCAGCCATTCCTAAACATCCCTTTAGAGAAAAGTCTACCCTGGGAGAGGGTAACATTGCCTTATTTTTCTTCATTTATGAATCTGCGATGGAAGGTGTGGTAGACCATCAGAAAAATTCGCATATCCTTTGCTTATGTTGTATGGCCTATGAGATAATGGTTCCATTTATGGAAATCCTGAATACCTGGTAGGAAATCAAAGCAGCGCTTATGAATGAATTCAGTTCCCTACAGATCTTACAAAGGAAATACCCAGGCTTTTATGTGTTTTAGCATGCAACAGGAAAATTTGTTACTTCTTTGTTGATCAATTTTAAAGTGAAGTCCAGCCATTTTTACTTGAAAAAATGCTACATTTTGAGGACACCAATGCTGCCATTCTGACTGTCTGACTCTTCACCCTTCCCTAGCCAGATATATAATATCAATTAAAAGTTGCTTCTGGAATGTTTTTGATATAAAGGAAGCATTATTGGATTTTGCGAAATTTCATAATGTTAAGACTACTCAAGGAGTAGTGTTAAAACCTCCTGGTTTAGACATTGAAGTCTTTCAATCATACCTTGTCAAAAGGATTCCTACAACAACTTCCATGGGACTCTCTATGCTTATTACCATTCCTTAACCTGCGCCTGTGAGTGCCTTAAAATAGACTCCACTCCATCACGTGAGAGTGACAAGAGTACGTTGGTGGTGACAGGGTTATGTTCCCTTCCATCCCCTTCACCCCAAGTCCTCCCTTCTAAATCAGTTAAACCTTGCCTTGCCCACGCTCTCCCCTAAGGGCTTATCATAGCGGCTCCGCCAGCAATCTTTCCAAGCTGCAGTCCATTATGTCCATGACATATTCTTTGGCCGCGTACATGATGAAATCTTCTCACCTGATGCAGGTACAAGTTAGTGAGGCCAAAACGCTTCCTTCAACGACCAAAAGGGTAGTTGAGCATATAAAAGCCATCCACTGTGATGAGTAAAAGCCTGACTCTCATCCCACTCTTAACAAACCTCTGATGTGCATAAATACCTCTTGTATGACTAATCTGAAGGGAGTTGTGAAGATGTTGGGATTATGTCTTAGGAGCTGTAGTGGAAGTGAGGATACCGGATTGGTTAAGCCCTGAAAAATTAGACAAAACTCTGATACCCAGAGGAACCTATCTCCGTCAGGTGCTGAGGTGCTCTGATGTTATTGATACCTCCAGTGATGCTGACCAAATTACTGCCTCGCTGAACTGATCTACACAGCGTGTTCATACTCTACAATCCATCAAATATAAGTACCCTGAGACCTCTCAAAAACTAGATTCAACTTTTTGTTTCTAAGGAGGTTTCTAGCTCTCTCCCCTAACCTTGGTGGAACTGTAACCAAGGTGGAGGTCGTCGTCAATATAGTTTGGGACATGGCTATCCTCAACACTGGATCCCCCAGTGAATATTATTTCCTCAAAGCTTATATAGAAAATTAAACTTGAATCTGACTTGAAATACACTCATGAGTTTAGAACGGCAGTCCAAATAGCACTTGCGTTATTAGAGAGTACTTCTATTTACCCATCATATTTGGTAAGCTTATCTTGTTGGCTTTGCTGTGACATTGAATAGATATACTTATGATATGCTCATTGGTACTTAATATATGCGCGAGTATTATGAAAGCATTAACATGAAATAGAGATATCTCTCACTGCTTAACTATGAGGATCCCCTGGTTCTGACTAATAAAGAACCTAAAAAAATCTTGCTCAGTTGAGTACTCTTCCTCTGCGTTAGCCTACATTATTTGACAGTGCGGGATTTTATAAAGAAGCTGCCTGAATCATTGAAAGCTTGGGAGGGCATCCCTTTTTATGTGTCAGAAGAGATAATAGTTAAGGCTGGTTAACAAAGGGTGGTTGACTCCAAGATTGCCTTGCAAATCCTTTACAACTGTTTATTGCACATAACAAGCAAAGCTAGAGTTAGTCCTCTAGATCCTTGAGTATTGTCTAGTATACTAGACCCCGCCTATCAGTGAACTCTCAATATCCTACTGGGGAATCTTACAAGTAAGGACCTGATTGTAAAGAAACATTAGGAAATTGGAAAGTCCTGCTGATTTCAATTGAGAACATCTAACAGATTCACAGTATTGGGTCTATGTTAGATATGGGCTTATCTGCCGACCAATTGTTATGTTTTGCCTAATGTACATATTTTCAATGAACTAACCACAGATGAGCTTAAAAAAGTTAACACGTTGCTGGAGGCCTATAGTGACATCTTATACAAATCTGATTTAACTAAGGCTCATCAAGTATTGGAGTCACACCATTAATGTTAATGATGCCTGTCCCATCCAATCAAAACCCTACATAACTCAAAAGTTGGGGAGCTAAAGATGAGGATGGAGCTGAAACAGTTACCTGACGCTAAACACTAGTACTTCCCAAAGCCCTTACGTCTCCTCTCTTGCTTTATAAAGAAGAATGGATGTCATTGGGTAGTTATAGACTACCATAAATTGAACAACTTCACAAAAAAGGATAGTTACCCTATCCCCTGTATTGATGACACACTGGTCCAACTATCTGCATCAAAGTTCTTTTACATTATGGACTCAGCTAGGGGATACTGGCTATTGGAACTTTCTATAAGACCAGGAGATATGTTCTTTTACTTGAAGTGAAGGCCTATGCCAACCTATTCAATTACTACAAGGGTTGTTTAATTTATCTGCAACCTTCCAATGTGCTATGGATTTCATTTACAGGATCTTAATATGAGTTGTGTGTTTGTCTAACTTGATGATAAACCATCTTTTCAAAACTTTTAACGAGCATCTGATACATTTGATGGAAGTTTTGAATACTTTCAAGTGTCTAAAACTAAGCTGAAGCCCTCAAAATGCACTTTTTCTGTAATAAAATGAATTTACATGGACACTCCATCTCACAGGAAGGGATTCAGTCCCTGAACAATAAGGTTGAAGCTATCTTTAAAATGCCTGTGCCCCAAGCTCTGTGGGATATATAGGTGTTTCTGGGCATGATAAGATATTACAATCAATTTATCCCCAAGTTCACCAAGCTCAGTGAGCCTCTTCACCTCTTAGCCAAAAACACTCCTTTCTATTGGGGTGCTAGAAAAAAGGCCACATTAAGATGCTTAAGATATTGCTACAGTGAAGGTCTATCCTATGCCAGTCTGACTATGGTAAACTTTTCATTTCTTTTTGCCAACGCCTATGACTATGCCATTGGAGCCATACTAGATCAATTGGATGTGCATGGGGTTGATCATCCCATTTTCTACTTTGCTAAAATACTTTAAAGGCTGAACACAACTACAGCATCATGAAAAAGGCGTTTACTGGATGTCTTTCTTGCTGTCAAATATTAATAAAATTTTTTATAAAGGACATCAATTAAAGTTGTTGCTGACCATGCCTCTTTAAAGTGGTTAGAGAATATGAAGGATCATACTGGATGGTTGGCTCATTGGGCCTTGAAGCTCCAGGCCTATGATATGACCATTGAGCACCAAGCTGGAGCTCGCCACATAAATTTCAATAGGTTGATGTTGTTGCCTGTCTAAGACTTAGATAATAGTGAGACTGAGAGGTTACATGACCTTATGATGACCCCTGCTTCTTGGGAGGATGAGAATGAACCTATCTTAAAGGTGTTAGCTTGACACTCCTGCAACACCAAGGTGGGGAGTGGGAAATTATACAAAAAGGTAGGGGTCCATTACTATCCTATTTTAGACTGTCAGAGAGATTACCTGTGATCCTGGAGGCTCATAATATCCTGGGACATGGCGGAGTATGAAAACCTATGAGTGGGTTAAAGAATGGTATAACTTAGAATCAGTCATGGAATCCATTATTGAAGTCCTGGATGCTTGTCTAACCTGAAAAAGCAATCTAGCTTTAAGACCAAGAATCAATACCAACCTACCACATCAACTTTTCTTCCACATGATAATCCTAGATGTGGTTGACCCTCTACCCCAAACTACTAGTATAAATCAATATATCTTAGTAGATATTGAACATTTTACAAAATGTTTAAATCTGTGGCTCTCCCTTGCCCAAACTGCAAAACTACCAACAATTTCCTTTCTAAATATTTTCACTCATCATGGATGTCCCCAATTCCTTCTCTGTGACATTTTAAAAATTCACCTCTAGAGTGGTAAAGATCTCGCTACCTCCATGGGAGCACAACAGTTTCCAGCCCTTATAACCATCTACAAAAGGTATTGTAGAAAGAGCTAAGGGATCATAGTATATGTATTAAAAAAGGGCTACTTTAAACACTCTACATTGGGATCAATCCTTGCCTAGTGCTCTTATGGCATATTGTATCAGTTATCACTAGATCCATAAAATATCACCTTTATGAATTCAATGTATTTGAGAACATGGGGCACCTACTGTCTTAGCTAAATATATTTTTACTGTTAGGACTGATAATCCTGAAAAGGCATGAGGATGCTGGCTCTACCCTTTCACTAATTGATGCATATATGTATTTAAAAAATAGGGGTTTTTATAAATTAGGAATGCAAATATGCATCTAAAAAATGAGGGATAGGTAAATCTTAAAATGAATATATGTGTCCAAGCAATGAGATTGTGTAAATCTAATAATGTATATATGCATCTAAAAATGAGGGTTATGTATATTTATATTAAACTAATAAGTTATTTGTGTTATGAACAAGACCAAATAATTACAAAAAGTGTAAACATTAGCAAAGAATTTTTTGTCAAATTTAAGGGCCAAAAACAGATGTTTTTTAAAATTATTGAATGAGTAAATACTTCATTCATTACAATCTGATGTCATCACTTATCTAACCAAAAATATCACTAAAGAGGGATGTTTACTAATGAGTTCAGTCCACATTTGCTCTCTTTGGTTATCAGACTTGGTTTTATACAGCCATAATTTCATACCTCCCAGAAAAAGCAAACTCTGGGTCTATCAGGAAAGACCTTTCATCATCAGCTGTAATAGGGTAGATGAATATTCTATCAATTCTTTTGCTTCTGGAGTTACTGTTTGTTGAGTACATGGATTATTTCTACACTCCTATTTTCACCCAATATTCTTGAAGGGGGTAGTATTGGACAATAAGATGTAAGACTAGATGATAAGGATGTTTTGGTATCAAAATAGTTCCAAAAATATAAGTAGTTCCTCATCTAACTCTTGAAAGAATAGTTTAGACTGGTATATAAAGTTTACATTGAACTCCCAGTGGAATAGGTGAACTGAATTGGAAGCTCACCTATACACTAACTTAAATTCAGTGCTACCTCTTAAGAAAAATAGCATTCTTTTATAGACCTGAAGGGGGTATCAGAGGGTGAAGATATTTTGTCCACCACAATTAAGACATAGGAAATCTGGTAATTATCTGAGATAAAAATACTTTTAAGATAGCTGAGTGGATAACTTATATTAAATTGTTACTGCATAGGTTTATCATCCCTGTTGTTGACCCAGTAAAATGAAGCCCTCTCAGAGAAAAGATTTTTGAGAGCTCTGATAGTTTGAATCATCATTTAGCTAAATTGAGCTACCCTCTGCCTAATCTAAATTCTCTCACTCCCCTTATTTTAGCCTCTGAGTACCCTAAATATTGGAAGGCGCTATTTTTAAAAAGTATCACCTGTATACCTATTCATAAAATTTTTTAAATAAATCTTATGTGGTATACTTTTCTATAAAAATATTAAACAGCTGCCTAGAGTTTTAACACTCCTGCATCTGTTATATTTTTGAAATTCTGTGCCTAAGCACCTGTGAGCAACATTTTGTTAGGATTCCAATAATTGTTTAAGTCAATAGTGTGTACAAAAGACCTTTATATGATAGCGCTATTAAAGATCAATTTTTTTAACTTTCAAATTATTGTCAAATGTTATTTTATCATAAGTTCCAGTGTTTCAAATTTTGAGATCCCTATTTTGATTATTGCTTTCTGTTCAAACGTATATTAAAACTTATCAAATACAAGCTACCTATAGTGATTAATAATTCTTGACCTTATTGTGACTTTTTCCCAAAGTGCTTGGCACATTTAGTAGTTACCTTCCCTTGATGGAGCATTATGTGCCAATTTATTTGCAGCGATATAATCTCTAAGTGGATCTAAAGTGACTGCGAACAAAAGTCAGAATAAATATAACATCAATCATACGAGTATGCGTTTATAAAGGATAAGATTGAACTAATGTCTCAAAACATTAGAATACTTATGAAACTATCTAAAATTATAATATGAACTTGCATTAACAGATCAACTATTGGTCTATATTTTTTTTATACCAGAGTAACTTTTATGATTAAAAAGTTGTACTATCTTGACTTTTGCTACATGATTGTTATCTGTTAAAGCTTCTTTTCTAATAAGACTATCTTCACGAATCACTTAAACATCAACTTTTCCCATCTTAATTGGAGAATGATACCATATTAGAAGAAACAGTATGCTCAAAAAATCTAGAGCTAGCTTTTATCTCAGAAATCTATTATATTATAAACATATCAATCCAAACTAAGGTTAAATTTTTCAAACAAAAACCTCTAAATAGTATTTGTGAACGTCAGACTTCAGTTGCCTGATACCTTAAAATAATTAAGGTCATAACTAATTTAAGTTTTTAATTCTACTTGATTCACCAAGCTATTGACTTCTAACAAATTAAAATCTGATTAGTCTAAAAAGTGAGTTAACCTGAGCTAAATGTAATGACATGGGAATTATTTAGGGGCTTTGATCTTTTCTATAATGAATAATGTGCTATGATTCTTTTATTTTTGGATTACTTAATATAATTTAAGTTATTTACCTTGCTATTTGCAACATATAATGGGCTTAGATCCTAAGGCTAATAGCATATAACATATGAAATGCTATAACTAAACTCTATAGACCATTATTACCTAGTTCAAAGTTAGCCTCAAAACGATTCTACCCCTAAACCAGATCTGATAATATACAATTGTTTCAGATAGATTACCTGATATCAATGCGATGACAGACATTGTAATCTTATCTTTTTTAATTTACTTTTATTAATGATATAACTTTGCCTACAAATTTTACAAATAATGTTAGAGTTTTAAGGTAATAAGGCTTATCCAAACATAAGTTCAAAAAACAAGCCGCCGAGATTTTTATAAATAGTTTATTAATTTTCTATTGATAGAAGGTTTAGTATGTTCTATGCATAATTAAGTTTAACTTTATTATAAAAAGTTCATAATATACATGCTATAAACTAATTTATGACATCTTTTTTAAATAACATCTCACTATTGATTCTATATAAAGAGCTAACTTGTTAGATGCATTTTAGTATTTAACAATTTAATTACTTTCGTAAAACCTCTCTGATATCAGCTCCCCTTCTTGATTAATACAGTCTAGCTAACTTTATTGGCTATCATACCCTACTGGTTATCAAATGATTAACTATTTTTCTTTAAAATTAGTATTAGTACTGAAACATGGCTTAAATGATAGGATTAGAGGTGAGATTCAAGTTTATATCTTTATTGAATGTTAAACAATTATATACCTTTCTGACAAGCTCAGATAATGATTAAAAATCTGCACTTCTATAGAAAGTTAGCTTATCATAGTTTATAGATTACAATTGAATTTCTTCCCAACTCTAAAACAGTGTAAACTAAAATTTCTATTCTTCTATCAATTGTGTTAGATATATAATACGCATAAGTATCGATTCTATAAAGACGTTTAAAATTTATTCTATAAATCTGTTTACCAATATGGCGAATGACAAGAAAGACTATATGACTATTTATTAATCTAACGTTTACAAAATAAAACAATACAATAAAAGGCTATTTTAGCGAGTATAAACTAAGAGGCTATTTTTTCATCGAATAAAATATAACCAGGTAAAGAATAAACCTAAAGTAACGTTTAAAAACTGGAGTTTTTAGTTTATAAAAAGTTAATACACTGTAAACGCTAAAATAAATTAATCATTTATGTACATACCTTGGTGAATTAAAAATATTGCATACAATGTGTAGTTTATTTATTCGAGGCAAGCCGACCAGGGGACAGACATTGCCAAAATAGAGAAAGAAAGTATCGACATGAAACCTGAGCAGGGTCAACTCTGTCGTAGAAAGTTTTTTTTCACCTCCGGATCGGGACTCGGATTTTTCTGGTTACGTCAATGTGTAGTTTAGTTTCATGCTTATCGTTATAGCAGGTCATTTAAAGATGGTTCAATAAGCATATACGGATCAGTAAATCCATTTAATCCATTACTTTAGTAACCATATTAAAGTTTCGCATCAGCCTTTCACTCGCGTTGACCTAATCGTAGAGTTGGAACCGAACTGAGCACGATGACAAATTTTTACTGATTAATTACACAGCTAAATTAATTACCCAATGAAATGTAGCATTATATTAACTAGTCTCAGGCCAATAAAAAGGATTGCGACCCTAAAGTTTGCGTCACTTTTAGATTATCGGAGGTGATCTGGGTAAGAAAAAGAATTCTTTAAGATCTCGGCGGCTTTTGATATACAAATTCAGTTCCATTGAAAAGTTCGTACTTATACTAAAGATTTGAAGTTGATAAATGGCTAAATCCGATTCGGAGTTAGCTATAATTAGAAAGTATTTTATCAAACCTCAAGATAGAACTGATGATATCGGGGCCGAGTATAAAGCAGCCTTCCCAGACGTCCAGCTAAATCTAGCGCAGCTCAACGACCAAGAAGACTCAAGCACTGAGACTGATATTCAATCAAGTGTAGGACCCGTTTCAGGTAAAACCAAAAGGAAACTAAACGAGGCAGCAGAGTTTAGAAAAGAAATCTCTACTATCTCTTTATCGAACCAGGAAGTTTCATGTGAAGAAGCTTCTAAAGAAGATGTCCACCCCCTGAGCGCTTTGAATTAACGGCGAGAAACTTCCAGTGGTGGTGGAACAGCTTTGAAGGGCCAAGCGGCCCTCGACGTATGAGCTTAGAAACTCCAGGTAAACCAACTTTGAATGCTGACAATAAGGCTACACGTACCACGAGGAAGGCGGTATGGGAACAAGGAGCTTTGGCAAAGTCCAAGAAACCCTGGCCTACACAGGATCCTCAGCCACGCTTCATCCTCGGGGTTGTCTTTTCGTTGCAGGATATCCAACGACCTCCTCGGATGAGGATATCATTGAACTCCTTTGGATCCAGTTCTCGAGGTGGGGGATTGTGGATAACATTAAGCTCACGTTTACAAATACTGGCGTTCCGTTTGGTTTTGTGTACTTTGAAGACTACCGAAGCGCAGAGACTTTCCTTGCCGAGTCGGACCGAGTGTATATCCGACGTTCGCTGCTCCGCGTTGAGGATGCCCGCGTCAACAGGTCCATTTACGCTACTCATGTGGATGGGAGCAAAGTCCACGGCCAACCCCTTGCGCTGCAGTTGGAACGACACGGGAGAGTCATCTCGCTTGAATACGATGATACTGTGCATATTACTAATCATCGGGGGGCTTGGCTTGTCCGCTATGCCTCGTGGGATGAAGCCATTTCAGCTTACCGGTGGCTTTTGTTGCAAGGGTGTTGGAGTGCGGAGTGGGGGGCCCAAGTAGGCCAGAGTGGGCAGACAATCATATATAACCTCATCTACGTCGATGGTCTTGATTCGCGCATCGTGGACCGCAAAATGGTGGTTGGCATGTTTCAGCAGTATGGGGAGATCTGCTCAGCGAACCTTGTCAGTCGGGGGGCCACAAGCTTTGCCTTCATTGAGTACTACAACCCGCTTTCTTCTTTTCGGGCCATCCGGGGCTGTCACGAGATGTCCTGGCTTGGTCAAATCATACGCGTTCAACACTATCGACGCTCTCCTGTCCGAAACTATCAGTAACATTGTTTACTCATCATCACTCTTAAGGCTTGAATACGTCTGAAGGTAGATCACTAGGATACAGCTCATTATAAAATCATTCTCATGGATTAAAGTAAAGCTTATTTATTCAGTACTTAGCTGCTTGACCCTCTCCCAATCGATAATGTTTAATTTAAGCACTGATAAAATAATTTAATGCGGTATTAATTAATAATAGTTAGTTAACAATAATTACAAATCTGGTAATTAATGCGTTTATTGAGTATTAAGTATTTAATATTAATTTTGTATGCACTGCTTAGTATCAAATTGTATTCTATTCATCTTCCCAATTAGCTACCAGCATAGAATCTATGCGAAATTGTAAGGCTTAAAGCGTGAAGCACCCTCATGGGGTCATTTAATGCGCAGGAATGTATCTTATTTATGCAAATGCCCCGATCCAAGCTCATGCTCTAAGAATTAATTCCAATTATGAGATTAAATTGCCTCATTCAATTTACTCACGCTTACGCTAATTTCATATTTTATAAGTTTGAAACCCCTTTTTGGTATTAGTGGATCCCAATCCAAGTAGGCGAATACCAAAGACTTGAGTTTAAATACTTTGGTAATATTTAATATAGTCTAAAGCCATTATACTTTATCTTTTTGTCAAAACTTATCACTTTCAGTTGCCAGATCAGCTTTTAGCAGGTTTAAAGTAATGTGTATATAGTAAACTGTCAAATATATAATGAGATGCTTTCAAACGTTTACTTATGACTACCGCTACCTCAAGCAACTGCAATAATTTGAGCTTTAAATTTTTAAATAGACTAGGAATTTATAATAAGGTGATTTAAGGGTCTACTAAACTATTCTATAGTTCCCAAGTTATTTTACTGTTTCGTAGGTTTTATCTTATTAATGAGAAATAATCTATATACTAATGCTGATATTATGAGAAATTCAGAAGCTACTATTATATTTCTAAACTTAATTTCATTTTTACCATATCAAACTTTATCACATATCGCATTTAACTACAACGTCATATAAATGTTAAGTGCAGAATTAAAATAGTTAAAATGAATTAAAAATCACATGTTTTCAGGGGATCAGCTATGATGTTATTTAAGTTAATTGTTACACTTAAACTAGAAAAACTATAAAACTATGATTATCTAGCACTAGTGGTGCCAGACTCAAAAGGGGGAGCCGCCACACATTATAATCCAAAATTCTAACTTTAATAAAGCATCTTTAACTATATATTATAAAAACTAAATTTTCTTGTATATTGGCACAATATATCAGATCTAAATAAGATAAGCAAATATCTTAATTATATACCCTATAAATATGAGTATTCAATAAAAGTATAGATTTATATAATTAAAATTACCCATCAGGTACAGCTCTTTAGCACAATACACTGAAAAATCTGGAATAAGTCCTAACAAGGTCAGTCATAAAAATAGATACCTTTATTAAGTTAAGAATCAATATGTCAAAATAAAGTATGATATAATTTGTATTAGGTTGACCTTAGGATTATTATTCCTATTGGTGGTAAGAGGGATGAGCAAAAGGGTCCAGTTGAAACCTAAAGAGATAAACTCTGCTAACCATAAACTTGTTTCTCATTTTGCAAATTATGAATCTTTGATTTTAGGATCCTCCATACAGTGTCATAGTATTTAAGTAGTCATGCATAGTCTCTAAGCCAACATGAGACTAAAATTCTGGTATCCCAATTATGCATGCATGGCATAATTTTTACTTGAACTCCTACAGGGTTGTTCTGTCACTTTAGTTTTTTTTTAGTACTAGATGGTCACCTGTCACTTTAGTCAACTAGGCTATTAACCACCATCAAAATAGGTATCTGAGATTTAGTTACAGCAAAATCTAATTAAAATAATCACTACCTTAAACTATAAATAATATTAAATTTAGCTAAACTTTGCAAAAAATTAAAAGAGCTTGATTTTACTAATAAAAACTAACCTATAAATTTAAATTAAGTAACTTATTTGAGCTAAGAACCATATAAAAATTTGACTTTACTAAATAAACTAATGAACTGATGGTATATAATTTTTAAAATCAGAGATTATATTATGTCTGCAATTTATATATAAAAATGTATCATTTTAATTTATTCAAAAAATCTATAACTATATTTATGTCAGGCTTATGTAAAAGTGTAATAAGACTGAGCTTCTACCCAGGGTGTGGAAGAGCCCAATGGAATACCTAGAAAGCAAGGGGTGAAACCATTCACATTATATCTAAATAAGCTAGCCTTCAATTAAAATTTATAAAAGTAGCAATTTGATATAGTACCTCTTGCTTACACCACAAACCATAGGGCTTTGATGGACAACCAAACGAGTTAAAGCTACTGTTCAGGATGTTAAAGGGGTTAATGGAGGACAACTCTCCAGATATTTATGAGCAAGCATTGAATTATAAAAGTTTTTGCATAAATTTGTAGCCAAATAAAATGAAAGAAAACAGTTTTAATTCAAGCTACTTTTTCATCTTAACAGTGTGTTGCCAGATCTATTGAGCAGATTTTACACAGCAACATCTGAAGTTAGTATGGTCAAAACAATGGCATTTATCACCCAGGAAGTTCTTGGCACTGGAAACATGGTAGGAGGATCGTGGTGTTTGTTGAGAAGAATTGAAAATTGGCTATCTTGAAAGGATTTTATTATGAACTTGTAGAAAAGATTAAATTGGCAACTGACTCTACTGAGGCTAACTGCCATATCCAGGTGGGCGTTATATGGGATGCAGCAGCAGCAGGAATCTATATTGATGAAGTATGCTTATTGATCAGAACTGAATAAGCTCCTAAGATTTTATATGGGGATTGATTTTGTATTAAAAAACCAACTTAATACAGTCTTCCAGAACATTTGATTATAACATCTCAGTGCATTAGTGTTGCATGATTTTTATACAAAGGATGGCTAGATTTCTCAGATTCTGGAGGCAGAGTTTGAACCTTAGTAGGCATTCTCAATACGTTTTTGTTACATGAAATCAACTTTGAGCCTTCCTGGGCAAATTCTGATCAATTAGTTTGTGATTTGGTATGTTTGAAATACCCATTTTAAGGATGATATTGTATTGCATATTTTGGGTGCTGCTGGGGAATAAAAAGCGTGGTGGATACTTTGAAAGGGGGGCGCCAATGGGTGCTTTCTAACTTGAACAGTCTCCTTTACAAGGATATTGATTTTATTTTTGAAATTAAGGTAGAAGGAATATGCAACTGGGTCATTTCCCTAAATTTGGAAAGCTGTCACCTAATGCTCATCCACCATATGGGCTGGTTCCTTCTTAAACACAAGAGTATGGGCATGGTTATTAAGTTCTTTCTTTGTCCTGAATGGGTGTAAGGCTCCATCTAACTGAAGGGTTAGACCTCCAGACTGAAATCACCCTTTCCTTTTGGAATTAATCCTATCCCTTATCAGAAATTTTGGCCAGGGTAATGTTCTTATGGTTTATGGAAAAGCTGGTTGAAAGGATGGCTACTATACTTTTGGAGGATATGGAACATCTGGATAGTCCTGGTGAGACTCTTCATTGAGCTCCTTGCAGTTGATGTGGTATTAGTGCTCACCCAATTGTCTTATGAAAGGGAGTGATAATTTTATATGACACATCATCTAGATTGGGATTAGTTAAGCTTTAATTTATTTAATTATTGGCTCATATATTTAACTTAGCTTATAGCTTAAGCTTTGATAAAATTATTTATGTCATCTGATCAGCAAAGTTAACTATTTGAATGGTTTAATAATAATTTACTTAGGATGCATGTCCAATAATTGTTACATTTGCAGCTTTTGCCAGGGATTGTTGATGACAATGTGGATATATTTAAGTCAGCTCTAAATGAGCAATTACTTATAGGAAATTGTTAAATTTGGTAGCCAACATGTTGGATGATTTAAATGGCAATTTAAATACTCTTTTCAAGTAAATATCAGCTGAGTATTCCCAATATTGAACTAAAACCTTTTCAGCAGCTAGAAATGCCAAGTTTAATGTAGTTACCATGATTACCCTAACACACATCCTCCATTACTATCGCCTATAAATATTCCTTAATTTTAATGGCAATAACTACCTCAAACCTACATCTTATATCTTTTTATTTATTGGTGTTTATCTGCTTATTGTTGAAGAGAATTCATATGTCTAAGTGTTGACCACCAGAAGTGAGGCCATAGTTACTTTTATCTTAATTTATTGCCAGAGTGAGCCTAAAGTCACTTGTTTTATCAATATCCAGCAGATTAGGAAAAATTTACTAAATAATCAAGACTTGACTAGGCTAGTGGCTTCATAAAAATAGCAAGTCCATAATTTATTCCAAAATCAGAAGTTAATTGAACCTGTGCATCAGTAGAAATGCCACAGTTTTTTACACTTGGTGCCCACTACAAAGGTTGAGTCATGTTTTTAATATAATTATGCTGAACTATTAAAATAATATAGAGCACAAGAGAAATCAGGAGGAGGGATTGTCAGCAGCTCACCAGGGAAATCTCTAATTAGAGGTAGGTAAGATGACAGATCCTCAATGCATTCACCTATCAACTATTGGACTAAAAAATGCTGTGACCATATATGAGCCACCCTCAGAGCGAATCCAAGACAGTTTGACTGAGATTAGTGAGATCCTGATGAGAGGTTTTCATATTTTGCCCACCAAAAACCTAGATCAGAGCTGTGGTTTATTTCACTACACCATGAATCAGGAAGAGCGAAGGCAGCTGATATGGAAGCTTCAGATAAAGTTTAGACTGTCCTTCCAGTTGGGATTCAAAAGCACCCAAAAGGCAAGCCAGAGTGCCAGAGGCATTGTCACTTGAATGATATTTAAATTATTTGGGAGATGATTGACAAAGGTGAGCTGACAGGATAAAAATATAACAAACAACCTGGCAAAGAACCAAGCTGTTGCAGCCTCAAGGCCAATGGGCCTGGGCATAGTGAGTTTCAAGATCAGGGAAACGTTCACAAAGCCTTGCCACAATAAGCCCAATTGAACGCAGGGAAAACTAAAGGTAACAATATGACTGGGATTACCCAGTTAGTACAAGGCCTGCGGGGCCACATTGTAGATATCCTGAGGGTTCAGCAAAATTTTTTACAAAAAAGAATAAATTTAGGTGTGGGAAAATTTTAATGAATTTAGAAAAAAAATTGACCATCAATTTTCTCAGTTTGTTACAACTGCTTAATAGATGATTGATTTTGGGTAATATCTTAGGAAAGTGGGGAATTGGAGCCCTTGAGATTTGGCCTAACCCTTATGCCACATGTCACTGGTGCTCTTACCCCAATGTTTTCCTCCATTTTCTGCCAGCTAAAGCGGGCAGGAAAAAGTTCCTCAAAGATTCCTCACCATCTGATATGGCTTCCTAGGCTGATAACTATGGGCTATATTAGTATTTCATTTATTATAATAATCCCTTTTCTTGGCTAATCTGCAAATAAAGATGCGTGGTGGCTCCCCCTTTTGGGTTGGGCATACTAGTGATAAAAAATGAGATTCAGCCTAACCTGGTGAACTTTGAGCAAAGAGGGGAAATGAAAATAATTTAAACTAACTTCAATGTTATTGGCGGTGGGCTGAGTTGCTGTCAGTTCATCTACAGATGCCCAATTTTCTGATTTGCCACAGTTCTGGAGCTTGGCATGATGTCATCTTATTATACAGGCAGTGGGAACCTCACAAGGCTACCCCATGTAGGGGTGGTTCCAAGAGGTTGTGAAGGGTTTAGGGCATCCCACCCACCTGCTGCCGGTCATTTTGGCATCTGTTTGACTGCTTGGGATTCATTAGATGGGGATTTTGATATTTTTTTTGGGGGGGGGTTCCAACTGACAGCAATCTTTGATGATGCCTGATTCCAACAGGGAGTTTCACTAAAGATTCAGACTTATGCGCTTTCTTAATATAAGTTACATGACTTTCAGGCCTTATTACCAATATTTCTAGGGAGGGTTTTTAACTGGTGAAAGCATTTCCTGATAACCTAAAGTCATTGGTGAGCTTTTCTAAAGATTTGACACTAGAGCTTTATTAACCAAAGTATGCACAGATAGTCTTTGTTATCAATGTTTTGGGATCATTAACTATTAAGGCCAAAGGTTTATTGCAGTTAATTGCACTTGGCCCCTTTTCCCTATGCGTGTGCTAACTCTTCACCAACTCAATAAGATACTCTCAATTCACTGTATCAATTCTCTAGTGTAAGGACTGTGGTTGGGAGCGGAGTCCTTAAAGGGTAGGCTGTGACCCACCACTCATTCACCACATGGGCGAGGTCACCCTAGGAAATGAGGGGGACTGACGGCCTTCTGGGCCTTTTGGATGGAAAAGGGAACACCCCTCAAATCCAAATGGAGGGGTACTCCCTAAAACTTACAACAGCACTTTTAGATATTTTATTTGTATAAATACCTAGACTTTATCAGGTTATCTGCATACTATTTGTGTAAGGATCCTGGAAGCCACCATAAAATTACATTAAATGATTCACTCATTCATTCTAAGAAGGGGGAACGTCCTCAAGCCCTTCCCTTGGAGAGATTGTCAGATTTGGCGCACACCTTCAACAAGCAATAGGTTTCTGCTGAGGCCTCTGACTTAATGTTACAACTCAAAAACCAAAGAGGGATAATTTTGCCAGGAAGTTAGATTCAGATGGAGCCTATGTGATAAAAATTGCAACAATCTTTGATGAAATCTGGGCATGGTTAAGTGAATTAAGGATGAAGTCTCAACAGGAAAATCAGCCCTGAAACAAATACAGCATGATTCCTCTAAAGGAAAGAAATTCTTTAAGGAATTTAAGAGATTTATGCCACGCTGGAACCCCAATGGAAAATGAATTTGCAGCAAGAACCGCAAATAAAGGCACCTGCAATATGCAAGCTGAGCCATGATGAAACTTACCCCAGAGTTTTAGGAAGATTTGTGAGTCCAGTTGTCAGAAATGTTTCAAGTTTTTCACCCTCACTTCACTTCAATTATATAAGCACAGTGATCTTTGGATGGCAGAGTACTGAGTTATTTTGTACTAATCTTAATAAACCATTATTTTCTCCAAAATTCTTTAATCATTTTGTAAGTTTTAAACATGTCTGTATACTCAAGGAACAACGGACCAATAGAGGGTCCACACTCATTTGTATAAGTAATGATAGTGGTCGTCACATCAGTTATATCTGTTATTGCCTCTCTCAGCGCGGAAACCCTAGGGAGTCATACCCTAAAAGCTTCACAAGATGAACCAATCCAACAAAACGACTATCAAGAATCTAAAAATGAACGGGATTCCAACGCTCAACCTCATCCATCCAAACTATGAAGAAAATGTAAATGATAATCCAGCGGTCACATCTAAGGGATGTTCTTCTGGAAATAAACCTGAAGAGATGATTGTCACTCCTCAGTACCAAGTACACACTCAAAGATATCAGGAAAATGGCCCAAAAATAACTCATGGAGAGCCAATCAAACCATTGCTTTATTTCAATTTTCCCCAATCATGGGGAAAATGGGAATGAAGATTTAGTAGAAGCTACTCAAAGCAAAATGGTGGGAATCAAACCCACTGAGATTTTTATTGCTGCACATTATCAGGTGCACGTTCAGCCAAGTCAGAAATTTCACCAAATGGAAAAGACCATTGGATGGGACTATCATATCTTGCTGACCTCAGCAGTTCAACCCCTCATACTTTAAGCGTGTTCAATACTACTTCTAGCAATCAGTTTACTTATTGGAGAAGTAATGATGTTCATAAACTAATACATTCTGCTCTTGTCCCCATGTGGTTTTTATTCGCTTATTATCAGTATGGCGATGCCTTATGACCAAAGGATCCTTTTATGGGTATTGGAGTACCCCTAATGGAAGTCTAATCTTTATTTGCATGGCAATTGTCTGACAATTGGTAACATCATGATTAAGTTATCAAATATGCGCAGCTGACTACCTGAAACATGAGAATGATCCAAGCTCAACAGCAGGTGGTAATTGCCGATCTGGTCACATACACTCAGATTGTAGTGTATAACATCAGGCGTTAAAGCAACAATTAGATGCCAGTTTCCAACAAGTTCATGCTGGCTTGGACTCTACATTGCAGTGTGTTCAGCAGTCAGATACAAAAATTAAGGACTTGGTGGCTGAGCTAAATAAAATTTCAAGGAATTGTCAAAGAGAACATTAACCAACTTGAGTTCAATCATTAGTGGAAACATGAAGTGGATAAACACTACCAGTTGGCAGAATCCAATATCATCAAGTTGATTTAAGCCTGGGCAGCAACTAAGTTAATGGTTGCGGCCAATACTGAAACCTACATCATCAGAAACAATTTGGTCAAGGGGAGACAATAATTAAGAACACCTTTGAAGATATGGAGAGACAATTTGCGAAAATTAAAGAGGTGATGAAAACCAAAGTTGATAGATTTCACACAGAAGTAGAAATCCTTAATAAGAACACTTTAGAAAAAAGAAACTCAATCCAACTTAGACTCAATAAAGTCCAAAGCCACTAAGTTAGATGATGAAAAATTTAAATATGAAAGGAGAAATGTGAGTTATATGATCATTTATTTGATGTGAAGAAATGAAAGGCTTTTCTTTGGAAGGGAGTAAAAACATTGAAAAAGACTTTAGAATGGGAAATAGAGAAGAACCATCAACTCTTTTAAAAAAAGACTGGAAACGCTTGTCTTGGGAGGAAAAAGTTAGACGATTGGATGACCTCAAAGATTCTAAGTATACTTGAGCTTGAGATGAATATCATGAGGTGGAGATATTTGAGGAATAATTGGTGTCTATTAAAGTAAAAAGTTGTGCCAAAAGTATGATTCAATATGTTTTGAAGATGCTATACTACTGCGGCCCTTTCATAAGTAACTGCTAAAGCAGTTCCATTATCTATTTGAATTCCAATTAGAAATACTGCACCATTTATTGTTGAGGATTTCAAGAGTACTCCTAAGTTGCCCACTTTCTTTGGGATAACATGACTACTTTTTCTGGTTATTTGATATTCCCATGTATGCTTACAGTATCCGTCAGAAAGCTATCACCATCATAAATGCCTCAATACCTTGTGTCATAATCTAATTTTGCACTATCTTCTCAGGGAAAATTAGAGCTATAAAGAGGCGAAGGCAGCGATTCTGGAGATATATAGGAACCCAGTTAAAATTTCAGCTCAGAAGCAAGAGTTCATGGGAGATCAGTTTAATAATGATGGAACGGTGGTTGCGTTCACTGATTTTTTATGAGGAAGCGCAAACCTTAGTGGAGCTAATATTATAACCAATTTCAATGAAAGAATTGGTATGAAAAACATGTTGCGCCCTCACCAAGTTTTACACTGAATGATGCCGTCAACATCACTAGTAAATATACCATTTCCCAAATGGTAAAGTATCTGAAGGTACTTTCAGCGACTTTTGACGTACCCAATTGGACCTAAAAGCTCAACAATCAAAATAATAATAAGCGTCAAGGATGATTCCCTAATAAATCCAGAGATTACAAAAATTGTGGAAATCAAGACAAGCAGTTTTAAGGTGCTAGATCCCTTAACAAGCTATGATTGATTTATTTTAAGTGTGGCCAACCTGAACACTTTATCAACTATTGTGGACAGCGAAAGCCTAATGATCAGGTTAGCTTAGTTCAGCCCAAGGAGAAAAAGGAAACTTACAAAGGCTGGGAAAAAATCAAGCGGTCTATATGAGGGACATTCTAGAACTGCAGATGATCAAGTTACCCTTGATTACCGTATGATTTGGAGGAGTTAGAGCTATTTGAGGATGAGTCTTAGTTAAATCCTCTTTGATAAAGGGTTTACCAAGATTAAACGGAATAACTAGACTGAAATCAAAGGGGGTTGCTCCTGAAAATTGTGAAGGAGATAGCTCATCCGTATGCCCAACAAATAGTTGAGAAGGTCAAAAACGCTGAAGATGGAACAACATATAAAATGCCAAATTATATGTAGTTAACATGTTGATTCCAATTGGTACTACTAAATTGACGCTCCCTGTTATTTCAGCTCAATTGATTCACACACTAGATTTGACAAATGAATCTGTAATACATGGCTTAAACAATAGTCTATCTTATTTTTAGTGCATGTATACAGATGTTTTAGTAAATCAAGTCCTTATCAGGCAATCTCTTATTTTGAAGTGCCAGTTAATATTGTCTCAACCAAATTAGTCTAGAGATTAAAGGCCAAACTGGATTTAGAGCATAGGAAACAGTATGAGACAGCTGTTCCTGGCTCTACCACCTCTTGTGGGGAATGTAGTGCTCTGCCGTCATGGTTTGGATCCTTGGTTGTATTGGCACCAGAGATTGCTCTGGATAATCAGACTTACATTATTCTCATTGGCAAAGACTAAATGAGAATGTATGGGGTCAGGTATTAATTTGAGGAAGATACCTTGTTGATTATAGGGCAGACATTGTTGCTGATCTAGTAATAAGAAGGAAAGGCGTACCTCATCACGAGGAACAATATCATCAATCTGAAATATAGGGATAGATATTATCTGTTGGTTATGGGTCGTGAAAAGAGTCCAAAAGTTACCCAAATATGTGAACAAAAATCGTGGAATCCCTTTAGTTTAAGCGGGATATTATAATATATACAGGAATGCAGCAAAAAGTGGAAATTGGCTCAATATTAGAGATCCCAAAGAAGTTAAATGCAAGTCAAAGCTCCTTGGCACTGAATGATAATTGAGCCTTAGGTAGCCTCAGGGATTTTAATCCCTGGTCACAAGGAGATTTGTATCCTTTTGGCTAATCTGGGAAGTACTCTAATGAAGGCCAAATGGCACAAGGTGGTTGCATTCACCCAGTTGAATCTGGTATTGGAAACTTTGTTCATTTTACGAATTTGGGGAATTTTAAGAGTTAGGACTACCTAAGGAATTAATGGGAGTATTCTTATATTAATCAAAAGAGATATGTTAGCTTGATTAATGGAGGATCAAAAGGTTGAAGCTCTGGACATATTAAGAAATACTGAGATATTTTAACAAAAAACGATCATGATCTTAGCCACGCAAAGGATATATTGCATGAGTTAGTACATGAGATGCTGGACCAATTCAGTTGGGACCTATTTGGAGGTCTAGGGCAGAAGAGGTAGTTTGTTGTAAAAGCAATTTGAGAAACTATTAGAACATGTAATGCTCATAACGCCATTCAGCTCATTGTTGAGTCATATACTGATTGTTAAGAAAAAAGATGGATAGAATCGAGTCATGATTAATTACTGTCAGTTTAGATAAAATCATGAAGAAGGATTCATATCCCTTGCTTAGAAATGATGATGCGCTAGATTGATTATGAGGAGCCAAATATTCTCCATCATTAATGTTAGGAAATAGATATAACAGTAAGATCAGCCCCTAAATAGCTGCGGCAGATTGGTTAATATTGGTTGAATCTGAGTATTAGATTACTATTTATTAGATCGCATCAACATAAGGCAATAATGCAATACTGAACTTACAAAGAATACTACTCATTTGATCACATCAAAATAAGACAATAAGGCAAAGCTGAATTCAAAAATAATAAATTTTGCTGGAGCCTCTCAGATGAGTTTACTAAACCATTTGTGATATGAAGAAGAGGAATAGCCTAAGACAAAGGGTCAGAATCAACCAAAGTTCTGAGTATATAATTGTGACATGAAGGCTAGAGGAGGAGGGCTTTATGGAAGAAGAAGCAAGGGATTGTGAGCAGAAGAAATCTGCGATATATAATAAAATAAATAAAGTGGTGTCGCCAAAGCTATTGATTCATATTATTATTAGATTTTCCAAGTTTATCCCAGGGACCGGAGATCTCCATATAGTCGGTCTGTTGTTCAGTGGGCCTAACCCTTTGCAAATCTTATGGAGATTATTAAACTATATCGCCAATTTTATAACAGTGTTGCTCACTACAGGGGCCCATTGAACAAACACAACCCAAAATACATCAGTCACTGGCCATGTCACATTTGGCTTGCATTAAAGGGGAATAATCACATCACGCTGCACCAGCCAAGTATATGGAGACAAACTTGTCTTAGATGTGGTGCTCAAAAAGCAAGATAAGCTCCTTCAGAAGCGCAATGATGTAATGAACCATCTTGAAAACGCATTCAGCCAGCTGCGGATCCTTGGACAACAAAACAGTTAACATGACAATTGCCTGAATAATACTTCTGAGTGTTTTTATTGCACGGAGTGGAAGTTAAAAAGCAATTCCTACCCTCAGAACCCCCATTGGGAAGTGGAAGACCCTCAAGGGGCCGTTTGGGGAGAATCATATTTATGATGAAGTTGAGGTCAGATACCAAGACTGGGAGCTTTTCGCTGAACATACAGGCAGAGTGAGCTACTCCACCCATGATGGCAGCCCCAGAAATGATTATTCTCCAATGGGCCAATTTTCACAGGTGATGACAGTATTACCCACCAAAGAGACCACACTACCCTAAAGCAACAGACACACCGTGCACCACTGGCCCTTCTGAGCCAACCCCTTGTTGAAAATCTGGCTATGGGCTTCGACTGATTCCCCAGTACAATCACAAGGCTTGCAGTTATGAGTGGGAGGAAGAATTCTGTATTGATAAGTATCCTCTGCTCAACTGTGATGGGAACATCCACAGGCTCTTGAAACGATTAAAATTTGTGGCGGAAGGAGCCTTAGATTGGCGCAAGGCTAAATTTCTGATATCCGCCCTGAATGTTGGAAGCGCTGAACAAGTCACTTGCTATCTTCCAAGCTGCTCCGTTGCATATCAAGGGATAAAGGAGGCTGTGCTGCGGTTGTTTGGGGCCCCACAAATATATCTCAGTGAAAGGCTGAGTTTTTGACAATTTATTTCTATTGTAATAAGACTCTTACTGAGTTTACAGACCGATTCATGATGGAAGCACATGTGTTAATCGGGGCAGGAACTCTATCTAATGCTAATGTGGTAATTAAAATTACCTCTGCGTTGAAGACAATCCGAAAACTGTACAATACCATGGACCCAGTTTTGCAGGACAACGTATCCCTGCTCAAGATTATCCAATTTCCGCGTCATCTATCCACTACCTTTACTTCACTCATTATGGATTGAAAATCCTCAGAAGCCGTTGCCAGTCCTTCTCATTTTGGGAACATCTCGTTCTGTTTTTACTCCACTCAGTAACCCGTGGCCTTAATAAAACTATGCGCCTAACCCTCAGCTGAGTTACACCCAGCAGTCCAAATTCTGGTCTGGGCCACTTATGACAACCATCAGCAGCCCATTTTTCAAACGGGCCTTCTTATGCCAACCACCAACAGTCCAACTATTAGATTGTGTCATCTTATGATAATCAAGGATCTGGCCCTATGAGGTAAATTGTTTTTCTAGCAGTCGCCCTGGGAACCTTGCACGGAACTTCCCCAATTGTCAGGTCCGTTACATACAGCAGGACCAGTATGACCAGGGAAAAGATGGTTCAGAGTTGAGACAGGAACCTCTACCTTTGCCATCCCAACCCCAACTGTCCCACCTGAACCTGATGAAGTATACTCAGCTGAAGCTCTCAGTACAACGACGAGTTCCTATATCAGCAGCTGGCCAGAGAGGTAAATATACTGATACTTGTGCGAGCAAAGGCCATAGTGGAAGGCGCACCCCAGGAACAACTGAAGCCCTACGCCTGCTAGATTTTCAACCAAATTTCGCTGAACGAACTGAGTCCCTTCTCAGATGCACCTTTCCTTAAATGAATAAACGTTGCCCTTCCAATGGACGCTATTATTAAAGAATACTCTAAAGTCAGCAAAGGGATTATAGGATCCCTAGAGAGAGATTCATTTAATGTTCACATAGTAAACAGTCAAAATTATTATTCTAAGTGTTCTTATTGTGACATTTTTGTGGCAAAAAAGTTGAGTTTACACTATAATAGATATGGGCGCCCCAGTCAACATAGTTTCTACTAAGTTGATGGCGAAGTTGGAGTTTCAACTTGATATGGAACATCAAATGGTGTATGGGACTGATGGAGCCAACAGCACAGTCTCAGAGGGCGCTAAACAGTGAAATACCCTTGCAGTTTAGGTCTATTGCCATTGTAGCTCCACAATAGTCTACTGAACAGAAATTATGCTCTGTTAATTGGAACCACTTTTATGTGACACTTGAATACTATCATTGATATGACAGAAATGACCTTCAAATTTTAGGGCAGCGTATCCCAATGTACTTTACCTCCAATGGAGTGGTAAAGGATCCTGTGAATATGAGACATATCAACCTTACTTATAGTGACGGTGTAATCCCAATTAATTAAATTTGACTGAAAAAGAGGACCCAGGTTCTCCACCAGCAGATATATGACTATCAAGGGTTGACCCTCAGAGCCATCAGACTTAAATTAATCCTACTGGCCACCAAGTATTAGTAAGCACCGAGATAAAGGTGGATATACTAACAGGACTTTATGGGGAGGTTATTGGGCCTTATCAGCAATTGCAGATTGAGACCCATGTAGCTCCAGGTATTATACTTCGGGACACAGAGAGATCAAGGACTTTCTAGTAAACCTAAAAAAACCATTATCAGGTCCCCAACTTAAATAGTGGCGTATCACTCAATTGACCCCTGTTGAGAAGGTCTTTTGTTAAAATGAATTTGGGTCCTGGATGAATTTGATATACCCATCAAACTGCAGCCCGGCGTAATGGATGCAGTATCTAATGAAAGGTTAATGGGGTTAATGGAGAATCACAAGGACTAGGCGACGCCTTAATTGAAAAATATATGGAGATTTTTGTCGTTGACAATCATGATTTGGGATGTGCTTGGAGGTGGTTCATTAATTGGAGACTGGAGGTCATCCACCATTAGGTCACAGCCAATCCGCCAATTGAGAGCAGCTGAAGATGTAGTTACTGAGGAAATCAGAATCTACTAGAGAAAGGGATGTTGGAACCGTCAAAGAGTCTGTGGGATTAACCTGTCTTAATTGTAAAAAAAAGAATGGTATCAACTGTTTAGTAATAGACTACCAGAAGCTTAACAGTATTACCAAAAAGGACTCATATCCCTTACCACAGATTGACAATGCTTTGGATCGGATAGGTGGTACTTGTATATTTCTGAAATGTATTTAATATCAGGCTACTGGCAAATTGAGTTGCCCGCAGAGGAACAGTAGAAATGCGCCATAATCAAATTCAAGGGGCTCTTTCATCCAATGTATATGCCCCAAGGGTTGTGCAATGCCCCGGCTACATTTCAATGAGCCATGGACATTATACTGGCTGATCTTAAGCTGCCGTGAATCCTCTTGTACCTTGATATCAATGTATTTTTGCAAACATTTTAGAACATTTTATTTATCTCAAAGAGGTGTTCCGCCAGCTTTCTAAGGACAACTTCATGATTAAGCCCCAAAAATGCCACTTCCTCAGGGACCAACTGGAATACCTTGGGTTTATGGTTGAATTAAAGGGGCCTAACTGCTGCTGGATAAGGTGAAGGCTATCCAGAAATGATCCGCTGAGTAGCAAACATGATGTGCAGGTTTTTTGGGGGGATGGTTGGTTACTACCAGCGCTTCATTTCCAACTTCAGCTGTACTGGGGTCCACTTTTTGAACTGCTGAATAAGGACGCCATGTTTGAATGGATGGAACGTTGACAATGTGACTTTGACATGCTGCAGACAGCATTAATTAGTGCGCTGATGGTATGATACCAAATTTTGAGAAAAAGTTGATTGTTGAAACAAACGCTTCCCTTTCTGCTGTCAGAGCAGTTTTATCCCAGGAAGATGATGAAGGAAAGGAGCAACCTGTCGCATACTGCAGCCAGAGTTTGAACTGCCATACACGGAATTACACCATGACTAAGCGGGTTTGCTAAGCAGTTATCTACGCCTATAGGCGTTCAGAAGATACCTGCATGGAGTGAAGTTCAAAGTAGTAATGGACAACGCTTCATTAGGTTGGCTGCAGAATCTTAGAGAACTGGAGGGGCGCCTAGCACGATGGGCCCTCAAACTGCAAGCTTATAATTTCAAAATCATTCACCAATTGGGATTAAAACACCAGAATGCTGACTGCCTATCGCAGCTACAGTTGAAAGTCATTACAGCAGATCTTAATAATATAATATATGATAAAATGCTTAGCGGAAAATATGATTATGAACCGCTACAAGTAATTAAAGCAACAGATAGGATGAATGCCTATGCGTTCCAAAAATGAACGACGAGTTGTACAAGCAGATTGAGGACACCACAGCGAACTTCCCAAGACCTTTGGACCAATCAAATATCGTTATGAACGTGCACCAAGTAGTAGATTATGGCAATTATGTAAGACACTGAAATTGTTAAGACCACAGTTTTATTGAAGACCATGCACTTTGATGTTCTTGAAACGATTTCCTGCTGCCACCAGTACCAAGTGAAAAAGCCGTTCTAGCAGAAGACTCTTATCAGCTGGTGAAACCTCATTTTTCTTGGCACAGGTATCCATCAACTGTTTTTGGGTCCTTGATGATGGGAGAAAACTGGTCCAAGTATATTCTGGTGGCAATTGACCACTTAACTAAGTGTGTCAAGGCACAGACAATATGAGATCTGGAGGAGAAACTGTGACTAAGTTTGTAATAAAGTGTATAGTCCAGCAACATGACTGCCCTCAGTTCATCCTTACCAACAACGATACCTATTTCACTTCCAACATTCTATCTAAGCTAAAATGAAATGATGGCCATCTATGGGGTTCTAACGACCCCATATCACCCTAAATCCAATGGTATGATTTAACGGGTTAATGGGACCTTGGCGAACATATGCTGGAAGCTGGTAATGGGCAGACCTTCAGATTGGAGTTCTCTCCTTTCCACCGCCATCTTTGCCTACCTCTCTAGCTATCACTCTGAAACGGAAAAGAGTCCCTTCCAGTTATTACATGGACAGCACCCAGCTCTACCTGCACTGCTCTATGCCTGTGTAAACAATACCAGCAAAATTGAAGCCACAATGCTACTTGACCAATCAGATGACTACATTAATCAAGAGAAAACTGTTACATACTCTTTCATCTTGGCCAAGAAGATAAATAATCAAGCTGCCAGTCAGGTACAGTGTAGCGGTCTAGCCTAGTTCAAAGATAAGATAAGGTTTTTTCATGATCAGCATGGGTTTGGTCAAAAGCATAAATTGGCAGACATCTGGATAAGTCTATTTGAAATAATTGAGAAAACGGGTGTTGATGCCTACATTATTAAGGACCCCGTGAATGGTCAAATTGTTAATCAAGCGCATGCAAAATTCCTTTGGGACTATAAGCAATGTGAGACTATCATTCAGTCAAAGGGGGTAATGTTGAGAAATTTATATGACTGGACATAAGCCCCAAATAAATTTTAAATTTATTGCGGGGAAGGCCGACCATGGGACAAACACTTCCGAATATGACTCAGGAAAGATAAACTTAGTACCAGGGGGGCACCCCAGAGAAGCGATGCTATCTCTTGTTGCCAGCGGGAACGCCACTTATGGGGAGGGGGAGGGAACGTGTGAAGGGGCCGTAGCCACTATTAAGCACGTGTGAAGGAAGGGGTCTGATATGATGAACCAGACTGGGAACCAGGAGAAGACCAGCTGTCAGTGACGCGGTGGGAGATATCCAAACATCCACAATTGAAAGTGGTCCACCAGATGAGACCGGAATCTGTGGACAGCTTCTGGGAGGGTGGGGAAGGAGCCAGCGATGGCATCCAAGACAATCGTGTGGATAGTCCACATGGCGATTGCAACCACCAGAGCATGGAGGGAGGGTGGAAGGGGGAGGCCATTGATGAAGCAAACATATCTCTTGACAGACTGAAGGGATGCGTTTGATCCTGGCCTAGCAGACGTTGGACTTCGCGCCATATCACTTTAGAGGTGGGGCACTTCTCCAGGCGGTGGAACAGCGTTCTATACTGGCCACACATGACACAAGATGAGTGTAAAGCATTAGAGCGCTCAGCTGTACGATACACCCGCCTCAGGAAGCGCCACACATGGGAGCGGACTTGAGGCTGCAACAGAGGATGGTGTGCGTATTTCCAGATAGTCTTTTGGGTCTCAGTGGAATAAGGGATGTCCATCATGTCCAGGTAGTCCACCCTGGATAGGACTTGGGGTCGAATGGGGATCACGCCATCATGGATGGGTAGCCCCTGTACCTCTTGTGTGAACTGAGGAGAGGGGCGGCCTCTTTGGGTTGTATGTCCACTAATATGAATTCTCCACTCTGCGCTTTGCATGGAGAGTAGGATTCGTTTGTAGTGGGTTTTAGTCCCGTGAGGACCTGTGGCCGATGTGTGTGATGTGAGGTATTTCATCAGGGAGTGGGGGTTTGATGGATTGTTGAGGCCCAAGGCTTGGGAGAAGTTGAAGCGGGCCGCACGGGACCAGTGTTGGGATGGGAGTGTAGGATCGGTGATGGCCGCGATCCAGGTGCCCAGGATCTTGGCAGCATGGGCTTTGAAGTCAAGCAGGCCCATGTCACCTTGATGATGAGGGCCAAACATGACCTCTAGCCGTACTGGTGGAGGGCGGCCTGACCAAAGCCATCCTTGCAGCAGAGCATACAGGGATTTGAAGAAGCTTGGGGAGAAGGGGATGGCGTGGGCTCTAAATCAGACTTTGGATAGGAGCATAGAGTTGGCAAGAACAACTATGCCAGTGAGGGTAGTAGGGTGGGCTCTGAGAGAGGCGATTCGCTTTGTCATGTTGTCCAGTATATGGCACTCCTTTACTGCGTACGCATATCCGCCTGCCTCCATCCACATGCCCAGATGGCGCACCGGTCCTATGGTAGGACGTGGCATGAAGGGGAGCACCAGTGGAGCGAAGTGTGTTGAGTTAGTAAGGCGTGGACGTGGGCGAGCAGATGGGCCGGGTTGGGAACTACTTGCTGGGGCCCAGCAGTTCTAAAACTGACCAAGGAGGATGATTTCAGTTTTGGAGGCGTTCAGTGTCGCGTTGCTTACCCTGGAATATTCCTGGATGAGGGCTTCAAGCGCGCATGCATCTTTGTTATTAGACACCCCCACCACGCAATCATCTGCAAATGTCAACATCTTGACTGGGGTTTGGCCTGGCACATGGACCCCAGTGAGGTGGGCATTCACATTTTGCAGTAGTGGGTCAAGGCTGAAGTTGTATAAGAGTAGGCTGAGAGGGTCCCCTTGTCGCAGGCCACTTTGAGGGTGGACTACTTCCGTTAGGAAGCCTGGGCCATGCACTGCCATTGTCGCAGATTCTGTGAGCAGCATCACCCAGTTTATGAAGCGGGGGAGTAGGCGGAATTGATGGAGGCAGGCCCTAAGGTATTCCCAGTTTACTCTATCATAGGCCTTTTGTTGGTCCAAGAATATAAGTGCCCCAGAGGCTGTGGACTGACACACATTAGCCACAGAGTGCACGTTATCCCAAATTGACCTTCTGGGGATGAAACCAAATTGTTCTGGGGAGATGGTGGCAGATGCTACAGTCCCTAAACGGTTGGCCATGATTTTTGTTAAAATTTTGGTGTCTGTGTTTGTTAGAGAAATGGGGCGCCAGTTGGCTAAATCAAGCTTATCCCCTTTCTTGAAGAGTGTGACAGTAAAGACCTCATGTCCTCCTGGTAGGAGGCACATTTCCAACAGGCTTTGGTTGAGTGAGGCTAGCAGCAAAGGGGATATATATTTGAAATTTTTTTGTAGAAACATATACAATGGCATCTGGGCCTGGGCATTTTCAGTTTGGCGCACCACGAATGGCTGTCCATAATTTGTTCGAAATAATTAAATTCATTATTTCTGGGTATCAGAAAATGATGCAGATATGAGCTCAGTCGAGAAATTCTGGTATTTCAGCTGGCTGAATTGGTTTAGCTTGGTATAACTCGGAGTAATATCTTTGCATTTTGATTGCCACTTTGGCTGGTGTGTCCACAATGGAATTATCCGATCTTCGCACCTGTGTGCAGGCCACACTCTGGCATGGTGCAAAAAAATTTTTAAAGAAGTATGTGGTGCACTTGTCACCTTTAGTGATGCATATGGCCCTGTATTGGACATAAAACCGATGTTTGTGTTGCCTTTTGAGTGCGTTGAGGTGGGCGGCTGCCTCCACCCACTTCTGGCCCCATGCAGGGCTGTATCCTGTGGCTGGAATGTTGGACTCCAAGTGGGCCAATTCCGCCAGCGTGTGCGAGATAACCGCTGATGTGGCTCGTGAGCATCTGGAGGAGAGATGGCGATAGTGGCGGATGGTGTCCTCTTTGAAAGTTGCCCATGTGGAAATGAGGTCTGCACAAAACGGTGCAACAAACAATTTTGCCAAAGTTGCCTCTTCCACCCATGTGGAAAATCCTGGCGATGCGAGCTCGGGGGGGGGGGGCAGATTTTGCACCAATGTGGGGCCTTTGCAACTGTGACGGGTAAGTGGTATATTATTGAGACCAGTCAGTGGTCGGAGAATTCTATTTTTGTTGTTTTAAAGTGGGAGATGTGGGGTTGGAATTTCGCCAGCATTAGAATAAGGTCAATGCGGGTCATGGACCTTAATTGGCTGTTGTGGATGTGGGGATGCATCATGTTTTCGAGCAGTGGGGCATGTCATGGCAGCGCATCCATTAACCCAAGGGTGGCTTTTAGAATGCGTAGTTCTATGTGACCCTGTGGGGCGTGGGGTGAGGGTGGCCACCAGTCCGTTGGTGAGGTTAGCCAACAGTTCATGTCGCCAACTAGGAAAGAATCGGGGGGTAGTGGGAGGGATTTGACCAACAAAAAAATTCCTGACACTCATGTGCACCGTTTGGGGCGTAGATATTGATGATTGTATGTGCAACGTCAGCCCACAAGAAGGTGACAATGAGCACTCAGCCATTTAGGAATGTTTCTGAGGATATGAATTTTGAAAATTATTTTTCCAAATTAGCACCCCACAGTGCTTCAACCAAAAGGATAGGGATGGTAGGAGCATTGTTTTCCAAGCTTCCTTGGAACCTCGTGGACAGTGGGACTCCTGGATGGCCAGGATATCCACGGGTAAATTGTTTTGTAAAAAACTCAGTTTCCTAGCCCAGGATGGGGAGGCCTTGAGTCCGGCGATATTCAGCATCCCTAGAGTGAAGGTTTCCCCCATTGCACCTTAGGTGCGAGGGGGTGGGCCCGGGGGCCCACCAGCCTCTTCCAGGTCCCCATAGGCTTTCACAGCAGTGTGGGTGTTAGCAGCAACACTATCGGAGTTTTTGTTGATTTTTGTGGAAAGAGTTGCATTGGCTTTGGCCTTCACTTTTTGTTTTCCCGACGTCGGATGAATGTTTTGCGGTACAGATAAGTTCAGTGCACCATCAAGCAGGGCAAAATTTTTTTTTTGTTAGAATAGGTCCCAAGTCAGTTTCAACCAGAGCTTGGGTGCAGCGATTGGGTGAGATCAAATCTCTAATCGGATCCTCAGATTGAGTGGCCCACTCAGCATGGGCCTCCCAATCTGATTGGGTGATGGATTCCCAAGTCGCTTCCACCGCGAAGGTCTCCATGTCCTCCTGGCGTTGTGAGTGTGGGATGGTGGTGGTGGCCTTGGCCGCTTCCTTGGCCGCGGCCCTATGGGCCTGCTTGGCCTTCTTCTGCTCCTGCGGGGAGATGGGCTTTACCAATAGGTAGCAGCCTTGTGCTCCCCACGGGAAAGCCTCCTTGGTGCTTGCAGTTGGTTCGTAGTGCGCCTCTCCACTGGCCATGGCCGCTGAGGGGTGCTCTTGGAATGTGACGCCCTCCTTGATGGGGCACGCATGCGCCTTATGGCTGAACGTGTCACAGTGGGTGAAAAATTGGGGGCGCGCTGTCCACGGTTACCCAGAATGGGTGGGTGGTATGCCTTGCAATGTCAATAAAGGTGGAGTGCAGGATCTGGGTTAGGTCCTTCGTAATCTCCTCAGTTGGGGTCAGAACTGCAATGGCTTTGCCAGTGCACAGATGTGGCATCAGCATGAAATGTTACATTTTGAAAGATTATATTTTGCCATATATGGTGAGACCATCTTTCAGGTGTTGCTCCAAAATGTCACGTTTTACTGTAGTAGGCAAAAAGTCAAACGTGAGGAAAATTTGGTTTGATTTTGTCCATCTGGTGCATTTGGTTTTGATGACCCATTGCCCTTTGGGGAGGTCGACCACTATGCACACCGCTGCAGCCTCATCTGCTGCTATTTTGCTTTCAAAACTAGGTCCAGCCAACCGCGCGACATGGAGTGAGGTGCAACGTACACCGCGGTCAGGAAAATTTTGTGTACATCTTCACAAAATTTTTCCCATAAGGCCGTTTTTTTGGATGTCCAGATACACTTGGACTCCAAATTCCACCGACAAAAGTGGCTGGGAGTGTGGCGTGTGATGTACTGGTTGCATCATGCTTGCCACGCGAGTATCTCTGGGGAAATTGTGACCGCCGGTTTTTTTAGATTTTTTTTCTATTCCGCCAGATTCTCTGGGGCGTTTTTGAATGTTAGAGGCCGCGGGCCTTCCGCCTGCTCCTCTTGCCTTGCTTGCCCAACTGCTCCCAGACATGGGCGCAGACTAATCTCCTCTATGAGATTATTAAACTAGATTTAGTCTAGAATTGAATAGGTTGCAAAAGTGTTTGCAACGAGAAAGAAAAGTTAAACCCATAAGCCCCAAATAGCTGCAGCGGATTTACTATTATTGATTAGAAAAGAAGTGATAGAAAACTATCTATTAGATTGCCTTAATATTAGGCAATAAGGAAATATTGAACTTAAAAAATACTAATAAACTGATCAACTCAAAAAAAGGTGATAAGCTGATTCTGAATTCAAGAATATTAGATTTTGTTGGAGCCTCTCAGCTATGAGGTAAACCAATTTGAAATGTAACAAAGGTGAATAGCCTAAGCCAAAGGGTCAGAATTGACCAAAGTCCTGATGTATAAGCATGACATGGAGTCTAGGGGGATGATTTTTGGGAAGAAGAAAGAAGGGATTGCGAGAAGAAATCTGCTATATATTATACAATAAATAAAGTGGTGTCGCTGAAGCTAATGCTTTTTATTATTATTAATTTATAAGTTTATTTTAGTGACTGGGGATATCCATATTGTCAGTCCGTTACTCAGTGGGCCTAAACCTGTGCATATCTTATGGCGAATATTAACTTTATCGCCAATTTTTTAACAATGAATTTGATCTCCAGCTATTGGTAAATAGATATGCCTTTAGAAAATAAAGAGATGTTTGCCTTTATTATGGCACAGGGGCTGTAACACCTGATGAGGATGCCTCAAGGGCTTGTGTATTCCTCCAGTGACGTTCCAGCGGGCAATAAACAATTTTATTGTATCTGAAGTTGTCTTGTGTCCTTGTCTATCTTGAGAATATTTATGTGTTTAGCTGAATGTTCATGGATCATTTACACCAACTTGAAGAAGTGTCACATGACTGGGTTTTCCAAATCTCAAGATAAAGTCAAGAAAATACCAATTTTTACAAATGAATTTTAATACTTGTGATTCATGATTAACTCCAAGGGACTTAAGCCAAAATTCATAAGGTATAAGCAATTAACAGATGTCATTACTAAGAGCATTTAAGATATTCAAGGTTTCCTTGGAATAGTTGGCTATTAATGCCAATTCATTAAGAAATTTGTGAAGAAGGAAAATCTTTTTTCCATTTTTCAAGGGATAAAATAAAGGTTCATATGGAACTATGAATCTCAGGCTGCTTCCTTGAACTGAGGAGATCTTTGATGTCAAATCTAATTATGAATTATCCAAATTTTGAAAACTTTTCATTATCCAGTCAGATGCGTTGCTGCCAGAAATAGGAGCCATCTAAAGTCAGGCTGCCAAAAATGGAGATGAACATCTGGCTTATGTTGTTTGAGCTTTATTGAAGGCCAAAAGGAACTACATGGTCACAGAGTGATAATGTCTTGCAGTTATTTATGCCCGCAAGCAATATCATGTCTAAATCCATGGGGTGCACTTTACAGTTGTGAATGACCTCACCTCTCTCCAGTGGCTTCACAATATCAAATAACCAGATAGGATATTTGTGCGGTGGTCTTTGAAGCTCAGTACTATAGCTTTAATATAGAGCATCAAGCAGGAGATAAGAATCAGATCCCAATGGGTTATCAAGGTTACCAGCTGTCCTTGCCGTGTAAGATTGTGCTGATGCCCTATTTGATCTAATGGTCTGAGGAGAGCTGCAGGATGAACCATCCAAATTCAGACTGCATTGATAAAAAGCAATGGAAAAGATGAAATTATCAATGTACAATATATAAAGATTATGGATGACAAGAGGCTTTTGTTTCCATAACCTATATAATACACAAAAATAATTTGACTAAACAAATATTTGTTGTTCATGAAGGATTAAAGAAAAAGCTTGAACACATTAGGCAAAAAAATATTGGGAATTGCTAAGTTATGATGTTGCAATTAGATTGCTTGTTTTGTGGAGTTCCAACTTAAAAAGCTGGATAGATACTTGATGAATTAACAATTTTTAAAGTAAGGATTTGCATGGCACATGGTTACAATCAACGTAATGAGACCACTAAATGTGATCATAGTTGGTGTGCATTACATCATAGAAGCGATTGAACACCTTATAAGGTGGGTGGAAAAATGAGCATTATGCAGAGATGATGTATTAAGTACCGCAAAATATATCCTGGGGCAGGTGTTATGTCAACACGGGTGTCCTCAGGTGCTATTGAGTGATAATGTGATTAATTTCACCTTCTTCATGTCACCTACTGAATGACCTGATGGGGATCAAAGAGGCAGTGCCTGCATCATATTGGCCAGAAACAGATGGGGTTATTAAACGTGTCAATGGGATGATGGTTGCTACATTAATGAAGATGGTCATAGGTAAGGTGTTATCATGGGAGTCTTGTCTAAGTTCAGTGACCTTTGCATTTAAGTTCAGTTTTATTCAGCAACAGAAAAAACTGTTTAAATTATTTTATGGCAAAGGGCAGTATTGCCATCAATTCTCTATTCAGTGGTGCAACAACTCTGGAGATGAGTGCGGGGATATACCTAGGTCATCTTGCAAGCTTAATAGTGGACCTTCAATCTTAAGCTTGTAATACAACAAGTTAAAAGAAGATTTTAGGCTAAGAAGACTAATGACAAGGTTTGACCTAGCCTGAGGGAATTTTCCCATTGGAGAATGAGTCGCCTATTGTGATACACATGGGTTCAATTGCTAAGATAATCTAGATCATTATGTTAGGACCATATGAGACTATTACAAAGAAGGCAATAAAGCCTACATGATCATAAATGTTTCTAATGGTCGTTTACTTAATAGAATAGCTAGCAAATTCCTAAAAAAGTAGAAATAAAAGATCAAAAAGGAAAAACTATAAAAGATCAAAAATTCATAGAACAATATAAAATACAGGAGAATAAGAAAAGATAATTATAATTTATAAAAGGAAAAAGGCATGCAATATAATTTTTTTACTTTTATTTATCATATTAACCTCAGGTTGTGAGTGACAAATCATCCTTTGATGCATCTGTAGGTAGGGAGGTTGAATGACAATATTTAAAAAGAGGCTGCCAAAGTTGATATGGGTTCAGACACTGTCAAGAGATAGAGCTACATGAAACACGCTCTTGAACCATTGAAGAATTTGTGAGAATATGTGATGATTGGAAGCGTGATTAAAACATCCAAATTGTCAAGACGAGAAACACCAGATTTTGAGAGGAAACAACTATGGAGGTAAATGTAGTTGGCGAATAAGTCTGTGTAATTTTATAAAGTAGAGGCATTGGGGGCTATGTCTGGAGTGCTTGGTGACAAGAATTGATGAGTACACTAGCCATATGGGAGAACAACAAACAAGAAAATGAGCGGGTGGTAGTCAGACCATACATCAATTATTGACATGAAGGAAAGATACCACCAAATAGTTTCAACTGTGAAGTGGGAATAAAGGCTACGAACTTCAACTTTGAGGTGGCGACTGCATGCCTCTTGGAAGTGGAAGTGGAAGAGCGATGGAATTTTGGTGATGTGGGGTTTAGGGAAGTCTATATACAAATGACTTTTCCTATGAAATGGGATGCAAACGCTCTGGTATCTTGATCAATAATGTGATTCTAATCATGATGGGTAAAAGAAATACTCAGGGCTTCAGTTAATCTCCTCCAAAGGTTTTTATATGGAAGTACAACAGGATTGACATTACCAATTGTCAGTTCAGTTGACAATATTGTTGGTTTATAAAGCTGCCCAATTTGGAAGAGAAAACTCTGAGAGTAAATCTGAATTAAGAATGACTGGTCCAAATTGGGAAGATTGCTTTATCTAGCTCACAAAAGATTGTTAAATTTAGTACAGATGGAGCAGAAACTGGTAATGTCTTGAAGTTGAGTTCAACTATGGGAGAAAGAGGAACTAAATAGCGTGAGTGATTGAAGAGACGTCCAACCCTGTTTCTTCTTTATGGAAAGTTACCATTGTTAAAAATTGAGGAAAGAATTACTTAATCCGTTTGACTTAAAGTGCTTGTTCTAGCGAGGCTTAAAAGGATTCTTCTTTGGGTGGTTCATGACATTGCTCAGAAAAGGATGGTGTCCATTTAAGACAAACAGTTAAGTATCGCTCATAAAGAGAAGTATTGGAGGAAAATGACATTTTTACTAAATAATTTGGTCATGTAGGGGGTATGTGTGGTTTTTTTATATGGCCACTTTTTTCAGCTTGGGATTATTTAAGCCTTAATTTATTTATTGGTTAATATAATTAATTTAGCTTAAAATTAAGCTTCAAGACAGTAACTTGATTATGGCATCAGTTTGTAGGACATCTGCCCTCCCAGCTGCAAAATAAGAATGTGATGGGTTGAGATCAGCCAAAAAAGGGAAATGACATCCATTTGCAATTTTATGAATCTAATACGAAGGATTTAAATGATGCTAACTATTATATCAGCCAAAAGACCCTGGCCAAATCCCAGTGGAACCCTGAAAAATGGGGTAACATGATTTTGAATAAATCATGGGAAATAAAAATGAGATCGAGCAGTCAGAATACTTTGATCATGTGGCAGACCCTAAGGTGTCCATTGTATGGTACTCCCCCAGTCAAAACCAGGTCCATTCAAGCACTAATACAGGGACCACCTCATTTTATAGGCTTGACGGGGTCCCCCAAGGTAACAAATTATCTTAGATGGGGATTGATTGAAGTACATTAAATCATTACATCACAGGTACTATTACCAAAAGTTAATTCCCCATCCATTGTTTAGATAAAGTGAAGTGAGTATTCCAAGCTTTGAACATCAATGAATCCCCCCTTGGGTTGGGACCATCTAGTACTAAAAAAAGTATTCCAAGCTTTGATAGGCTAAATGTGTATATTTCTTTATTTGGACTGCAAAAGTCATCTCAAACTTATTATTAAATCCCTTTGACCCTTGATACAGTAAAAAACTGATCAGTTGGATATTGAGGGGGATCATTTTTCTTTCTTTTCCAGCGCTAATAGTTAATTTTAAAAACTCAGTTTATTTATTAGTGCTTTACCTTTGATATTAGTTTCCGTTGTAAAATTCAGCATCATAAGCACCAGCAAGCAGAAAAAAGCTGGATTCTTACACTGGTCAGCAATAATAACCAAGCAAATGCTTATTTATAACTTACAGAGTATTTGTATCTGATGATAATTACAATTGCTATATTATTTGAGATTTTTGCCAACAACGTGGATATGAGTAAGCAATCTCAAGATGAGCAATTGCTCATGAGAAAATTTTGGGCTTAGTAGCTGTCATGCTGGCTGTTTTAAGTGGCGATAAAAATATTCTATATTATAAGTATCAGCTGAAATCTTTCATGATATCAAACCAATATCCCTTTTTCTATAGGCTGGCGTGATGAGATTATTGTTATTGCCACAATTACCCTAACACATTTATTCATTACTATCGCCTTTTAAATATTCCTTAATTTTATTAATAAAAACCTTAAAGTTATATTCTATAACTTATAGTATAATATTGTTTATCTGCACAAAGTTGAAGAAAATTCATCTGTCAAATTGTCAACAACCAGAAGTAATGCTAAAGGTACTTATCTTTATATATTTCCAAAGTGGGCCCAAAGTCACTTGTCTTATCAATATCTGGCAGAGTAGGGCCAAAACTTACTCAATATCAAGACTTAATTAGGCTAGTTATCTTCATAAAACCAGTAAGTCAATCTTTTTTTCCAATATCAGAAGTTAAGTGAACCTGTGCATCAGTAAGATCCCCAAGGTTTTACAGAGGCGTATCCTTTCCAGGCTACTTGATACTGGATAGAGCATCATAACTTCCAGGATGTTATATTAGCTTCTATTTTGTCCTCCTGGGAATATCTACTATAATATGATTAGGTGACATAGTCACAAGGCTTTTAAGAGTAGATAACTGGGACACTTGGAATACATTGCTTTTTTCAGTGGGAGGGGAGCGTAATCCCAAGGGCAAAATTTTTAAGTCCTTGATCACTTTGTAAGGCTCAATCATTTGAACGATAGATTTTCTGGAATTGAATTTGATAATTAATTGATGGGTGTCCAAAGTCACAAGGGCTCCTTCCTTGAGTTCAAGGCAGGGTGGCAACTTTTGTTTGCAAACTTCTCATAATCTAACGATGCTTTGGACATATGGTCCATATCAACTTTGGGCTTTGTGTAGGTGTTTCTGGAGCTCTTCTTCTGCTAGAACTGTGGAATTGAGGCAGGTGGCAAGTTGTAATGAATCTTATATCCTATGTTAGCTTCAAGGTGTGAGACTTATGGGGGCATGAAGGGAATTGCTGCATGCATACTGCACTAATGGAGGTCTGACGCTCATATGTCATGGCTGGCTGAGGAATAACAGTGGAGGTATTGCGACAGGGTATGCCTCACTATCTCGGTTTGACCATCCAAAATAAGGGTTATAAGCTGTTGACCAACAGGTTTTGATTTAGAGAAGGCAAAAAAGGCACTCCAGAGTCTGACAGTAGATTGAGGTCCACGGTCATTTACTATCTTCTTGGTGAGACCAAATATAGATAATACATGTGTCGCAAATTGGGATGAGGTATCCTCAGAGGTGACCGTCATGTTACAAGGAATGAAGAAGGAAACTTGTTGAAGCAATTTAAGCCCTCCATGAACACATCATAAGCCTTAGAGTAAGGAAGCTTTATGATAAATTTACTAGCTACTAAGGTTTGTGTCAGGATTCCTACCCAAATCGGAGATTTGGATGAGGCAGATGATGGGAATCAAACCTGAGCTGTCAAAAGTATTAGGGATAATCCCTAGTGATATTCACAGCCTTGCTACATTGGAGATAATCCCTAACTAATTTCAAACTCTAAACTGAGGTTCAATTATATCTATGAATTGAATGAATCTCAATTAGGTAATCTTATAGATCTTAGCTTAGTTAGCATTAAGATGAACTGGGTAACCTCCCTGATAGCCCTTATAATTTTGTGTCTAAGCAAATAAACTTTACTTTTTATCATTTCTCAATTTTAGAATAAAATTTAATTTACTTGAAATTTCCTCGCCATACAAAGTATCTGGTAAACCAACTTATTGAACAAAAGAAGCGCAAAGGTATTATTCAACCCCTCAATCTTTGGGTCTCCTGGCCAATAATTATAAAGAATTAGTGGTAACTCACCCATGATCCTGACAAAACTGGTGCTCTCTGCCAGGTACACCATGATTTATGGCGAAATATAAAATAAACAATAAAAATGAACAATAAAAAATGGCGTCTGATCTCTTTTTAGTTTAAAAACTCATTGAATTTTGACTAATTTACCAGCTATGATGCGCGGGATGGAGCAACAGATTCTTGCTCTTGAGCAACACCAACTTGAACTTCAAAATGCAAGTACTGAGCTCAAAAGAAATATTGGCAGGTTTCTTCTCTCGTTGCCATCAAATTTGCCCTTCATGCCGCCCATGATTGGGTAGACTCCATAATTGAGGATATTAACATCTTAAAAAATTAAATGGAAGCACTCCACCCTTACAAAACGTCCAGCAACATCAGTTCCTCTTTATGTGAAAACGGCCCCTTGATGTCAGTTCACGTTGTTTGGACTTTAACCCCCCAGTGGCACATTCAAACCATCATTCAAAGAGAAGTACGTCCCAGGTGAAGGGAGCATCTTCTTTTTCTTAATCTGTTATGAAAGTGCTATGGAGGAAGCCACTGACACCCAACGTCTCAAATAACTAACTAACTGTCTTATTCGCGTAGCTCAAGACATTATGGTAACTCAACTAATACATCTCCAGACTTGAGATGATACCAAGACTTCTTTGCTTAAGAAATTTGGGAGCACCTTAACTATATCCAACCAAAAATAAACTTTCATGGGTATAACCTCAAACAGGTCAAAACTGCTACTGAGTTTGATCACCTTTTTTACCTTGAAGCTCAAATGCTGGTCGTAGGAAACCGTCTTACTTTAGATGACGCTATTACTTCTTCTTTTTGACATTTTAAAATTATGCCTAACATTCTTTTATCTTAGAGCGGTGAATTCTAACTGGACTTCTCTCCTCCAAAATGAAGAAGCTATTTTGGAGATTCTGGCAGACCTACTCAGACCTACTGGGTACATTTGTTTTAATGATAATAACAAGCCTTGACCCCAACTGCTAGCGTTACACCCCCAAGTCGCCTACACCTGAATTATAATGCACCCATTGCAAGAGAACTAACCACACTGTAGACTTTTGCCGTATACTTCAATATAAGTCAGTAAAAGACAGTCAGTATAAGGCAAGAGGCTCCTTATGCTGACGGAAATTGAGTGCCTCAAGACCCTTGTTCCATAACTAGCTCTATCTCCAGCACTTCAGGCTTTTTTGTGTTAACTGCGCCTGCAGAAGTTAACTTACCTCTTTCTATTCAAGATTTAAAATCTCCATTTTTCTTACTTATATGTTGGGCAGTTAACCAAACAAATTATGGCAGTTAGCTCTTCTATAGAAAGCAAAGCACTGGCAACAAACTTGCAAATGAATTTAACACCCCCAAGCTTGTCTGCGGCAGAATCCTCCACTGGCTTTGCTACAAATCTCTAATAACAGTTTACTTGCTGTTAATTTCTGGTTTGGATAATTAGCGGTTCAAGTTGAGGTAGTCTTATATAAGGTTAAAGTCCTAACAATAGTTTACACTGGTTCTCCAGTTAACATTATTACCTCCTACTCATTTAAAAGATAAAAATGGCTCCAGACTTGATTCACAACGCTGAATCAGACGGCTGGTAATCAGTCAACTAAGGCTATAGGAGCCTATTCTACCTTTCCCCTTTGATTTGGGAAACTTTTAATTACTGCCGCCGCCATTTCATTAGAAAATGATATTTATGAGTTGCTTATTGAGGTCTAACTGATGCAAGAGTTCAACTGTATCATCAACCATAAGGAAAAATACCTGTCCCTACAGGGGTCTCGGATCCTGTTATTATTTATCTCCCCATTAAAAGTAAAGGAGCCCCAAAAAGATGGACATGCCTCCTTAAATACCCGTCATCCATTTACAAAGTTGATTACCATGTCCTAGGGGGAAAAACTAAGTTACTCCAGAGGCAGTAGATGCCGAGGATGAAATTCTCTATATTCCCCACATCCTATCACAATACCTTCTGGCTCACAAGTTATTGTGGATATTAGGATTTAGATTCTCACCCCTTCTAATCAAATTTTTGAGCTTAGTGAACACCCAAACCTTTCCATCAAGGAAGCGTTGACCTGCCCAGGGATTCTGGATCCTGCCTACAGGAAATCTATATCTATTCTATTAGGGGACTTAACAACTGAAACCCTTCAAGTCCCTCATCATGCCCCTATTGCTTATGATAAACTATGTCCCATTTAAAATTTTGCTGATGTGAGTTGTTTCAGATCGTTAGAAGATTTAAGATTTGATCCCCTACATACCATAGCTCTGGTTGAAAGTAGAATTGGGGAAAATCTCACCCTTAATGAATGATATAATGTTGAAAACCTCCTTGAGGAGTATGGTGATATTTTCTCCTTGGGACCAAGTGACTATGGGAAAATTTCCAGGGTAATTTATCAAATTGAGATGGATGTTCACACTTCATTCAAATCCTGACAGTACCAAAAATTTAAATCAGAGGAAGCTCAAGTGCCCTTAGAGTTACAGCAACTGTTTAAGGCCGGGTTATTAGTACCCCTCAAAAGCCCATGGGCTTCCCCACTCTTATTAATTTGGAAGAGGGATAGTGGCCACCGTATTGTCCTGGATTACCGCCGCCTCAATTATATCACTAAAAAAGACAGCTATTCATTACCGCATATAGATAATTTCTTACACAGAGATGTTGGGGTCCCACTATTTCTCAGCCCTTGATCTCGCCAGTGGGTACTGGCAAGTAGACTTGTCACTAGAAGATTGTGAAAAACGCGCTCTCATAACAAGTGAAGGACTATTAAGCCCACTTAAATGCCGCATGGGCTGTGTAACTCCCCTGCTACCTTCCAACGCGCTATGGACGGTCTACTAGGCGATTTAAAACGCTCCTGAGTGTTATTTTATTTCAACAATAATATCATTTTTTGAGAACCTTAACAAACATCTAGGTTATCTCATTCAAGTCTTACAGTGTTTATGGCAATTGTTATTAAAATTAAAGCTGTCAAAATGCTCTTTTTTCAGAGTGAGATGAATTTTTTGGGTCACAATTTCAGTAAAGCTGGAATATACCTGATGAATGACAAGTCTTGGTCTTTGCTAAGATGACCCCCCTAATTTCTATGAGACATACATGTTTTCTTAGGGACGGTGGAATATTATCGCCAATTTATCCCCCACTTTGCAGGCACCTCTGAGCCTCTGGTGTATCTACTGAAGAAAGAGATACTTTTTAATTTAAAGAAGAGCAACAGCAGGCCTTTGATCTGCTACGTGTCTCTCTCTCCCAATCTCCAGTACTTATTCATCCAAAATATGATAAACCTTTTCTCCTCTTTACCAATGTTAGTGATATTGCCATTGGAGCTATACTATCTCAGCATGAAAAATCTTATTGGACCATCCTATCGCCTACTACAACAAGACCTTATCCAAAGCTGAACCCAATTATAGTGTTATTAGATGCGAATGCTTGGTGGACCTTCTGGCTATTATGAATTTCTGACCTTATTTATATGAAAAGCATTTCATTATCATTAACAATCATGATTCCTTAGGATGGCTACGGCAAATGAAGGACTTAATGGGAGATTAGCCTAATGGGTGTTCAATCTTCAAAACTACGACTTTTCTATTATCCCCCAGACCTGGGACCATCCACCAAAATGCAGATTGCCTATCTCAGCTTCCCATATTAACTTTAACAGACCCTGAAGAGGATTGACTCTATGACCTCATAACCCAGCTGTATTTATGGAAGGATGAATCCTTAACCCTTCAAAAGGAACTAGAAAAAAATTTGGAAATCTACAAGTCAAGAACGGCCAATTGTGCAAGCTTGTGGCTAGAACGTGGGTGCCCTATGTACGACCTTTGGCTTGAACCAACGTCATATTGGAAGGACATCGGTAAGTTGGCCATGAGGGAATTCAGAAAACCTACCAGTAACTTAAGACTCAATATTAATGGGAAGGAATGCTTGTTTCAATCCAGGATGTATTAGTGTCCTGCCTGGTATGCAAAATCAGGCCTGACCTTATCCTTAATCTCAACATCCAGTAATTCCCCTTAATTAACCCTTCCATACTATTAGCATTGATGTTGTGGGACCTCTCCCTCAAGCCTCTTATAGTCATCTGTTTTCTATTAGCCATGGATCATTTAACCAAGTGGATTGAAGCTGTATCACTACAATCAGCTTTCGCAAAAAGCTACCGCCACATTTTTATATAATTGGATTATCACCTAGCATGAGTGCCCTAACATAATCTCTCCAATAACGGTCAAAACTTCTGATCATCTCTGGTAAATGATTTGGCTGATCTGATGGGATTCACCCAGGTATTTTCCTTTCCTTACCATCCTGCAATCAATGGAATGGTAGAGTGGGCGAATGGTACTCTAATGACCAACCTCTGGAAAATGGCCACAACTGACCCTCTTCACTGGCCTCAATATTTGCCTAGTGCATTACTGGCCTACAGAATAAGCTATCACTTGATAATTAAGATGTCTCCCTTCCAGGCTTTTTATGGAAGAGATACCCAGTTGCCTTCTAAAGTGCAGGCCATGTTGGATCAAGATTTACCTGATGCCTCAGAAGTTACTGTGCAAAGCATTTCCAATGAAATAATCTGACATCAGGCTCTAGCTTCTGAGAACTTATCTGCTACCACTAGTAGAGAAACAAGTCGGTTTAATGACAAACATGAGCCTCTGAAAACCTTCCAGCCTGGCGACTTAGTCCTTTTCTACCACCATTGGCTGGGAGGTCATGATAACAAAATGGCACCAACTGGACGGGGCCCTACAAAGTTATTTATGAGTAGCGCAATGAACACTCAATCATTGAGGTTGTTCATGGTACAGGTTTAAACCGCGTCCATAGTCACTTACTCCATCCATTTTCCCCCCTACGCCAAAATCTAGAGGGGGGCGTTTTTGGGATTTCAACCCAAATTGGAGATTTGGATGTGGCAGATGATGAGGGTTCAAACCCAAGCTGTCAAAAGTATTGGGGATAATCCCTGACGATTTTCACAGCCTTTCTACAACAGGGATAATCCCTGTTTAATTTAAAACTCTAAAATTGGGGTCTAAGCCCGTTCTATGCAGCAAGTGAATCCCAATTAGGTAATCAAAATAGATCTTGACTTAGTATGCATTAAGATGGACTGAGTAACCTCCATGATCGCCATTATAAATTCTTGTCAAAGAAAATAAACTTTACTTTTTCTCCTCTTCTCAATACTAAGATAAAATTGTAATTTACTTGGAATTGCCTCACCATAAAACTTATCTGCTAAACCAACTTCTTGACCAAAATAAGCGCCCAAAATTATTAAATGCCCTTGAGCTTTGGGTCCCCTGGCCAATAATTATAAAGGGATACATGGTAACTCACCCATGATCCTGACATTCAGGGCCCTCAGTCTATTACAATGGATGTATGAGGCCTTTCTTTTCATTTCTGTCTGATTTGGAGTAGGCACATACTAAACATTGGGATTTAGAAGGAATCTTCTTTGAGGATTTTGGTCACTTGTAAGTTCTTTTAAACCAATTAACTGCATTTTTTGGATCACGTGTGACTCACTGTTTGAGTTATATGGTGTTCTTGAATCACCAAGATATGGAGGGAAGAAGAGACAAAACATAATCCCAGAATAATATTAACCTGTCCTTTAGTAGACAGTTAGTGTGCTTCTGGGACACATTATTTAGGTACTCGTATAACCTGATCCCTTCTGTAGAAGCAGCTGGGATCAAGGACTTGGTCAAGGAGGGGCGTTTCTGGAGGCAGGATGACGAAGAAAATTGAGAGAGGGGTCAGCATCAGGATTTTCGAGGAAGGAACAACAGCTTTTAGTTCAGGGAGATTATTTATGTGGGATTAAAGAAGGGTATCAGCTTAGCATGTCCAGCAAGTCATTCATAGACCCTTTGAAAACTCTAATTAAAAGAAAGTTGCGTACTTCACAATTTGATATGGCTTGGAGGTGGGCAAATTTCTTAGGCTTCATATAGTATATAAAAGGCTGGTGGTTGGTCAACATCTATCATTCCATACTGTGCCCTGGAGGATTATTGACATTGAGTTAGTGCCCAGAATCAGCCACAGCTCCTTGTCATAGATTGTCTAGGCTCTCTTGGAGGACAGATACTTGCAGGAAAAGTTAATGACTGGATGCTCAGCCACATCATGCTCTCGATGAAGCGCTTCCCTTACAGCAAATGAAGGTGCATCACAGGCCAAAGCAAAAATCTTGGATGTGTTCACATGCAAGAGCTCAGTATCACAGAAGAGACCTCTTTGATCGACTCAAACACCTTCTGTAATTTGTATATCCACTTAATGGGGCTAATCGTTATAGTCATTGACTGAAAAGCTGCCGCTAGACTAGTAAGGGCGAGGGTAAACTCCATGAGGAAGTTCGCAATTTTAAGAGAGCTTCTAAGTTGTTTCTGAGTAGTTGGAGTGGGCCATTATTGGATTTCTTCCAACATGCAGAAAGATACCACATATCCATCTTTTACGACAAGATTGCCTAGATATGTTAAGTCCACTATATAGATTTCACACTTTAAAAGCCTGTAGAAGATTACTAAATTCTAAAGAATATTAACTTCACCAAATTTCTTCTTGTGATGCTCATGTTTGGGAAATGAAATAGGATATTATCAAATTATAATTTATCATAAAAGCGCAGAGAGCCCATAATTCATCCTCAATTAGTTGCTGAAATGTTGTTTGGGCGTTTTTAACCCAAAGGTATTATAAAAGACTGGAAGATCCCTTGTTTATTGCGGATATCTATGAGTCGCTCCTTGTCATGGAGCGTTCTTACAATAATGAGAAGACCAGCCTGGAACTCTGGGTGAGTTACCACACAAAACCTAAGCCAGAATGCCATAGGCAGCACAGCCGTCCAAAATAAAGTTTTAAAAATTAGGATACTGGACATTAAGACCAGTATATGGTGCTTAAAAGCGGTATCAAGTCACTTTTTGTTAAAAATAATCGTAAAAACTAATATTAAGGGTTTATTTTACTAATGCAGTTTTAAATGAAATATGAGAAAGAGAAAATTGAGAAAATTGAGCAACAGCGGTTCCCCTTAAGGGACCACTACTTATAAGTTTTCTGGGGAAAATCGCATCACTTGCACAACTACCATTGGGATAAACTTGCAACATTCTGGGAAATGTGCTGAAGATCTAATTTAAAACCAACTTGGTTCTGGACTGCTTAGCTAATATTGTTTTGGGTTGTTACTCAAATTTAGTTTTCACATTGCGCTCATACATTTTCTATGGTGGTGAAGTTTTGGGAAGCTATCAGGTTGCACCAGGGCCAATCCACTTAAGGCTGGACCCAATTAGTGGGGAAGGGGTTGACCTCCCCCATAACTGTTGGGGATGGGTGTGGCTGGGGCACAATGTCAGGAAATTGGTGGGTTTGGGGTTTTTCTAATATTTCATCAACTCCTAGCAAACCATCCAAATAATTTACACTAGCTTAATTGAGGATAATGCTGAGATGGGAACTGAAACCTCAGAGGGTACGTTGTGACCCACCTCTAATCCACCACATGGGCTATATCGCCTTGGGTGGTGATAGGCTAGGCACTGAATTCCAACCCTTTTTTGAGTGCAATGGGAATTGAACATGTTCCAGATTGAGGGGTTTCTGCCCAAGACTTATGTCAGTCAATTGAAGAACCATTTTGTGAGATGAGTGTTTTGAGGGTTCAAATGGCGATTAATCCTCAAAAACCTGGTCAATGCATAATGGAATCCCTCATTTTGAAATACTCCTTCTACGCCCTCTCGTCAGCCATATAGCCCTATTGTGGGTGCTGTGTTATACCAGAATTTACTGCAGAATCAGGGGAGTCATTTGCAGGTTCCATCAATTGATTGGTTTAAATATATTAAATCCTTGCCACACGGTTTTGTCTTGCCAGCTAGATGACCCACCATTGGACTTTGCATAAAAGCGAGGTGAATCTTAGGAGATCTGATTGGTCAAAAAACCAATTTTTTAATTTGGATGTGCCTATAGAATAATAATCTCTTGCTTTACTCGCTTTGAGCCCCAATTTACCTTTAATTACTAAGCACCAAGGTATCAAGGGGTTCACTTATTGATCCCTTTTATTATGAATTAAACTCAAAATTTTTTTAGAATTTTTTAAAAGTGGTATTATTTTAATTTAGTGGCTAAAGCCCCCTAAATTATATCTTGGCCTTTGAGAATAATACTTCTCCTGCAAAATTGTTGAAATCAGGAGCAAATAAGAACCAGCAAGCATACACCCTGCCATGATTTCAACAAGTTATGCTCACTACAGGAGGCCGTACACCACAGGTATTTTCTAAAAAAATGGAGGTTGGTGGGCTAAGTGACCCTCACTACCTCAACACTGCTTTGAACTCCGGCTAGCTTTAGAGCAACAGTTAGCCAGTGCTTTATCTCGCCTTAGAAAGCTTAAGCAGCTCTCTTCTCAAATCCATCATAGGCCTTATGTGTTCTTCATAAACCCTCCTCAAAGACAAGTTTAACCCAGGAGAGGGTAGCATTACCTCTTTTTGTTCATTTATGAATTTTTGATGGAAGGAACAACTGACCATCAGAAGGTTAAGTACCTCCTCCTGCCTGAGTCAGGTGGCTCAAGAAATAATGATTCCATCCATGATCACCCTTAGCTTCTGAGCGGAAGTTAAGCAAGTCCTCATTGATCAATTTGGCTCTATGCAGTGTTTGAAGAAGAAGCGGGCCTTTATGTGCCTCAGCATGAAAAAGAGAGAATTACTCACCACTTTTGTTAAGTAATTTATAATGAAACCCAGCCCTAGGTGCTCGCAAAATTGTTACCTTTTGATGATGCTCTGGCGGCAATTATGACTGGCTTAGCTTCTCACCCTTCAATAGCATGGCATCTTATTCTGTTAATCGACACCTACGGACTATCTGAGGTATCAAGGAGGCTCTGCTGGAGGTTTCAGATATTTATAAAGCTGAAGCTACTTCAGGTGTTGGGTCAAACCCCCATGTTCTGACCATTAAGGATTTTTCAACTGTAGCCCCTTCCAAAGGAGGATTTAATGATCCCTATGAACCCCTCATGCTGGTTACTATCCTGAGGTCAGCACCTGCGGTGCAACTCAACCTTGTTCTTCCTCCGCCCTGCAAACCTGAAGTTCATAATATAGTAAGTCAGAGTGAATAATCGTCAATGAGGCAGTGCTCCCTGCCCCCAACTTGCCACCAAGGTCATCTTTTTCTATCTAATGAGCCTCTCCAAGTGGCCCCAAATCCTGCCTTTAAGCTTAAACCCTTCTCTCAAGTAACATTTGCCCCCGCCAATAATGGGTTCAATGACCAGGTCTCTAAAGCTGAAACCGCTTGCTTCCTTAATGCACACAGCCGCTGATCGACCCAAAGCTGGCATAGTTAAAGCATCCTCCTCCAAGACGCTATTTCCCTTAACCTCTCCTCCAGCAAACTCTAGTTTGAAATCTATAACCATGGGATAGTCCAAAGTTGCTACTTTGAAGGTTTTTGGAGCCATGACAAATACAGTGCCTCCTTCAAATATGGTAGGGTTGAGGAGTGGCCTTATGGCCTCTCTTGCAATAAGGGTTGCCCAGAACCTACCCCCAGTCCTAGGGACTCTCTGATATACATTAAAAATCTCTCAGATGATGAATATGAAGGGAGGCGTGAAGATGTTGGTCATTATATTTTAGGAGCCCCAGGTGAAATGGAGGTACCTGACAGGCTGAACCTAGAGTTTGGATATAGCTATGATACCCCGCAGAACATATCTTCATCAAGTGCTGAGTGGTCTGGAGGTCATTTTTACTGCCATTCACGCCAACCAGCTCATTGCCATGCTGATCCTATCCACCCTGAGAGTTCATACACTGCAGTCTATCCGTGATAAATACCCTAAAACTTCCAAATGACTACCTCTACTATCCGTCTAAAGGAGGTCCTCGTTTTTCCCCCTACCCAGGGGGAACCTTAACCAATGTGGAGGTTGTTGTCAACAAAGTACAAGTCATAGCTATCCTTGACACTGGATCCCCTGTGATATTGTTGTATCATAAAAGCTTCTGAAAAAATTAAGCTGGCTCCTGACAGACTATATCCAAGAGTTTGGCACTGCTGGTCCAACCCACACTCGCGCTATTGGAGCTCTTCATCTTTACCCATCAGATTTGGGAAACTCCTACTATAAACCCCCACGGTGGCTATAGCCAACAATACCTATGACATGCTCATTGGAATTCTTTTTATACTCGAGTATGACGGGATTATAATCTGAAGAAGGGCTATCCCTCCTTGATTAACTACGATATTCCTCTGATTCTGGCAAACAATAAGATTAATAAAAATGAATATGCTTGCATGATTGAGTATCCTTTCTCCGCATTATCTCTATGCTACACGACAGCAGTGTTGAAATACAAAAATGCTGTATAAATCAGTGGACGCCCTAAAGGCATTCCGTTTTATGCATCAGAGAAGGTGTTGATTAAAGTGAGTGAACAAAGGGTAATTGAAACCAATATTACTTGGCAAACACCTACAGCTGCCTACTTCACATAACCAGGAATTGATGAAATAATTCTTCTAGAAACTTGAGTATTGCCAGGCATCCTACACCCAGCCTACCAGCGACCTATCAATATTTTGTCAGGAAATCTTAACAGTAAGGCCATGTTCATAAATAAGAACCAGGAGATTGGGAATGATCTGATGATCTTAGTTAAGGAGATTAACCAGGTCCACTGAATTAGGTCTATGTCAGATATGGCCTACCTGCTGACAAATCGTTATGCACTCTTCCTGACGTACATATCTCTGGTGAACTATCCTCCGCGGAGCTAATAAAGGTTTGTGCCTTGATAGATGTCTACAACGACATATTCACTAAATTTGAGACCGACTATGGTCATATGAAGGGTTGGAGTCAAATCTTTGATGTTGGGGATGCTCATCCCATCCAATCCAAACCTATTGTAAGTCAAAAATTGAGGAGAAGCAGATGAGAAAGTAGCTCAAATAGCTACTAGACGCCGGGCTACTGGTAACTTATCAAAGCCCCTGGTCATCACCTCTTTTCCTTATAAAAAAATGTCGGTCATTGGGTTGTGATGGACTAACACAGGCTAAACAACCTCATAAATAAGGATAGTTATCCTATCCCTCGCATTGACAACGCGCTAGCACAGCTCTCTGGATCTAAGTTTATTCAGCTATGGTTTTGGTCAGCGGCTATTGGCAGGTTGACCTCTCACCTCAGGATCAAGATAAATGCGCTCTTATTTGCAGCGAAGGCCTATTCCAATCCACACAATTACTTCAAGGGTTGTGCAATGCATCTGCAAATTTCCAGCAAACTGTGAATCACATCCTGCAGGACTCAAGTTACATTACATCATTATCTATCTTGATGACATCACGGTGTTTTCAAAGACATTTAATGACCATCTTTAATCATCTGAAAGAAGTCATTTAACGCTTACTAAAGTCCAAAATTAAGTTAAAGCCCTCCAAGTGCACTTTTATTTAGAAGAAGTTAGATCTTGGACAAATCACTTCAAAGGACAGGATTCAACCCCTCCAAGACAAGTTTGAGGCTATATCCAAAAGCCTTCTCCAAAAACCCTGCGCAATATCCAAGTTTTCTTGGGTATGATGGGGTACCACCACCAATTATCCCCAAGTTCGCCAGCTGAGTGAGCCTCTTGTACGGGTATTGTCTAAGAACGACCCTTTTCATTGGGGAGCGGAACAAAATACCGCCTGAAGCACTAAAGAAATTATTACAAAAGCGACCTATTCTGCGTTACCCTGATTATGGTAAACCTTTTCTTCTATTTACCAATGCCTTTGACTACGCTGTTGGAGCCATTATGGATTAATTGAATGATAATGGAGTGGATCACCCCCTATACTATTTCAGCAAGATGTTATCCAAGGCTGAACTCAATTATAGCGTCACCAAAAATGAGTGCCTTGAGGTCCTTCTGGATGTAAATTAGTACCGCCTTTCTTATATAGAACTTTCTTCAATGTGGTCACTAACTACGCCTCCCTGAGGTGGTTACTAAATATGAAGGATTCCACTGGGCGGTTGGATATCAGGGCCTTAAAGCTTCAACGCTATGATAATGAAGATTGAGCCGAGCTGGAACCCGCCATATAAACGTTGATGGTTTACTCGGCTGCTTATGCTTTACCTGAATAATAGCAAAGCAGAGAGGTTACATGACCTCTTTATGGCCCCTGACTCTTGCCGAGATGAGTATGAACCTTTCCAAAAAACGTTACCTGGCACTCCCACAACACCAAGATTGAAATTGTGAAGTTGTATAAAAAAGTAGGGGTTAATTGGTTGCCCTATCTCCGACCTTCCAATCAAGTTCCGTGATCTGGAGGTCCATTATATTCTGGGGCACAGTGGAGTGCGCAAAACTTATTAGTGGGTGAAAGATAGGTACTACTGGGAAGAATCATGGTTTCTATCAGAGAAGTGCTATACGCCTGTTTAATCTTCAAGAAGCAATCCAGCTACAAACCCAAATATCAATACCAACCCACTACGCCACAACAACCATTTCATACAATAAGTTTTGACTTGGTGGGTCCGCTACATCAGACTACCAGTGGAAATCATTATATTCTGGTAGGTATTGATCACTTCATCAAACGTTTTGAAGAGAATTCTCTTCCTGCCCAGACCGCCAAAGCCAAAGTAACCTTCCTCAATCTACATATTTTCACCCTACATGGTTGTCCCCAGGTCCTCCTTTGTGATAATGGGAAGAATTTCACCTCATTTGTAGTAAAGCCTTTAGCTACCTTCATAGTGACGCAGCAACTATTATTGGCTCCCTACAACCCTTCCACAAATGGTACTGTTAAAAGAGTGAATGGAATCCTTGTTTCCATATTATTAAAGATGGCCAGCTCAGATCCTCTAAACTAGGATCTATTCTTAACTAGTTCCCTCATGCCCTACCGTATCAGCTACCATCAAATCCTTAAAATGTCACCTTTTCATGTATTATATGGTCGTAAACCAGGAGTAAGAGCCCTGCTAGCCAAAGAAATCTTCTATGGTAGAACAGATGATTCTGGCAAATCCCTGAAAAGGTTAGCACAACAAATCATCCTGCTGCAGTCTGAGGCCATGACTAACCTAGCTAAAACAGTCAAAAAGAAGGGGTGGCCGCAAATGAGTATATGAAGCCACTCCTTTATTTTCAAGTGTTAGATTTGGTGCTGTATCACCACAATTGTATCACTCCCGGAAGTGTGATTCTCAGTTTTATTTAAAAAAATCCTTTTTTGTTGGCACATTAATCGAGGGGATGAGTACTCCATTAAATTCCTTGCTACTGGAGTTTATTGTCTAATGAGTCCATGGCCGTTTTTGCGCCCTTATTCTCCCCTTAACACTCTTGAAGGGAGTAATTTCAGAAAAATCGCAGGTCCTATTTTTGAGAAGAGTGTTCTGAGGGTAAAAACGACGGATATCCCAAAAAACCCTAATCAATTTCTAATGGAATTCCTCAAATTTTGATAAATTTTCTACATTCTCTCATTGGCCAAATAGCTCTAATGTGGGTAGCCGGGTTATAAAAACATATGGCAGGATCAGGAGAGTCATTTTTATGTTCCATCATTTGATTAGTTTAAATAATAAACCTTCTCTCCATGGGTTCATCTTGCTAGCTATTGACCCACCATTCGACCTCAAATTGAAGCAAGATGAATCTCAGGAGATCTGATAGGTTTAAAACCATATTACTTAATTTAGATGTGCCCAGAGAAAATGATTTCTTGCTTTACTCACTTTCATCCTTTTTTCTTTAACTGCTAAGCAGCGAGGTATTAAGGATCTTTACTTCTTAAGCCTATTATTACTAAAAACTCATAAAAATCAAATCTTTTAGTATAAATTAGAAAGTTTTATTATTCTAATTTAGTGTAAAAACCCCCTTGATATTTACTTTGGCAGTTGAGAATTATACTTCACCTGTAATATTGTTGAAATCAGGGGCTAATAAGAACCAGCGAGCATACACCCTTCCTTATTATAACAGCTTACATTACCTTTCCCTTTAGGAAGGGGTGGAGTGCCACCGCTGGAGAACTAAGCCAGCGCAATATTCTTCTGGGTCTTTTTAAGTTTGATGGACACAATTGCAGCAATTTTAGGAGGAGGGCGAGGGACTTTGGGGTGCTCCACATGGAACGCTACCAATAACTCAAAACAGTTGGTAAGATTGTGAGCTCTGAACCAGCTATTTCCATAGGAATGGAAGCCCTATAAAACACAAAGTAATGAACTAAATGTCAGGAACGGTGCAACTCTAAAATCGCTTCCACCTCAGATTCAACTGACTCCTCAACAACTACTGATTTGAGGACAGCATATGGGGTACCATAAAAGGTAGATAGCTGGGAGGCGTGAAAAACTGGATGTTGTTTCCAGTGGGAAGGAGCCCCAAAAAGAATGAGCCATTACCCAGATCTCCAACAACCTCATGGGATCTGATCGCTTACTTGAAAACTTCCATGATGGGGCCTTGATGCACAGGTGGCAGGTGTTAAGCATTACCTGCGAACCTATCCTGAATTTGGGAACTGGCAGGCGCTTTCAGTCACCAAATAGCTTATAGTCAGCAGTCACTTTGGTAAGGTGTTCGCGGACCAGGGACTGATTGGCCCAAATTTGTTGAGCATGCTCCGCCGCCTTGAGAATCTTGGGATAAAGACAAGGTCCAGGAGAAAAGGAGGGTTGTACCACAACGTCTCTTCATTTGGTGAAAACCCCCATAGAGGCTTGTGAAGCTTTGTTGTAAGCGAACTGAGCCAATGGAAGATCGTCCACTCAAGTGTCCTGTGCAGTGGTGGTGTAGCACTAGAGGTACTGCTCCAGGATCTGATTAACTCGCTCCATCTGACTTTCTAATTGGGGTGGTATGCTGTAAACCCGCAGGGTTGAATTTTAAGAAGAGCCAGAAAGGCTGTCCAAAAGCGAGCTGTGAATTTTGGACCCCTCTATCACTCACGATCTCCTGGGGTAAGCCAAACATGGAGAAAATGTGGCAGACAAAGAGATGGTCGATCTCCTCATAGGTGATGGAAGGTGAACAGAGGATATACAGAGTGAATTTGGTGAACTGGTCTAGCATGACCATGATCACATTGTAACTATTTAAGCAGGGGGGTCAACTATGAAGCTGACAGACACTGACGTCCATGGTCCCTTGCCCTGCTGCTTTGTGTGGAGAAGACTGTTCCTCCTGGAGCAGTCCAATTTTGCATGTGCACAGGTAATGCAACTCGCTATCTATGCGGGGAGTCTTTTAAGATCACAGGCCAATTATATGTACGCTTCACCAAGTCAAGGCACATTTTTAATCTGGGGTGACCAACTGCTGGAGGATTGTGGTGGGCTTGAATCATTACAATTTGAAGCTGAGGGGGCATGCACAACTGAGACCAAAACAGAATTCATTCTGAGCCTATCAAGTAATGGGAGCGATTGTGCACTGGGTCCACAAGCTGCACGGATAACTCCAAACCTTTAGGACAAGTCATCTGGTGGGCCAAAATGTGATCAGGCATGAGGGGCGATTGAGTCCAGATTTGCTGACAAAACATCAGATGAGGAGATAGATAAAAGTTGGGTTGATGGAATCACTGTGGTGAGCTCTTTCTCCTTGCCCCAGTGGAACATAAGGCGGAGTTTCAACTCAGGAATGGGGAAAACTTTATACGACCCTTTTACAGATTTGTACTTTAAGATAAAACTGCATAGATCCAGTACGTCTGAGCTTAGTGGTGTGCCAACTTCTGTGGTTTGCAAAAGTACATGAGGTTTTGATGGCCAATTCGCACTGTCACCTCATGCAAAGCGCCCTGCAGGAGGTATCACCAATGGGTTACCGCCCATGATATGGCTTTCAGTTCCTTGTTGTAAATAGCCCAGTTCTGCTATGTGTTTGTAAATTTGTGGGAAAATATGCTATAGGGTGCTCCATTCCATTGTGTTCCTGCAACAAGACTGCTCCCACTGCTGCTGAAGAGGCGTCACATGTGACACTGAAGGGTTTGTCTGCATCAGCGTGCTTGAGGACAAGTGGCAACACAAATACCTGTTTTAGAGCGTCGAATGCCTGATGGCATTCCAGGGTCCAAAAGAATGGGTCGTTCTTGCCAGTGAGAGGTGCAGTGGCGCAGCCAGCTGTGAGATGGTGGGCGAGATTTTTGTAAGAGGATAATGGTGCCTAAGGAGCTCCACAGTTGTTTCTGGGTCTTTGGGTAGGCAACTCTAGAATGGCCTCAAGTTTATAGGGCGGAATAGCGTAACCATCTTTTAGTACCAAGTTACCCAAGAAAGCAACCTCATTGCAAAAAACTCGCAATTTGATGGCTTCACAAATAGACCTGCCTTGTGCAGAAAGTCCAGAAAAGCCTCCATGTCTATGGCATGCTATTTGAGAGTTAAGTAGTGTATGAGGATGTTGTTTTTGTAAGCAATGGCGCATGTGTTATGGAGATCGCCCAGCACGTCATCAATCATCCTCTTGAAAGTGGTGGGCGTGTTCTTTAACCCAAAAGGCATTACTTGAAATTGAAATATACCCTGCCTTGTCTGAATAGTGGTAAGCCATTCTTGATCTTTAGCTATCTTTATTTAATTGAAGGCGTTCACCAGATTGAGGTTCAAAATACTCTTAACTTTACAACGACTTGGGCTATCGTTTGTTCCAGGGGAAGTGGGTGGGAGTTATGGACTCTGATAATGTTGAGGTTACCATAATCCACACAAGGGCGCAGTGTGCCGTCAGCCTTCTTTGCGAACACATTAAAGGGGACAGCCAGTATGTTCCTTGAAAAGCCACCCCTTCACAAGCATGTCGTCAATCCACACATCCAAGGCTGAAGTTTCTTCTGCCATATGGGGGTATAGTGGACAATTGATGTTAACCACTTCCTCCACCATGCGGAAGCTAAGGAGTACTTTGAGTGTGAAGGAAGTTGAGTATCTTTTTTCATATTAAAAAATCTCTATATGCTATCAGGGATGGGGGAAAATCAGGAGGCAAGTCCATGGGTGTAGCAAGTGTGGAAATGGTACATCTGCTCCGCACTTTACCTAAGGTGTCAAGGAGCGTTATCTCACCACCACCCTGAGCATTTTCAAAGTATAACAATTTTTGAAGTGAAGTTAACCTTCACTTGTTGGCGTCTCCACCAACCCATACCAAAGATAACTTGAAATACCATGTTGGCATGGCAAAGAAATAATTACTAAATTTAAATTGCCACTAGGAATTGGACTGAACAACGCACATTTTAAGATGACTGTGTGGTTGAAATTTCAACCAGTACTTCCAGGCCTACTATCAAGTCCAATCTAACTGAAGCGCCAACAACAAACTCACGAAATTTCCCGCCACTCATGTGTCTATCAGGGTTTCAAATGACATCCGGTGTTCCCCCAGATGAATTTACACTTGTAATAGGAAATAAACATGGTCATGCTTGTAGGTGAGCGGTTTTTGTATTACCAAGCTAATCGTGGTAAACAACGGAAGGAGATGAAAATCTGATACAATCTTATTGTGGATCTCTCTGGTGTCATTAGTGGACAACATTAAGCACAAGTGAGGATCCTTAGCGTCCTTCCCTATGAGGGCAGGATTGAGCTACACTATGCCAACTGGAAAGAGGTTTGATGCCTTTTTGGGAGAACAAATGTGACACCCCACCCAATGGGTGAGATGGAGAGGGTCAGAGTCAAAGGTCGCTCTATTATGTCATGAAGCGTTCAGATGATAATAAGAATACAAGAATGGAACTCTAAGCAATTTACTCTCAAAACCCAATCCAGAATGCCGTAGGCACAGCCTTCCAAAGTGATGTGTTAAATGTTAGAGTACTGGCCATGAAGACCAGCCAGACGGCTCTTAAAAGCAGTATCATCTCAATTTTTGATAAAAATAATCGCTACAAATCAAATTCGGGTTAAATTTGTTTTTGCAGATTTTTATTTGATATTGAGATAGGGAAATTGAAAGAATGGGAGACAGAAGTGCCTGTCAGGGACTGGCTTATAAGCTTGCTGGGGAAAATTGCATCACTTGCACAACTACCATTGGGAATAAACTCACAATGATCTGGCTAATTGGGCCAATAGACAATTTGAAACCGACTTGGGTCCAGAAAACTTAGCTAAAATTGTTTTTGAGCTTGTTACTCAAATTTAATTTTCCCATTGCGCATATGCATTTTCTATGGTGGTGACGTTTTGGGCAGCTGACAGGTTGCGCCAGGTCCAAGCCACATAAGGCAAGGCATATATATATATATATATATATATATATATATATATATATATATATATATATATATATATATATATATATATATATATATATATATATATATATATATATTATATATATATATATATATATATATATATATATATATATATATATATATATATATATATATATATATATGGACCCAGTTAGTGGGAAGGGGTTGAACGCCCCTGTACCTGTTGGGGACGGGTGTGGCTGGGGCACAATGGCGGGAACTCGGCAGGTTTGGGGGTTTTCTATATTCCATCACCTCCTGGAAAACCATCCAAATTTATTTCACCAGCTCAATGGAGGATAACGCTGGGAGGGGAACTGCAACCCTCAGAGGGCACGCTGTGGATCACCTCTCATCCACTACATAGCCTATATCGCCCTGGATGGTGAGAGGCATGGGTGCTGGCTTCTGCCTCTTTTTTTGAGTGAAAACGGTAATTGGTCCCAATCCAGATGTAGGGGCTCATTCTTGAGACTTACAATCCTATTCTGGTTTGACCCTCACTTACTTAAATGCACTACTCAGATTAAGCTTAGAGTAGACTGCTAGCTAGAAATTTCCTGGTGAAAGCGCTGATCCAGCGGCAGGGGTATAGGTATTAAACTGTCACATTGTTCAGGTGACCATAGTCCACACATGGCCACAAGAAACCATCCGCCTTATGGGCAAAGTCTACCAGAAAATCGATTGGGGGGAAGCTTTTTAAAAACCTGCTTTTATCCAACGTGTATTCTAACTATAATAAGAGCCTTGCCTTGATCCTCCATGTATGGTTAAAAGGACTTTTGATATTGACCATATCAACCTTCAGATGGAACACTAGGTTGTAGGTTCAATGAGAGTGAAGCCGCGTGGCAGCTCCATGTTGAAGGCATCCTTGTACAGAGCTAGGAATGTTGTAAAGTCAGGATGCAAATTAGAAAAGTTTATTATTGGAGCTGCCATGTAATTAGTCTAAGTTTCTCAGGGAAGAGAAACAAGCAGAGGAATTTGCTCTAACTTCCTCATTCCAAAGAACAGAGAGGTTAGTTCCAAGGTGATTTTGACCTACTGTCACCAACTTCATCCAACTCCATTATCACTGGATATAGAAAGCCAGGCACTATCAAAAATTAGTTGCAAAAGTAGAAATATAGATATTAAACTGGACAGGCTGACGAACAGTGTGGCCCTTTACGAGGGCAGAAGATGAGCTGAGTTTTGGAGGAGCTAAGTCCATCTTTAGGTCAAGGAATTAAGCCACACTGAGATCTTTAAAATTAACTGCAGCGCTCATATATAATAGTGCGTTCAAATGACATTTTGCGCTTAGATAAAGTGTTCACAGCAGATAGAAAATAGCCTTATTTTGTTTTTTTTTAATGTCATGGAGAGGGAAGAATTTAACTTGGAAGATATCTTTTCATGACTACTTTATTTAAGGGAGGTCAGGATGTCCTTCTGAAAGGCCTTAACCATGTTCATTTTCTAAGACAATAAGGTAGGGCTACTGGGGTTTAATTATACACTAATATCTTGGATTCTAAAGAAGTAGAGGCGCTCTTATTTATATCAAAGACGTGGAAAAAAGTAGGGCGAGAGTCTTAGATATCTGCAGGAACCAGTACTTCAATACTAAATGAAAGTTTAGTATCCTTAAGAGGTGAGCCTTTGAAATACATTTCATTCTTGATTCCAGCTATATGATGGAGGTACAGCGGTAGGAGTGATTTGGCTGCTGCACCAATGATAAATGATGCTGACGTGATGTTAAGAAGATAGCTTGTGGTAGTTGGAAAAACCCTGCAGCGATGCATGCGTTGGCTCCCTTGATAGATGTCCTGCTGAGAAACTTGATCCAAAGCCTGTAAGTCTGGGGGAGCGCTCCCTCCACTTGGCTTGAATGGCATTCCTGTTCCCGTCAAAAAAGGGGCCAAGGAGACAAGCTGTCCCCTCATCTCTCAAGGCGACCTCACCAATAAGCTGGACGAGCGTTGGGTAACAACTTACCCTTAAGCAACTCCGCCACCCATCCCAGTATTAACTTCAGCCTAATTAACATGGCAAATTCAGGGTATTTGTTTTGAGTACTTTGGGAGTTGGCATCCAAATGGAGAAAAAGGTGCAAATAAAGTCAATGGAAACAAGCCTTCAGCATCAAGGGCTGAAAGCCCCAAAACCTTGGTAACAAAGCCCAACGGGCATGCACTTTCAGTAAACAAAGCATCTAGTGTCAAATTCTTGGAAATACTTGCCAATGGCATTGGGCCATTGGGAAATGTTGTCACTGGTTTTAAACCCTCTTAAGTATTGGGAACAAAACCCAATAAGCGTGTATTTTCTATAAGAAAGCGCATAATGTCAGATCATCAGTGGAGCTTGCCAATGGCATCAGGACATCGTCAAGATTGCTACCAGCTCAGAACCCTTCCCAAAAATATCAAGGTTGTCCAATGAATCCCTCTTAGTCAAATGGACGCCAAAGAGACTGGGTGCAGGCAGGTTGAGCACCGCAAACCCAATCCTGACCTCTTAGGACCGCCCCTACGTGGTGTGCCATAGGATGTTCCCATTGCCCATCAGGCAAGACGCTGTTGCGCTAACTGTCAAAACTGCATTAAACCCGCAATTTGGGTGTTCATGGACAAACTGAAAGTGACTCAGCTCTTACGTATCTTTCAAAGTCATTTCAAAATTAAGTTTCTTTCCCCCCTCTTGCTTGAAAATTCCAGGTTAAGCCAAATCTTAAGGGCCCCAATCCCTTGCTTTCCTACACTTTCCCCAATGTTGATCGTCTATTTTAGAAGTCATAACACACTGAGAAGTTTGACAGGTGATCTCTTATTTTAAAATTAACTAAAAATTTTCCCAAACCCAAATTTATTTTTAAAGTTCATTTTGTTTCTTTCTTGAACCCACATGATATTTACAATGTGGCCCAGCGTGCCTTTCATTAATTGGCTCATCCCAGTCATATTGTTAAATTTGGCTCTCTTCACGGTCATTTAGGTTTATTGTGTTGAGGTCCCTATGATTTTCCCGGATCTCGCAACTCCCTACGCTCATGCCCATTGGTTTTGAGGGCTGCAATAGATTAGTTCTTCACCAAATTGTTCGTTTTATTTGCAGCTCATCAGCACTTCTTTTTCAACCATCTCCCAACCGCTTTAAATTTTGTTTGAGTACCATTGCCCCTGGCATTCTGGCTCGCCTTTTGGGTGCTTTTGCATCCTGACTGGCAGGCCAGTCTAAGCTTTATCTGCCGTCTCCCTGACATAATCAAACGTCCATTATTTCTGACCATTTCTGACCTCCTTAGTGAGATGGGCGACGCAGTGGTTACCATCCTCCTTATGAATATTCAATCAATAGTCTGACATCAGTGAATTGTCTGGTTAATCGCCAATGTGATGAGCAGTCCCTGGATGGCTTTGGAGGAATTCTTCATGGTCTACTTTTTCCATTACCCTCTACTTTCCCCTCAGTCCACCCTCAAAAATGGAAACTCATGCTTGTATTTTCTGATTTGGCCTTAGGTTCTGTTCCCAACTTTGATCAGTATCCATACTGGTCCCAGGTCCCAATGCCGCCCCTGCGCCCAAGTTGGTGTGCTCCAGTACACTTGTCTTTGCAATCTTTTCCATGTCCGCAGAAGAAAAATGTATATGCCAATAAACATAATTGCGCTTACTTCTTAATTACAATAAAATTAGTATTAGGGCTCACCAGGTGTCCTTTTAAGGCCTTGGTTGACATGAGTCTGGAGTTGGCTCAGCAGCTGAATCTTGACTTATACCTGAGGCCAGAAGTTTTAGTCTCCTTGTCAGCCTCCAAGCCATCCTATAATGTATGGCGCCTCGTACCCTTCTTGGTTCACCAGTTTAGCTTTTGTGATTGCTTCTCTGCAATGCCTAACCTCATGTTTCCAGTAATTTTTGGGTGTGGGGTGGTGGCGTCGGCAGCATGTGAGGATCCACTTGGAATCTAATACGCTGTCATTTTCCAACAGTTGGGTGGAGGGCGATTTTCCTTTATTGGATATCCTTACCAAGGCTCAAAACTGTGGATTGGTTACAATCTTGTTTCCCCTGTAGGCCTTTTGCTGGGTTTCCCCACTGTGTTGATGTACTACCAGATTATTTTCTGATTCTATAAAGGCTAAATTCCTTCTCCCACATACGGAATTCAATTCTAAAGTTTCAGGCTATGGTGGAGGTGGTGAACATAAAATGCCCTCTGTACCCGCATAAAGTGGAGGTGGAGGTTGCCCTCAATGCTTGGTTAAATGACATGATCAAGAAGGGCTGGTTGTTCTAAGAGACTCAACAGTTGCTTCCCCTATTGTTTTTGCTAAAAAGACATATGGTTCTCTTCTCCCCTGCGTGGATTATGGCCACCTCAACAATATCACAGTCCACAATCCTTATCCACTGCCTTTGAAACAGACAATCGCTCAAGTGATTGCCAAATTGTGTGCGTTTTCAAAACTTGATTTGGTTAATGCCTTTAAACAAATTTCGGTGACGGAAGGTCAGGAATGGCTTTTCGCTATCTGGACAAGAAGAGGCATATTCCAATTTTTGAGTGATGTCTTTTGGGCTTAAGAATTCATCCGCAACATTCCAAAGGATGATTCATAGTGTTCTGGGTGATCTCCAGTTCATCTGCATGGTCACATACATCAATGATATCCTGGTACACTCCCCTACTCCTGAATAAAATGCAAAGGACTTGGAGGTGGTAGTGGTTTTATTCGTATGGTGGGTCTTTTTTGTCAAGCCTTTGAAAGGTAAATTTTACTTGGAGGAAGTCAAATTCTTGAGTTACCTCGTCTTAAAGGATGGGTACGCCATTCCGCCCAGCAAACTGGATGCCATCTACAAATGGCCAAATCTCACAACCCAGAATCAATTGAGACGTTTACTGGGCACTATTATATTTCTAAAAAATTTTCTCCCTCACTATCCCAGTTGGCCATCCCACTCCATCCGCTCACCAGTAAGAATGTTCCTTTTTGGTAGATGCCCAGGTTCCAGTAGGCATTTGATTCAATTAAGGAGGTGATTGTGTCGTCCCTTATCCTCAAGCATGAGAACCCCTCCAAACCCTATATTGTAGTGTGCAATGTGACATCTGCTGCAATTGGGGCTGTCTTATTCCAAAAGCAAAATGTGTTGGAACACCCGGTCACTTACTTCTCCCACAAGTTTTTTTTCACAGAACAATCCTGGACCATCTACAACAAGAGGTTGGCTGATGTGGCATGGGCCTTGACCCACTGGCGATATTTCTTACAGGGTGCTTAACACGAATTAACTGTGTGAACAGACCACTAAGCTCTCCTATACTTCTGCAAGCCACAAAAGTTGGTGCACGGTTAGACCTAAACCTACCGGGATTTGTGCGGATTAACTTCAAGTATGAGTTTGTGAAAGGAGCGTTAGTATCCTTCCCAATTTTCTAAGCTGCAAACACGCACATTTTCCAGCTGATTCAGATGAGGCGGACCTTGTCACGGTCATTCCCCCCACTCAAATCTTGGCCCTTGTTCCTCCCACAGGTTTGGCAGAAGATCTCTCCAGACGCGCCTTTGCTCTCTTGGTCCTTAGCAGCACGGAAAGCTCGTGCTGAAGGAGTGGAAATTTTTGGAGTAGTTGTCCCTCCCTTCCTTCAAGCCTTCCCTGTATTCTCTGGCTGAGGGGCTCTTTAATTTCGGTCATGGGTGTGGGTCACTCCCCTTCTCTGAGCTGAAGTAATTCAGGCTCATAATGATCCTCCCACAGTTAGTCACCCATGGAATAAGAAGTGCATCACTTTAATCAAGCACACCTATAATTGCCCAGGCTTGTTGAAGGATGTCCCAGCATGGATCAAAGACTGTGTTACGTGTGCATAGGTAAAATTGGACCGGTCTGGTAGGAATGGTCTCTTACATCCCTTGCAACAGGCAGAGGGCCATGGACATCAATGTCTGTGAATTTTATTGTTGAGCTCCCTCAGCACTAATGATTTACAGCAATTATGGCGGTCATAGACAGCTTCACTAAATTCTCCTTGTTTATCCCATGCTCTTCCTCCATCACTTATGAAGAAACTGCCCGCCTGTTTGTGCATCATGTGTTCTTGATGTTTAGGTTCCTGCAAGAAATTTTCAGTGACCGTGGGACCCAATTTACGGCAAACTTTTGGAATGACCTCTTGCCAATCTTAAAGATCACGCCATTTTGTGCCACTGCATACCATCTGTCAGATTCTGTGGTTGAATCAAAAATAAACCCTTTGACAAACTATAGATAGGGCCAATTTTCCCCCCTAATGTTTAAGCTAATAATCTAATTAAAGTTATTGCAATAACACAGCTCAGGCCAATTATTTCAATGTGGATTTATTTATATTTATAAAAGTTTGGGCCAAATACCTCACACATTTAGGCCAATCTTCTCTGAAACTACTCAGTTGGCCCAATAAACTCAACATTAATTTAATCTAATCTCTTATCAGTAACTTAGGATTAATAATTTCACACAGTTGGGCTGATTATTGCTGCCCAAACCTCGGCAACTAGTCCTTATTAATTGGGATTAAGATTAAGAAATCAGCATACAAAATTGTTCAGGACTGACATAAAGTTATCTTTTAATAGTCCCATGGAAATCAGACAAATGAAAAATGTAATCAATTCTCCGCCTTAGGCGAATTTTGTTTATCAGCACACATAATTGGCATGATAGTACTTGCACATGGGCTTCCCAAATGGAGTACCTAGTGCTATTGAGAGGGCCAGTTGAAAATTCGAATTAAGGAGTTTTTTTGTCAGCTGTATGACGAAAACATGGTTCGAGCAGGTCCTAAAATAATTTCCATATGTCAATACATGTAACCAGCATGATAGCACTTGCACATGGACTGCCCAACTGAGAGTACCTAGTGCTATTGAGAGAGGCCTGCTGACAGCCCAATTAAGGGTATGTCGTTTATGCAAATTGATTACAAAATCTCCCAGAATTCATATTTTGTCAGCAGTATGACAAAACTCATTTTGGACAATCATAGAACCATTTTGCATGCTCATTGTTGCAATTTTTGTCCCCAAAATCCTCCCAAATATGAGAGTATTTTGCCACCAAAAAACCTAGCAATAGGTCTCAGTCATATCAGTTCTAGGTCTGAACCAATGTGGAAAATAATCTGTGAGATTCCATGCTTGAATTTGGCCAGGAGATGCCCTAGAGGTATAAACACTGGAGCCTAGCCTAATGAATAATTATCAAATAGTCTAGTCTGATAAAGATCTATTTTATTTAAATATTCTTTCTGATTTGTATCATAAGTTGCTTTTGGAGAGTGTTGGCAAGTTGGGATCTCAGGATCCACAGCTTGTAACTTTGCCTGCCTCGGCTAAAGTTCCCAATTACAGAGGGAAAATCAAACCCAAAATTGACCAGAAAAGTCAAAGCCATTTGAGTATTCCTAGTGAGTTTCCGACATTATAAAACCATAAGCCACTGGCAAAATCAAGGATCCATCAGCTGAACTTCAGCCCAATTTAGCATGCAAGCAGATAATTATTAATCGAGCGATCCTCAGAATTTGACACCATCCACAGTCAGATGGCCAAACTGATTGGGTCAAACAGATCTTAGAACATTATCTGCAGTGCTACGATTCTGCCACTCAGGATACCTGGGTTGAAAATCTTCCCCTCACTCAGTTTGTGTACAATAATGGAACACTCACATTAACTGGCTTTTCCCCATATGAAGCAACGTTGGGTATAATCCATCCTTTTCTGTTGGCCCATTTTTTCGCCCAGAGGTACCAGCTGCAGCCAACCACAATCAGCACAATTGGGCCACACAGTACCTTGTGCAAGAGCATTTAACTAAGGCCATAAGTGAGAAAAAAACCGTTTTCAGATTGGAAGCAACTCCCAGAACATGAGATTAAAGTGGGTTCACACATCATGCTTGCATGTGCATTTGCAGATACAGGTGCCCTCACTTAAGTTTGCAAGTAAACGCTTTGGTCCCCATTTGGTGGAAGAAGACTTGGGAATTGGCGCTTTCCATTTAAAATTGCCACCCCACTGGAAGCAACACTCAATCTTCATTACGTCTCAATGTCCTCATTCAAGGGCGAAATCCCCTAGAAGCAGAGCGCATCATGATCAAGGGCGTGGAGGAAGCTGAAGTGGAGGGCATTCTGGCTTCCCGCAAGTCACAGCGATCAGTCTACTATCTCATCACATGGAAAGGCAATCCACCTTATGAGAAAAGTTAGGTTAGTGCTCAGGATTGTGCCAACTTCTTGGAGCTGATTGAGACTTTCCACACTACTCACCCCGATGCTCCCTGTCCTCCCCCAAAAACCACTATGCTAATGGCGATCAAATTGCCCAAGGCCCATAAGAATGTGTCCCTCACTCAATTCCCCGGTGGTGGCGCCACCCTTTGGCAAAAGGGAAGGGTAATGTAAGTCCGGGGGAGCGCCCCCTCCACTAGGACTGGGTGGCATTTCCATTCCCATCAAAAAAGGGTCTAATAAGGCAAGCTGTCCCCCTCGTCTCCCAGAGCGACCTCGCCCATGTGGTGGACAAGCGTTGGGTAAAATCTTACCCTTTAAGGACTCCGCCAGCCATCCTGGTATTGACTTTGGCCAAATTAGTATGGCAAATTCTGGGATTTTGTGCCAAGTAATCGGGGATTTGGCATCCATATGGAGAAGAAGTTGCAAATGAAGTTGATGGCAACAAGCCTTTGGCATCAAGGCCCAAGAGCCCCAAAACCTCGGTAATAAAGCCTAACAAGCGTGCACTTTAGTCAAACAAAGCATTTAATTTCATTTCTTTGGCAAAACTTGACAATGTCATCAGGCCTTTGGGATTTGTTGTTGGTTTGAAACCCACCCCAAAGATATTGGGAACAAAGCCCAACAGGCTATTATTTTATATGAAGAAAGTGAACAATATTGAATCATCAGTGGAACTTTCCATCGGCATCAGGCCATCGTCAGAAATTTCTGCCAGCTCAGAACCATTCCAAAAAACATCAAGATCATCCAATGAATCCAGCTTGGTCAAATGGAGGCCAAAGCGACTGGGTGCATGTGGTTTGGGCACCCCAAATCCATTCCCGACCTCTTGGGACCTCCCCTACATGGGGTGCCTTAGGATGTTCCCATTACCTGTCTGGCAAGATGACATTGCGCTAACTGTCAAAACTGCAGTAAAACCACAATTTGGGCATCCATGGACAAACTGACAGTGACTCAGCTCTTTACATATTCCTTCAAAGGTATTTTAAAGTTAAGTTTTGTTTTCCCCATCTCGCTTGAAGCTTTCTGAGTTAAGCCAAATCTCGAGGACCCTAATCCTATGCTTTCCTAAGCTATTCACCAAAATTGATCATCTATTTAGGCAGTTATAATACAATTAAAAATTTGATGGTTGATTCTCTTATATTTAAACTTATTAAAAA
>JAKSZP010014494.1:0-266806 GCA_022478985.1 Massospora cicadina
TCCTGGGACTAATATTATCATGAGTAAATCAATCAGCCTGGCATGACAGAAGGTCGTGAGGACCGCGCTCTGAGAAGGCGGTAGTAAGGGAGGAAGAAGAAGAATGCCATATGCCAAATGTCATCCTGAGCAGCATTGAGTATTGATGAGAGTACTCTTCTTGAACAAATGAAGTATTTGACATTTGTCTGAAGCGGTGTTTTCATGCCCCATTCCTTTTCTCTCTGGAAATCTAGGCAAGAGGGGGGATGTATTGGGATTTTTGCCCATATTCCCAGACTGCTAGATTACCTGGTGTCACTAGGGGAAAATTCCCTTAGACAAAGTGAATCAGAAATCAGTTGGCCCAAGTTTTGGAGGAACTACATTTGGGAGATTTTGGGATATTCACCTGGTCATATCCATTGGGGATCAATCTGGATGAATACCTAATATCTCATCGGGTGGAGTGGCTGATGAAATAGGGGCATCTGATAGTGATTAACTATCAGGTGTACCAATTGGGACTGGTCAGGTTTCATCACCAACTGATCAGGAATGAATAGTGAGTTGCGAGGCAAGTGATGCCACCTGCAACTAGTGAGTCAATTGGTTAGTGAAGTGACCTGCCATAATGGGTAATTGTCATGGAAACGGCAGAAGAGATTTAGACCAGCCTGCCAGTCAGGATGTGTGAGCATCCAGAAAGCAAGCCATAATGCCAGAGGCATTGCTGACCGTATGACTTGATATGGGGCTGGGAAATAGGATACCACGAAATGGTGGCAGAATATCAGGGTTAGGATTATCCCGATGGCATACCATACTGAATAGACTCCTGACCCAGGGGTTCTAGTAACAAGGGGGGAAACTACTGTGATAGTATCTGCAAGATTCGCGTTTGTTAAATCATTTTGTCAGGGGTGGTGGGGAGGCGGATTTTCTCTTACAGTTGGTGGATATAGGGCCATAAGATCCCTATACATTGTTGCAGGAAGGTTGTGAGAACTGGGTTGTAGAGCCAAAAATTTTGGACTTGTTGATCCCAATTGTCGATGGAAGGAACCATGGTCACCAAGAGAATTGGTAAGACCCACCCAGAGTGTGGAGCGGCGGACCACCAGGGAAATGCCATCTGGGATGTGATTTTTTAGGAAAAAGGGGTAAAAATTTGGGTTTTTTTAGTAATTTTTATTTGGGAAATAAAGTAAGAAAAATCAACCAACAATCTTCTCAGTGCCTTGCAACTGATTAAATAGTGGTCAATTGGTAAAAGTGTGATTGGGATCCACAAATTTGGCCTAACTGGCGAATTGGTTGGTAGAGGGAGGGTTTATTCTTTGGGAACCATCATTGCAAAATTTGGTGGTGGGCTGAGTCTCTGTCAGTTCAACCTCAAAGTCTGGACTGGGGGTCAATTATGTTTCCAGCAGTTAGCATGACAGCATTTGGCCTGACGAGTGATGGGAATCCCCCAAGGCCATCCAGTGTAGGGATGGGACCATTTGGTTGGGAATGGGTTTGGGACGGCCAACCCACCCATGCTCGGTCAATTAACCATTCATTCAGTCAGTCAATAGAAACCCATTGGGCGCAACGCCCAAATTACTATCAGATGGTTTCAGGCTCTCATCAATGGCGCCTGATATTTGTTCTACTGATTTTGGGGTTGAATTGGAACCATTGGGCGATCTAGCTGATGTTTCATTCTTCATGCTTTTACAGCCATTCAAATTTTGGCCATCAGCCCGATTGCCACCTGAATTAGATCTGACTGATTTCAGTTCGATAATCTTGGCACAGATTTCACTGATTCCCCACAGCAGTTCTGCTGAGGTGAGTGAGGGAATTGGGGGTGGGATCCAAAGTGGACGGGCTGTCACCCATTGCTCGTCAACTATGTGGGCGAGATCACCCTGGGTGATGAGGGGTACCACCATCCTCTTTGGTGTTTTCTTATTTGGGAATAGAAAGATAGCTCGATTGAGAGCCAAAGGGCACTCCCCAAGACTTACATTACCCTTTCCTTTTTCCAAAGAGACAGCCCCCCACTAGGAAACTGCACCAGAGCCACGTTCTTATGCGCTTTGGGTAACTTGATAGCCATAATTGTCACGGCCTTCTGCAGCGGGTGGGGAGCCTCAGGGTGGGATGTTGGAAAGCGTCAACCAGGTTCATACAATCCACGCAATCGCACGCCTTGACCCAGCTGTTTTCATAAGCTGGATATCCTTTCCAGGCCACCAGGTATTGGACTGATCGTTGCAACTTCCAAGATGCCAGGATGGCCTCCACTTCAGCTTCCTCCTTGTTGTTGTTGATGATTGGTTCTGGGTCCATGGGAATCACACCCTTGAAGGGTGACAGCTGAGATACATGGAAAACTGGGTGTTGCTTCCAATGCGCGGGAAGCTTCAACCAAAATGCCCCACTACCCAATACCTCCTCCTCTAAGTAGGGACCTGAACGCTTGCTGGCGAATTTGCGGGAAGGGGTTTGGATTTGCAAATGGCAGGTATCAAGCATGACGTAAGAACCCACCTTAAAGTCATGACCTGGAAGTGCTTTCAATCTGCAAATTGCTTATAGTCATTGATGGCTTTAGTAAGGTGTTCCCACACTAAAGCTTGGGTCAATTGAATATGGCCAGCATGATCCATGGCAGCTTGCACTTCTGGCCACAAGCATGCTCCGACTGAGAATGATGGGTTATAACCCAATGTTGCTTCATATGGTGAAAAACCCATGGAAGCATGAGTCCCATTATTATATGCGAATTGGGCAAGAGGCAGGTCATTGGCCCAGGTATCTTGCACGCTACCGCATAACAACGCAGGTACTGTTTGAGAACTTGGTTAACCCGCTCAGTCTGGCCGTCGGACTGGGGATGATATGCCATGGATTGACAGGGGGTTATTTTAAGGATCAACAAGAGTTCACTCCAAAACTGGGCGGTAAACTGGGTACCCCTGTCACTAACAATTTCCTGGGGAAGACCGAACATCAAAAACACATGGCGAATGAATAGACGCGCCATTTCTTCTGACATAATTGCAGAAGTACAAGGAATAAACAGGGAAAATTTGGTAAAGCAATCTACCACCACCATTACCACTGTGAACCCATTGGAGCAGGGGAGTTTGACAATGAAATCTATGGACACTGAGGTCCATGGCCCTTCCACCTGTTGTAAAGGGTGCAGAAGGCTGTTTTTTCTGGAACAATCTGACTTGGCCCTAGCACAAGTAACACAATCAGCGATCCAAGTCAGAACCTCTTTGGTCAGTCCTGCCCAATTAAAGGTTCACTTGATCAGGTTGATACATTTCTTGTTACTGGGGTGTCCAACCGCGGGGATCATGGTGTGCGCGGAATATGTTCAGGTGGAGGAGGGAGGGACCCAAACATGGGAACAAAAGTAAATGAGACCTTCTTCTATAGAATATAGGGGGTGTTTGGGACTCGAGTGAGTCAAGCGTTCAATCAACTCCACGCCCTCAGGGCAGGCCTGACCGGCTAACACCTGGGCCAATAATGGATTGTCAGGTGACAACGCAGCGGAGGAAACAATGGAGGGAGCGATCAATAGGATTCATGTGGCAGGAATCATGGTAACAAGATTCTCTTCCTCAGGCTCTGAGGGGCAGTGAGTGGGACTACGGCTTAGGAAATCAGGAAGGACATTTAGTGCACCCTTGACAAACTCATATATAAAGTTAAAACTGCACAGGTCCTGATAGGTTTGGGCTTGCTGGTGTGCCAATTTTTGGTGCTTGCGAAAATATAAGAGAGCTTGGTGATCTGTGCAAACTGTTAACTCATGATGAGCACCTTGCAACAGGTACACCAATGAGTTAATGCCCATGCAACAGCAGCCAGTTCCTTGTCATAAATGGCCCAGGACTGCTCCGTAGTGGTGAATTTTTGGGAGAAATAAGCGACCAGATGTTTGAGGCCTGTCATGGTCCTGAAGCAGCACCGCGCCCACAGCTACCGACAAAGCATTGCATGCAATGATATACAGTTTGGTAGGATTGTCATGTTTCAAAATGGGAGGAGACATGAACACTTCCTTAATTGATTTGAATGCCTGCTGGCATTTGGGGGTCCAACAAAATGGTACGTTTTTCCCTGTGAGGGGGTGGAGTGGAGCGGCCAACTGGGAAAGTGCAGGAGAAAATTTTTTAGGAAAATGATGGTACCCAAGAAACTTTGAAGCTGCTTCTGTGTAGTAGGGGTTGGCCATTCTTGGATTGCATCTAATTTGTTGGGGGGATGGCGACCCCTTCTTTAAGTACCAAGTTTCCAAGAAATGTAACCTCTTCCTTGTAAAACTCGCATTTGGAAGCTTTGAGGAACAGGCCTGCTTTATGCAAAGCAACCACCACTGCTTCTAAGTTGATAGCATGTTGCTCAGGAGTTGGGGAATGGACTAGGATATCATCAATATAAGCAATAGCGCAGGAGAAATGGAGATCCCCTAACGCATTGTCAATCATTCATTGAAATGTAGCGGGAGCATTTTTCAGCCCAAAGGGCATTACACAAAATTGGAAAATGCCTCACCTCGTTCAGATTGCGGTCAGCCATTCTTGTCCTTCCATTACTTGAATCTGATTGAAAGCATTCACCAGGTCAAGTTTTGAGAACACCTAGGATTTGGCAATTGCCTGACTGATTGTTTGCTCCAGGGGCAATGGGTAGGGATCTGTAACTGTTATTTTGTTCAGGTGACCATAATCCATGCAAGGGTGGAGCGATCCATCTGATTTCCTTGCAAAGATGATAGGGGAAGCGATGGGAGACGTTTCTTTAAACAACCAACCTTTTTTAACATATCATCCAACCAGGTATTGAGTGCAACTTCTTCTTCCGCCATATGGGGATACAACGGGCAATTGATGTTCACCAACTCCACGGTTGTCCAAAATCTGCAATCATATCTAGTATGTTTTGGCAAATGATCCGCCTTTTCCATGTCAAAAATTCTGCGATATGGCATTAAATTTTTGGGAAACTCAGCCGGAATGCCCGCGGAAGTAACTAGGGTGGTGATAGAGCTGGTTCCTTGGATTTTCTTGAGGGTGTTGATCAGAGGGAACTCTCCCTCCAAATCATCATTAGCAAATGACAACGTATTCAATTCCAAATGAATCCTTACATGTTGTCGGCGCCACCATCCCACCCCCAAGATCACTGGAAATACCAGGTTTGGCATGGCCAAAAAATGATTGCAGAAGTTATATTGGTGAATTGAGAAGTATATTGGTCAGCAAACAATATATGAAGACTGATAAGCAGAGGAGGCCACCATTACTGAGGAGCCCACATCCATATCCAGTTTTAGTTGTTGTGCCAACTCTACACTCATGAAGTTCCCCGCTGCTCCAGTATCCACCAGAGCTTCAAAGGAGACATGGTGGGAACCAATACTAATTCTCATGGGTACAAGAAAATAAGCGGAATTTTGTTTATTGGGAGATATGACTGACTCATGGGCGACTGAAGAAATGATAGGTGGGTCGGGAACAGGGTCAGGATTCTTAGCTGGGGCGAAAATTGGAAGGACCAGGGCTGGGCTAATCGTTTCCTTCATCTGGGCTTGAACAGAATTGTTAAAAGTTATCTCTGGGAATGCTAACTCGGACTCAGGAGTTCTGGCAGGGTTGGAACCCATGTCCGCTACTATTTTAGTGTTGGGCACGTCATCTGCACCATTGTTAGGAAATCCTATCATAAAATTCCCTTTCTGATATGAGGAAACGTGGCGAGGCAAAGCTTTGATAGTAGTTGCGGTGACGCCTATTTGATCTATTGATCCTTGGGTGGTAGACCAAACCACGTGGTGAGCGGAAACTGAATCCAAACTCGCTCTAAAGACTGCCTGAAGCATGTCAATAGATAGTTCTGACGCGGGAGCCAACTCATGAAAGGTAGAGATCAAAGAAGCCAAACTAGGGGCTTCAGCCATGGCAAAGAGCAGTTTAAATAAATGGTCTGATTGGGACAAAAGGGGGTCAAGGCGGCCTGATACAACAGCCATCAGGGAGGCAGGGTCTCCTTTTTGTGTGGAAGAACGCAAAAGACTTCTCACCCAGCGACGAGCCTCCCCATCCACGGCATCTAACAATGTGAGACCTTGTTGGGTCTCAGATATCGCAGAAGCATTATTGAGTGTGATTGTTGTGCGCATTTGTACTTTGGTGAGTGCATCCAGAACCTGATTGGTGATTTCTTGGGAAGGGATACTCAATATTTTCCCCAGGTCTGGAGGAAATAGGAGGAGATGCAATCTTCACCTCTTGGGTAGCTTGAAGGAGTTTTCCCAAAATAGAGTGAATGCTTCTCCCAAAGTCAGAGAGTGACCAAATAAGCAACAAACAGCATACAACTGATTGCACGTTCATCTGGTAGAGAGTAACCACTGCGGCGCCAAATTCAAAAATCAAGGCGGAAGTGGCTGGAAGTAATGGTTGGTCAATTATGTCATGGAAATGGCAGAAGAAGTTTAGACCAGCCTGCCAGTCAGGATGTGTGAGCATCCAGAAAGCAAGCCAGAATGCCAGAGGCATTGCTGACTGTACAACTTGATATGGGGCCAGGAAATAGGATACCACGAAATGGTGGCAGAATATCAGGGTTAGGATTAGCCCAACGGCAAACCATACTGAATAGACTTCTGACCCAGGGGTTCTAGTAACAAGGGGGGAAACTACTGCGATAGTATCTGTGAGATTCGCGTTTGTTAAAATCATTTTGTCAGGGGTGGTGGAGAGGCGGATTTTCTCTTGCAGTTGGTGGACATAGGGCCATAAAATCCCTACACATTGTTGCTGAAAGGTTGTGAGAACTGGGTTGTAGAGTCAAAAATTTTGGACTTGTTGAGCCCAATTGGCGATGGAAGGAACCATGGTCACCAAGAGAATTGGTAAGACCCACCCAGAGTGTGGAGCGGCGGACCACCAGGGAAATGCCATCTGGGATGTGATTTTTTAGGAAAAAGGGGTAAAAATTTGGGTTTTTTTAGTAATTTTTTATTTGGGAAATAAAGTAAGAAAAATCGACCAACAATCTTCTCAGTGCCTTGCAACTGATTAAATAGTGGTTGATTGGTAAAAGCGTGGTTGGGATCCACAAATTTGGCCTAACCGGTGAATTGGTTGGTAGAGAGAGGGTTTATTCTTTGGAAACCATCATCACAAAATTTGGCAGCGGGCTGAGTCTCTGTCAGTTTGACCTCAAATATCTGGACTGGGGGTCAATTACGTTTCTGACAGTTAGCATGATGGCGTTTGTCCTGATGAGCGATGGGAATCCCCCAAGGCCATCCAATGTAGGGATGGGACCATTTGGTTGGGAACAGGTTTGGGATGGCCAACCTGCCTGCACTTGGTCAATTAACCATTTGTTTGGTTGATAGAAACCCATTGGGCGCATTGCCTGAATTACTATTGGAGGGTTTCAGGCTCTCATCGATGGCACCCAATATTTGTTCTACTGATTTTGGGGTCAAATCAGAACCATCAGGCGATCCAGCCAATGTTTCATTCTTCATGCTTTTACAGCCATTTGAATTTTGGCCATCAGCCTGATTGCCACCCAAATTAGATCTGACCAATTTCAGTTTAATAATCTCGGCACAGATTTCACTGATTCCCCACAGAAGTTCTGCCTAGGGTGAGTGAGGGAATTGGGGGTGGGATCTGAAGTGGACGGGCTGTCACCCATTGCTTGTCAACTACGTGGGTGAGATCACCCTGGGTGATGAGGGGTACCACCATCCTCTTTGGTGTTTTCTTATTTAGGAACAGAAAGATAGCTCAATTGAGAGCCAAAGGGCACTCCCTGAGACTTACAGTAATAAGTTCCATTACCTAAGCAGGTTGCTAGCCATTTATGGTTGGTTTGCTTGGATAAAGAGGAAAATGTTAGGGACACGTTTTCTGACTCTTTCCATTTGAGGTCTTGAGGATGTCCAATGATGGAATCCTAGCAGGATGGGGAAGACCATCACTGCTGAGACAAGGAAGGGTGATTCAAGGGCAACAGCTGTTGTTTCATCAAAGAGGTGTCAATTGAGGGTTAGACAGCCGAATCCCCTACTATATAATTCCCTAGGATTTACTATAATAAAAACAGTATTATTACCAACAGTGTTTTACAGTACTTTACAGAGTTTAGTTTTACAGTAATATTATTCAGTGTATAGTTAGACTATCATCTTCCATTGTGATGTTCCATCTTAAGGATTTTATTGTAGAAGGCAATAATTGGAAGACTCTCAGAGAAAATTTTAGAGATCTGAGCGGGGATCTAGAGACAAAGGGAACCACAATCAGGGATAGCTGTTGACTGTGTGTTGGGCCAAAAGAGACTCTCACCGGGGGTATTTGGATGAAGATTGGGTGGACAGGAATATAGGGAATGAATCTCTATGAGTATGACTTATCAATTAAGTAATTGGAATTACTGGCCAAAGCGTTGGGCCTAATAATAGTTCAAACTCAACTATGGATAATAGTCTCCATACTATTATTGGATAATACATTCTATACAATGTGAAGTGCACGAGGAAATTGAACCTGTGCAGTAAAAAGATTACTAAGGTTGTAAACCAATAATAACCTAAAGTAGTAAATTCTTACACCCGGTGACAGTCTTTTTGGTCCAACGCACAGTTGGCAGCAATCCCTAATTGTTTCTCCTTCTTCTCTAGATCCCCACTCAGATCTTTACTCTTTTCACTAAGAGTCTTCCAATTATTGCACACAGTATAAAATCTTTGAGAAGAATAGCACAATGGAAAGCTGATGATAGTTTACTACTTAAACTATATATACCAGATGAAACAACTATAGAACTTTTTATCTGTTCTCATAAATACTCTTTTATTAAATGCTGTTTTTATTATAAGTAATCCTATATAGAATTTATAGTGGGGATTCAGTTGTCTAACCATCAGTTGACACCTCAAGAATGAAATGGCAGCCATTGCCATTAAATCACCCATCCTTGTCTTAGCAGCAATGGTCTTCCCTATCCTGGCTAGGATTCTGTCATTAGATATCTTCAAGACCTAAATGGAAAGAGTCAGAAAATGTGTCCTTAACATTTTCCTCTTATCCAAGTGAACCACCCATATTTTGCTAGTGACCTGCTTTGGTAATGGGACTTATTACCCATTAAGGCAGGTCACACACCAACTGATTAATTCACTAGTTGCAAGTGGCATCACTCACCTTGCAACTTGCTATTCATTCCCCAATTATTCATTGATGAAACCTGACTAATCCCAATTAGTACACCTGATAGTTAATCACTATCAGATGCCCCTATTTTGTTGGCAACTCCATCCAACAAGATCTTAAGCATTTGTCCATATTGATCCCTGATGGATACTACCAGGAAATTATCCCAAAATCCCCCAAACATAGTTACTCTGAAACTTGGGCCAACTGATTTCTGATTCACTTCACCTTAGGGAATTATCCCCTAGCAATTCCTGGTAATCTAGCAGGCTGGGAATATGGGTAAAAATCTCAACACCATATCATTGTTAGGTTTGTCACATGCTTAAATCTTTCAGCCTCATATCTAAAGGAGTTATCACTTTTAGTATTATCTAGAAATGTAAAAAGATTATATTGGGTAGCAGAAGGTGTAAATTTTTATATTTACTCTTTATGATAACTTAACTAAATTCAACTATTTAATTTAATCAATACTTATATATAACTGATGATTTACTTGGAGGTAAATTTTTAGTTAAAAAGTTTATCAAGGTAAAACTATGCAGAGTTTTTAATATTATATCATTTTGTTACCAACTAGCTCCTAAAATAATCCAAACCGATGGCTTTTCAACAATCATAGGTATAAACGGAAGCACTTTTGGGAAGCTATAAGGCCAAACAAATATAGAAATAGATATTTGATAAGACTATCAAATATGTATATCTTAGTCATTCTCTTCTTTTTTATGTTATTGTAAATTATAGTGTGGATTAAGGAGATATTGTACCTTATTTTTATTTATGACTTTAATGTTTAGAATTATTTATATTAATAAAAACAAGTGTGTGTGCATGTGCACGATGCCCAGCCAAAATTAGAGCATGTATAGCTTTGAAGTTTTGGATACAGATGGACGGGAGGGGGTCCGTGTGCACCTCAAAGCTGGATATTTAATTTTTTTTAATAAGATAAAAAGTTTTATATGTAAGAAGTGAAATTTAATATGTTTTTAATGGAAATCAGTATATATTGTTACGGCTGAGAAGTTTGATATTTGGTTAATTCGATAGTTTAATGGTTTTGGTGAGCAGTTGGTGGCTTTGGGTTGATTGAAAACTTAACGGTTTTAATAAAGCAGTTAGTGATTAGTTGATTCGATAAATTAATTGGTTTTGGAAAGTGGTTGGTGGATTTAGGTTGATTCGATGGGCTCAAGAGTTTCAGGTAAGTGGTTTATGTTTTAGTTAATTCGATAGGTTTAATTGGTTTTGGATGAGTGGATGGAAATTTTATATTAATTCAATAGAATTTGTTTTCTTGATTTTATCGGTAGCCATCTACCAATATAAAATAGAATTTTTTAGGATCATCAAGTAAACTTTAATCCCACAAAAAAATCTGTGTTAAATTTGGGTATCAACAGAAATTAGCCTAAACTTTTTTTACAAAACCATCATTCTGTTTATTTATTTATATAGGATGCATTATCTCATGAACACAAATCAAAAATCACCAAACTTGGCGCAAGTACTTTATAAAGTCTGAGGATAGTAATGTACTATTTTTAATAAAATCATATAATTTTTTATATCAGTCTTATATAAGGTCTAAAATATATAATTCTAATGATAATATTATAGCATTTGGATGAGCATTTTTATATTCATTTAATTCGATATTTTCATAAGTTTTGATAAGTGGTTGGTAGTCTTTGGCTGTTTTGTCCAACAATTGGTTTTACTGAGTGGTGGTTCATTCTTTGGCAGATTTGATGGTATCATTAGTTTCAAGTAAGTGATTAATGATTTAGTTAATTTGGCAGACTTAAGCGATTTTGGCTAAATGGTTGGAGGTTGGAATATTTAATAGGATTAATGGTTTCTGAACTTGTTGATGACTATCTACCAATATAAAAAATTAAAATAATTTAGAATCATCTGGTAAATTATAAGCTGGGTGTAGTTGCGCACACCTGTAACCACAGCTCTTAGCTTAGTTATTCTAACCTTTCTCTCACAAACATCACTTTTAATTTAAAAGTGACAAGGCCAAGTATAGAGAGAATATCCACCTGCCAGTGAGTACTGCAACTATAGAGCAGTACACCACGGCCAACCACCCAAGCATAGGGAAATCAATCCAGCCATCTGTGCAAAGCACATAGAAATGGACAGCTTGCTTGCACCAATATAAAAAATAATGAAGGATGCTAAGATGGATGTACCATCTGATGGACTTCCTGCTGGCCTAGGCCCCTATATGACTAATAGCGGGGAAGGCCTGAACAACCTGTGCACATCAAATAACAATTTGGTGGCACAAATGACAATGAAATGCACAAATGCAATGAAGGGTCATGAAAAAACCCTTGCAACAAGCACATATAATGGGGCTGACTCCCCAGGATTGGTGCCCACCAACAACCAGATAACAGGAGTTACCCTTGGGGAGCAGGGAGTGACACCAAGAACAGCAGTGTTGGGGATATTCCCCACTGAACCTCAATCAGTAAAGGGGATCAGGGCCTCACAGGGTAAATAATTTTTTTGAAAAAACTAAAAAATCTGGATGAAGTATTGGTTGGATCTGAAACTGACTCAGATTCAATCAACAAAAGTCAGCTGCCCAAACTGACAGAGCAACAACAAAAAAGTTTTTTGCCAATATGGAGAAACTTACCAAATATGCTCAGAGTATTAGAGTGGAGGAGAAGTTGGGCACCAGTTCCAACAATGCCCAGTTGGGGGGAGAATGGTCCCCAACCAAAATTGATCCAGCTACCTGAATGAATTGTCAGGCATGATCCACAATGCACCATCAGGTGCAATCCCCAATGAATTCAAGTTGACAGCAGGGGCTAGCTTAACCAAGAATCAATGGCTGGATTGAATGGGCCATCGGGAACAATCCCTGACAATCTCAAGTCAATGGAGGGAGCTAGAATAGCACAAAATTAATCACTAAACCAATACAAACCATCAGGGACCAACCCTGATGGGGGTGAAGATATCTCAGGGACCAAATCTGAGGGATTGGACACTCAATAAAATTCAGCAAAAAAGAAAAGTGCTATAAGAAGGGGCTGAAACCCTGACAGCAGTCAAGTCAGTGGCTAGGGCTCTGGTGAAATATACCTTGGTTCAGATAGACATGTTAGTGCATTGTGGCATGGCCACCCACAAAATCAAATAATGGGAGGCCTTTCAGTTCCTGTACTCAATGGTGACTCAATGGGTCTCTAAAAATATCAAACCAGCCATTGTGGCTACTTGGCAAGACCACAAGCTTTCTACTGAAGTGGCCAAATGCTGGCTCAATACCCAAATCTCAATTGACATGGTGGTACTCTTCAAGAAGTCATGGGTTTAGACTGAAGATGCCCTGAAATAGATGAAAATCCCTGTGGAGAACAAGGTGATTGAGGCCACAATTTGTGAAGATTTAAAACTGGCAGATGTGAAGGCCTGGATGGATGCTGGCATTGACCTTTTATATACAATAGAGTACAACAAGGCCAGTATTACAGCGCAATCCACTCAAGCTGTTGGGAGCTCAGGCCTCAACCCAACGGATTTAGCTAGCTACGCAAAATGATTCCCAGATGTCTCAACCACCCTCAAATGGGCCCAACGTACCATTCCAGTAGACACGGCACTGGAATAGTATAATATCACATTCTTCCCAGAGGAGGCACTACTGTGGATTACAGCCAGGTTCAAGGCCACTGAGGCCCTACACTGGTTGTACACCCAAATCCCACCAGCCACTGCATCAGGCCTGATGAATGTGGGCTGGACAAAGGAAAAAGTGGTGGAGTGGGGACCCTTCTGGGAGTAGTCACTGTAAGAGTCCATTAACTGGTCCACCAACAGATTCACACCAATGAAAATAAATTACTGGTTCTGAGCGGATGCCAGTATAGACCTAGTGCACAAATGGGCGGATCTGGGGTGATGAAACTGATTCACAAAACCCTTAGAGGCTGACCCTTCCCAATCAAAAAGTGGAAAATATGGCATAACATCACAACAATTGCTGAAGCTGCAGACTGGGATGCAGCGGGATTCACCCCAGAGTCAACCTAACTGTGGATGGAACTTGAGATTTCACCACAGTTGGTAATGGCGATGAAAGGGGTCATGATCCCAGACCTGGACCAATAATGGCTCAAAGCGGGGATCCACATCAAAACCATCCAGGATTGGAAGCAATCCTTCCTAGAACTGACACTAGCTGCCCCATATGCTGCCAAAGGTTTCACCCCCTCAAAAGCATTCCAATGAAGTGAGGCGGGAGTTAAGGCAGCCATGGCACAAACATTTACAGATGGAGGCTGGAATAGTGTCACAGTAAGGGACTGGTGCCAGCGTAGTTTGGTTATACTAGAGGTCCTTCAAAAAATACCTACACCCAATGTGTGGCCTGGAATCCACCCTCATGTGGTACCAACTGGGTTTCTCACTGACAGATGCTCTTGAGTGGCAGAACCTCAAGATTGAAGTGCAAATGGCTAAAAGTATTAGTCACCAAGGTATCAGCATTTGTCAAATTGAAGAATTTCTCAATTGGGGATTCAGCCTTGATGAATTGGTAAGCCGGATTTTGAAGGGGAAGACCACCGCCAATGTGCTTAAACTAAGCGCAAAAACCAAGTACTACAGTGAAGTGGCAGCGCATACCAATGACAACACCTGGAATGGCACAGGAAGCCACATTGAATATATCCATCAGTTAATCAGTGGAGGCTTTACAGACCACCAAGCACTGAAATCATACCTAAAGGACGCCATCTGAATCCACCTGCAACTAGTGGAGGAGGATGATTGGTCCAACCTGATAATGTCAATTTATCAGGAGCTTGACAAAGTACTAACAAGAGGGGACTTTGAACATCACTGGGTACCCAAATGGAGGTATATCAATATAGTGATTCCCGATGAATTAGACCACAAGAAACTCCTCGAGATTGGCACCAAAAATAAGGGGATTTATCTGTGAATGGAGCCAACCAGATACACTAACCAAATAGCAAGGTGGGTAACCTTCCAGAACCTTCTGACTGATCATGAAAAAGAGTAGGTGCATGAAGCAATCTGGACTGGATTATTGTACTATGGGGAAGTATGAGAATTTTGGCAATCTGGTGGTGATTACATCACAAAGTGCCTCATCCCAGAACAGTGGAAGCGCACTATGAACTGGTACCCTGAATGAAGCTGAACAAATTAGCCCTGCCCAGATTCATCTACCTGTCTGGCCTAAATAGGGTAGTGTATGTCAAACAAGAAGATGCCAAACAAGTGTGCCAGTTCTTATCAGACTGGCCACACAATGGCTCAATGCCATCACAACAAAGGTAAAACAACTCAGGAGTATGAATATGACCCCATTGGGGGGGTCATCATGGTCAGTACCAAGACTTTCTTTCACCCAAAAGCCATAGAATGGTCCTGTGCAACCTAATGGAGGTCGTGGACATAAAACACCAACAACAAGAGTTGGACCTGGCACATAGGGAAGCATGGGAGCGAGAAGCAGCCAAGTGACCAGAAGCAGATGATGAGCCATTTATAAATCCAAACCCTGAATTGTACATAATGGACAAAAGAATGGATCCCATCTAACAGAGCCACACACATCACAAGCAGAATGAATGATCCGCAAGGAGGAAAGGTGGCAAAAGGTGAACCTGAAGAAATCTCCCAAGAAGGGACAGATGCAGGATGCCAATAAGCCAAAATCAAAGCCCAACAAGCCAAAAGTGGATACTAAATCAAATCGGAAATCATTGGCAAACAAACCCAAGGAGACTGACAAAAAACAGTAGATGCGACGAAACTGGAAAAGTCATCCAGATGATCATCAACTAAAAAATTGAGTGCAGCCAACAAATCAAATTAAGTAGAGAATCCAAGTGATGGAGGAGGGGGAATCTGCTGCCCCGCCAGTAGGGGACAAGGGGAACCTGGACCCAATCATAAAACAATACCCATTATCTATTGATATGGAGATGGGGATGGCAACCAAATTCCTGGTGCACTGGATGCCCGGGGATATAATCCTAGTCCCAACCAACCAGTCCCAAAGGCTTAGTAATAACCCCCAACCACCCTCAACGCCATCTTCAGTGAACAAACAGACCTCAGTATTTGACTTGATCCATAACCCAGATAATGCTAATCCTTGTACCTGTGGGTCAGGCAGCTGGAAATGAGGATTTTGACCACAAATGCTTGGGGATGGCGAGCACACAAATGAGGAGGAGGAAGATGCACCATTTAAAAACTAATAATAATATTGACTCAATTTTTATTTCAGAAACGCAAGCTGGTAACCAAAAGGAAATGGTGCTGAGCTCAAACTGCAATGCAGCAAACCACCCATGGTCCCACCAAATAGGCTACCAAGCCCTCTGGATAGATCATGTGGCAATCTTTGCAATGGACAAGAAAATAGATCTGGAATTCATGGAGGAAACTCATGCTGGAAGGATCTTGATAGCGATGGCTACAAACAGGGAAACTGGCAAGAGCATATGAGTGGTGGTGGTATACTCACCGCCAAAGCTCCACAAAAACTGTATTTTTGGGAATATATAATGGAAGTGCCATCCAAAGCAATGACCATAATAGCAGGAGACCTGAATTGTTAGACAAATGCAAGCCAGGATATGTTCCCAACTAGAGAACGTTCCAACAGAAAGGCCAATGAAATGCTGGACTACCTAGTCAAATTGGGGATGTGCTTAATGATTGACAAAGAGGATGATGACCCAGCCAACTTAATGTGATGGTCATATGACTCTGCTAGATCCCCGCAGTCTGGCTCACGCTTAGATTACATCCTAGTGTCATTGGATTTTAAGCTGATGACGTCCAACAGCGAGGTCAGCATAAACGCCAAAAGTGACCACATGGTCATCCATGTGGATATTGATCTTAATGAACCCCCAAGGAATTGCAAATGGCAGCTGGCACCAGCCATGCTGAGGGATGGGGAATGGCGCTGAAAGATTAACAATGGACTGGATCAACTGGTCACTTATCTAGATAGCCACCCATAGTTGGACCCATTAGAATGATGGACTCATATCAAAGCAAAACTGAAGCACAATAGCATGAAGTTCAAAAAAGTGACCACCTACAAGTGAACTGCTACCACAAAGCAGCTGAAGTCTAAGTTAGAAAAGCTGAGGATCACCTGGTGGGACACCAAAGACTGGTGGAGCGAGTACCAAACAATGCACAAAAAGTATCAGGCTCTAATGGTGAAGAAAGTCTTGGAGTGATGGACCAATGTGATGTACCAATATCAGAGCCTAGTGGGGATGATGACCAAAGAGGGCCTGGTGCAATTCAAGGAAATCTGAACCAAGGCTAGGATATGGGAAATGGAGACAGCAGAAGGGGAAGTATCACAAGACCAAGAAAATAATCAAGCGTGAGGTCAAGCAGTTCTACAGCAAACTTTTCTGACAACAAGAAATGGGAAAATTGGTGGAAAATGCCCTAATTGATCTGGCCAAGCTGGCACTGGGGGGCTGTATGCTGGAAGATGTCACCAAATTATCTGTCAAAATCTCTATCAATAAAGTTAAGAGGGCACTAAAGGAGTCACCAAGGATGAAAGCACTAGGCTCTGACAATATGTGTGCAGAAATATACAGCACATTCCGAAACTGCATCATGCTGGAGCTCAAAGCCCTCTTTAACCACTGTTTGCAAAATAGCAAGAAAATTATGGGGGGTCAAGAGACCTGAATTGTACTCTTGTACAAAAAGGGACTCTGACGCTAACTTCAGAACTGGCGCCCAATTGCACTATCAAATGCCAATTATAAACTACTCATGCGCATACTATCTAATCAGCTGATGGGAAATGGCACCACACACACTCCATAAGGCCCAGAATGGATTTGTCAAAGACCAGAGTATATGGGATAGCATTGGTGCAGTCCAAAACGTACTCCGAGATGTGAGGGGAATTGAGCAGGGGTATCCTATGTTCCTTGACATGGAAAAGGCATATGACCAAGTAGCGTGGTCATTCCTACATGAGGCGTTAAGGCAATTGGTATCCCCAACATTTTTCAAGCATGGACAACAACGCTGTTCTTGGGCCTGGTAACGAAGGTGATTGTCACAGATGGCATAACCAACAAAATTCTGATCAGGCAGGGCCTCCAACAAGGAGACCCTATGTCATCAATACTGTTTAATTTTGCAGCCAACATTTTGCTGGTGGCAACGGATGTGAAACTCCAGGGCCTAGTCCACCCTAATCAAATGCCACTGAAAATGCTGGAATTCACCAATGACACAGTAGTAGGCATAAGCTCACCGACTGACCTCCAGGGCGCTGAGGAACTATTAGACCTATACCAGCTAGCTTTGAACACAAAAGTCAAATTGGCAAAAACCTCAGTAATGAGGATTGGCAACCCAAAATTCAGCCCACTGACTGACACAACACCAATTATAAACTCCCAGACAATCTGGTACCTCAGGATACTATTCAACAATAAGGGACTAGTGGTACTGGAAACTGAACAAGAGGTATTGTCAAGCTTATTGATCTGAATGGCATGCTGGAAGAACGCCAGACTATACCTCAAAGAGAAAGTGCAAGCAATCAATGTCTTCATCTTCTCAAAGTTGTGGTACATTGATCATGTGCTGCTAATGAGCCCAAACCTAGAGATAAAATCAGGACAATGCTCCAAACCTTCCTATGGTTCAAGGTGAAGGTGGTGTCAATAGTGCTGGAAACCCTATCAAAACCAAAGTATGAAGAAAGCATGGGCCTCCTGGACTTCAAATCTCATGCTCAGAAAATATGGGGGAAATCATTCCTTAAATTAACACAAATGCACATGTGTTGCCTAACCCTAGCGTGGGATGTGAACTGGGCAAGAGCTCAAGGTCTTCAAGAGCTGGTCTCACCCCACTCAATACATGAATGGATGGCACACCACCTGCAGATACCCTCCTGAAAGGGTACTTCACACTACTGGTGACTATGCAATCAGGCTGTGTGCCAGGGTGGATGGTCATATGAGTGATTGGCCCAAGATGCTGACCAAATCCAAAAGGACGTTGAGGTCTATAATTCCACAATGATTTCTGCAATAAGATGGGAGGAGCGTAACCAAATTGCCTATGAATATGCCACCAAGTTGGTCAAAATAAGGTACAAATTGATGCTAATCAAGTATGGGGATCCACTTCTAAAGCCTGGGTGCAACCCACCAACTTGACCAAGAATCCTAAATGACTGGGCTACTGAAGGCCATGACACCAACTATCCAACGATGGAGTTGATTTTGGGCCTAAACTCCCATTTGGTAATGACCAAACAGCGGTTGGTAACCTGGAAGATCCTAAACTGCACATTCAAATTGGGCAATCACAGCAGGCTAGATTACCCGCACAAGGAGTGCCCCATATGCACCAAACTGGAAGCAGATATTGTCCACTGCTATTATAAATGTGCCATGTTCAAAAAATACTGGTCCACAATGAGACACATCCTATTAGACAACCAATTGCTGATGGAAATACATCCATCTCAGGATCTTTTTTTCACAAAAACCTTGAGAATGGCTCTGATCCAACTACAAGCTTTTATCTACCATTATTGCATATGGGTGATTCATTGTGCACTTGTTGCCAAGAGTTTGAGCAATGAGCGCCCCCACCACAAAAGCTTGGCGTTGAAGACCATTCAGTTTATCTCTGATCATCTCTGATAAATCTCAAAATTTTTTACACATAATCCCCAGGTGTTATAAAGCCACACGTTTGGCTTTCCCCATCATATCGCTTATCATACATGATGAGGCAACTAATTGACTAAGAATTGAATGGCCTGTAAGCCCTTTGATGCTAGAACTGTGGCTAGCAATGGGAATTGCTGATCAGCAATGGTTGGAGGTGCTAGAACTCTAGTGGCCCAAACTTCTGGTTCTTTTACCCTCAGCTGAATTGCCTGTATTCTGCCCTTCCCTCTTACTTTCCCTTAAAATTTATTTTTATTTAAAACAAAGTATGGAGTTTTAAAAAAAACACCTGTAACCACAAGCTAAGGTAAGGTAAAAATGCTGTAACTTGTTCAAAACCAGTTATAGCTAGGATGAATATAATTTTCTCTACCCCTCTTATCATTCATTATTTAATTAATGACATGGAGGTAAAAAAAAAAAAAAATCTGCTAAGTAATAAACACCATAGCAAAGCATGGGTATACTACTAGTACTTAATAAGATGGTAAAAAAGTATAATGAGAATAGTAATTAGCTTTCAGTAGTGCTAATGAAATGGTTAATATAAGATGGCACAGATTGCATTTTAAGAAAAGGATTAGATTTGGCTAATGATTTTATATAATTACTAAATAAAAATCATCAGCAGTTATTATCCAATAGTCTATCTTCATCAGAGGAGTTTTTAATAAGTTAATTAGCTTCCTATTTTAGGTTTGTAGGAATCCAGCTGATTTGTGCTTGCTTGGTGCTAGACGCTGGCTGGATTCCACAAAGATTTTATAAAAATTTTAATAAATAAATAAAGTGCTGATAAAAATGGGTTTTTATGGTTTTATTAAGCATGCGATAAGGGAAAAAATGATACACCTTGACCTCTGACTATCTAGTATTTAAAGTAATTTTGAAGGCTGAGGGGGAATTTGGGAACATGTTCAGAATATCCTTTATGAGTTCAAATTAGGAAATATGCAGGAATAGCATATCATGGTTTGGGAATTTGCATCAGGGCAGCAGAGTGAAGGAAGAGGAATTCCGATTGGCCCAAACATACCTGTGAGGTAACAGCTTTATAAACTTGAGCCAATCACCACCTAAGAAAATTCTTGCACCTTGGGGGACCCCCACCAAGCCTATAAAAGGGGAGGGTCCCCATGCAGGTGCATTGAAGGACTTTGTTGGGGTTGGGGGGGTGCCTTTCAATGGTAACCCTGAAGTCCATGGTGAGGTTAGAGTAATCTGACCAGCTGAGTTCACTAGTGCCCATACAGGTTTTGAACTGGTGTTTCCCTGATTAATGGGGTTCCACTGAGAATCAGCCAGGGACTTTTGGCTGATTTCATCAACTTTGGCATTTTTAATACAATTAACCAAACTCTTAACAATATCAGAATATTGCAAATGGCTGACATTTCCCTTTTTTAGCAGAACTTGACCTACAGCATTCTGATTTCTAGTCTGCAAAGGTAAACATCCAACAAGGTAGTCACATTCCATACATTTTACAAGAGCTAATTGATGTGATATCAGGAATTAATCATTATATTATTTTAGATGATACAGTTAATTGATATGAGAATTAGCCAATTGAGCTTACCTAACTTGCTTTAGATTTAGCTATTAATTATAGTTTATCATACTAAGCCACACTTTGTACACTCCTTATATATATATTCCAGCTGAGGCTTATAATTCAAGTTCTTTTCATATATTTATAGTACTAATATAAAATTTAATTGGGTGAATAACTAAGTCTGCAATCACAGCTAAACTAAACTTCACTATATATTACAATCATGTGATGCTTAGACTCGTTATAAATTTAGTATTTATCTAGTATATATTTATAAAGGTTCAGCCAAATATGATAATGTCCAATATCGATTAGTTATTTACAAATCAATGTAGTGTTAAAAAGAGGTTTCGAATTTTAATAGAAATATACCAATTATTGACTTCAGCAAAAAATTCCGTAAATATAAACCTAAACCCCCTTCTCGTGGCTATATTTATTTGAGATAGTCTGATTATTGTGGCTATAAACAAGCTCTAAATAGTAGATTCATATAATGCAACTTAAAAAATATTTGAGGTGGGTCAACCTTGGGACAAATATACCACACCAAGAATTTTATCAGCCAGTACAGGCTTTGAACTTGAAACCTGCACTAGGGTGGAATATATAATATGACTTAATTTGCACTTAGTTTTGAATAAGATGTCTGTGAATTATCACTAAATAACCAGTTTACCATCATCCTATTCATACCATCTGTTGATAAACAATTATCTGTAAATTGTGTACAAATTTTATCATCCCCTAAGTGCCACTTGCCTTATTAGATGTAATAATATATCCATGCCATTGCTGATCGCAAATATCTTAATATGATCTTTAAAAATGGTATATATACTACCTCCAATTATAATTTTATTTTTTGCTTCAGTAAAATTTATCTAAAAAGTACTAAATTTGCAACCTAATAAACTTTAATTAACCCTTTGACCTACAACCATGAGTCACATGTGGTCAGTTATTTGAGCCCAAACTGATTATCACGTGAGACTCATGGAATGGCTCAAAGAGTGGGCTTTTTTAAACATTTTGGGCCCACACTTTTTAGAAACTTAAATCATAGGGCAAGGGGTTAAGGTGTTTCCTTTGATTGGTTACTATAAATCTCAATTTGATTTCCATCATTTAAAGCCTCCCTAGTATGGAGCATCGGTAAAGCTAAACTAAGTTTAACTTTGAAGCTTATCAAATATGTAACATAAACCACTTCCAAATAAGCGTAACACACCCTCAAACCCATTAGAAAATAAATTAAAACTTGTTTTTATATTTAATATAAATAAAAAATCATTATATATCTATGTTCCACATCTCCCAAAACCACTAGATTGATTTTAACCAAAGTTGGCACAAATATTTATGTAACGGGAGAACCAACGTGGGCAGTTTTTTATATGATTCTTTATGGTTTAAAAACTAAAATATGATAAGTTTTACTAGCATCCATTACCCGTGCTTTTCTACGGTGTCTATAAAATTTCAGAATATCTAATTGATAAATTTAGATTTTATACTTTAGTTAAACAATAACTACTCGGCCTAATCTAATTGCTTAATGGAATCAACTAAAAACCATTAACCACTCTGCCAAAATTAACTGTTTTCATCAAATTAACCAATCTCTAATCACCCCCAAAACTAAACTGTGTCCAATCGAATTGACCAAAAATCATCAACCACTCACCAAATAAAATAAACCTATCGAATCAGACAACACCAAACTACTACCCGAAACATCTCTCTATATTTAAAATCATTGTGTGTGATACGTCTTCCAAACTACCAAATCAACTTAAACTAAACTTGCCAAAAGTATGAATGGTTTAATTTATTTAATTTAATGTATTTGTAACACGTTTTTTATATATTTTTATATTTCTGCACTCCTTCTCCATATAAATTTTAATTATGCCAAATTTCACACTCCTCCGTGCGCGTAATATGCTTAAAAAAGAGTACAAAGTTTTCTCTTCATGTATTAATATATAGATTTATTTTATCATAATATAAAAACTTGCCTACGGTTTTTTCCCTGTTGCATAGAATATTTGTGCTACGGTTGGTTGAAATTTATTTAATAGTTTTGGATATTGAAATACACCTATAATAATTATTTATTCGAGATAGGCCGACCATTAACAGATAATATTATTTATATTAGTTTATATATTGATAGATGGTTATCAATAAGTTTAGGAGTAATCAAACCCCTTTAATCAGTCAAAACCTAACCATTCACCAAAAATCAATTGAAGCTTTGAATCAACCTAAAACCACCCTTCGCTTGGAAACCCATTTAAACAATCAAATCAGCCAATCACTTGCTACTTATTAAAACGCTTAATTTGATAATTAGCCAAATAACCATCAACCGCTTGGCAAAACCATTTAAACTGTCGAATCAACCAAATATCAAACTGCCCAGCCATAACAATATACTGATTACTATAAAAATATATACGAAATTCACTTCTTACATATAAATATTTTTATTATGATATGAAAATATGAACAATGGAATATTGTATTGGCATCTGACTTTAGTAACTGAGCAAAAATTATCAATAGGTTATGTCAAAAAGTGTGCTAAATGAAAGACACAAGATTCCAACACAAACTTTTGTAAGTTAAAGAAAAGCAAGCAATAATCTTATGGTAATAAAATTGAAACATCAGTTTCAGCTAAATGTTTCTTTGATTTGGTTAACCCATTAGACTTCAAGCTAAGCAGTTTGGCAGTTATTCAGTTAATTTAACAAATTCAAACTCTTGCTTCCTGAATATAAAACTTATTGATAGCATATCTACTAATATCCAAACCTAAAATAATCAATTAGAATCATCTGGTCTCCAACGCCCACTTAAAATTTGACCTCTGAGCACCATGCCATAACAGAATGTGTTATAGATTGAAATTCAAATGAAACTTAGTCTTTATGATAGTAAATAAACCTAAAATGTTGATACTATAGCATTGAATGGGTGATATTGCAAGTTAATATAAAAATACTATCTTCAAACATTTTTCTACTCACTCTTCCATTTTACACCAATTCCATCCATAAACTTACAGTGGATAACATATTTTTATAAAGATTTTATAGAATTTTCATTTCCTCAGCCATCTTTATAATACCCAGTGTACTATTTCAAAGTACACGAATAAAGAGCATATCATGTTTTAAGCCAGTCACAAGCTCTCACAATCCCTCATCACTATTTTATAACCCAAAAATGCAATTTAAAATTTTAAGCTCCAAATTTATTAGAAATATTTCTAAATCACAACTACTGATTTTTATATAACAATCTTTTCACATACCATATAAGGAATCTCATTTCAAATATAGATATATAGTGATTAACCTAGTATGTGTAATAAAAAAGTTTATATCACAAGAGGCACCATTAGAATTTATGTTGTTTGCACTGCATTAAGTACTTAACTTTGGGTGGGTTTGCTTAGTTGATTTTGCTACCAAACTGAATCAACAATCAGGGTAACCATTATCTGTTAATATGGGATATCCTTAAGTCACATTATTTTTTTTCATATAATTCTATATAGATTTACCTTTGATGATTAATTTATTATAGGTATAGTGAAAAATCTCCTTAACAAAAAATATAAAACTAACTTTGAGCAATTCATATAGAGTATATGCAGATCTTTCTTATATCACATACTAAAGTAAGAGCTGTTAGGGACCATCTAGTACTAAAAAAAAGTAAGAGCTGTTACAGCTTATACATAAAGTAGAATTAGATTAATCACATAACACAGTTGGCTTATTTAAAACAATCTATTCAAGGTAAGTTGACCAGGGGGGCAGACATCACAAAACGGTAAAAAACAAGCAAAACTAAACTAAAATAAAATTTAGCCAAAATTCTAAAGCAATAAAAATGAATTAAAAAACTAAGACCAACCAAGCAGAAAATGGCAAAACACTTTCTGCCCATGGAAGGGGTAGGGGAATTGAGTGGCTTTTCTTCACCATCTATGAATAAATAGGAGAGGTTATAGCATAAGGCAGTAAGAAAAGGCATGGGAGCATCTTCAGTATGTGGTTTGATAATAAATATGTAAGCCAAAATTCAAGACAACTAAAAGGCTATGATCAATTATACCGGATCATGGTCAGTTATGAGGTAGGTCTCAGGGAGGATGCAAAGGCTATGATTTTAGTGTGGGTAGTTTTAGTCCTATGACCAACTTATCCATGGCAGCAATTTTTTTATTGATTTGTTAAAAGTTTATTAAAGCATGGCGACTTTGCACTTAGCAGGGGCAGAAAATTGGAAGAGAGGACAGAGGAACCAGACTATCTGTAAGAAGTATGACAGATTTTGTAACATCCTTATAAAGAGGGTGATATTAAAGTGATGAGGTTGCCTCAAACGCAAGCTGGTGGTCACCCTAAAATGGCGCAGCGTGGTGTTGTGCAATATAATGATGAGGGGATGATTTATAATCATATTATTTTTCAAAAAGTGATTGATGTGAATATAGTTATCCTCTATGGAAATAGATTTGCCTTGTCTGGTACCTTGGCCAATAGTCATACATATGACATGCAAAGGAAAGACCTGGTTTCAATTGTATGTAATCAGCAACCCATGATAGCATTCAAACTCCACAAGGCACTGTCAATTTGATAAGGTGGGAGAAAGAGCCACTGGGTGAGAAAAGCGGAAAGTATTGATCAATAAAATGGACTAAAAGCCAAGGGTTAAGCTTAGGATAGGCTATTACAATGTAGGAAAGTATCCATTAGCCGCTAGCTTCCTTATAAGTGCCAGTTTGTTTGCAAAAGGCTTGAGTACTAAGTGTCTTAGGTGAATGCTGTGGCATTTATGAAGCCTCATATTCTTGGCAATCTTTTTCTTCTCAAGTCAACCTTACGTCCACTTTCTACTTACCACTTGCTCAGAATTTTTCCCATCTCATCTCCTTCCTACCCATATTCATCAAGACCATTAATGTTGTTTCCAGCTGCAAGAGCACCTGTGGTGATACTAAGAAGAGGTATTTTCATAATGTCAGTTTGAGGTACAGAAGCAGCTTCCTGCGCCCGTTTCATGCCCATACTTGAGGCAGAAAGGATAGTTACAAACAAAATATACTGCAATAACAAGAACTGTCACACAGGAATGAGGCCCCAATATTGGACTGATAGGAGATATTCAGGAGTTGGAATTTCTAATTTATATAAGTGAAATAAAAAAAGGATTTTTTAGAATTTTCTTTCTTCTAAACAGAAATCAAACAAAATAGCCCTACAACCTTCACAAAGAAGGCTGCTGACTCTTATACTATGGAGAAAAGGAGGATATAAAAAATCACAGGTTTTTAACTTTTGTAATCATGATACACAATTACCAATCTAGCCATTTTTCTGATTGATTAAACAGCTTTGAGCTGTAATAAAGCACGCTTTTTTCTCAGCTTTGATCAATTTGAAACTAATGCCTCATACCTGGTGCTCTTTATCTTTGATCTTTGGACTTATGAAATTTATTAGTGAAAATTTTATAACTGAGCTTATCACAGATATCAAGTAGGCTCCAATCACTAGTACACCACTTGGCACCTTAGGCTTATAAGGTGGTTCTGAACTAGTAGCATTTGTGATACAAACACCTCTAAACTTGTGTCAAAAATACTAGATTATAGGCACTACTTGTTTAGAAGCTTCATACACAATAACAACTTTAGGCCTGGGGGGTAACTCAGGGGTGGGCACAGCCAGACAGGGGGGCTGCCAATATCCATCTCTCTTTCAGGGTATGTCCCAGATCAGCTGATTGGGTATGCAGAAATGCCTTAGTATTGGAACCCTTTTTTGTTCTAAAGGGATGCAATTTCCTGACCAGCTTGATAGCTTGAGACTGGGACTTACATTAACCTTTCATTTACAATCAGAGCTTACTCCCTTCTGGGGATTTTGCAAGAGCACAGTTCTTGAGGAGTAGGAAGTTTGATGGCAGCAATGGTGTCAGTTTTTGGTAAAAAATGCATTGGAGCATTTGGATTTTTCTTGTGAATTACTACAGTAGCTTCAAACATTTGGTACATCCTTAGATTAAACCCAGCAATTCTCATAAGCCAGGTATCGCTTCCATGACACCAGGTAGTGCACTTGGCATTTCTGTCATGTGAACATGACATAATAGTGGGGACCAACCCCAAAGATAAGGCTGGGCGCTTGGAGGCCCAAAAGGTGAAGTTACAGGGCCTCCCAGACCTGAAGCACACCCTAGACCAGCGCTGGGTAAGGGCAAAATATGCCCAGGTTAGTCCTAGCGGGGTGCTGAGTGCCCAGCCCTTGACGTCGAGCCAGGCGAAAAATGAACAAGGATGGTTCAATTCAGTTAGTCAAGGAGCGGGGTTTTGAAACCCATTCTATTTTTGAAATAACGCGCTCAGGTCAAATCCAACTTCAATCAATCACTTGAGTGAAGTCAGTTTTGGCCTATTCCATCAACTCTGACAGCAGTATCACCCTATTGGTGAGTTGGTGCTTGGGCCCACTGTGGCATTAATCCTATTTACCCAATTGAGTTTAAATACATTTTCCCCAACCAACTTTCCTTGTTGGTTGACTCCCAAATAAACCTTTACCCCATTTTACGCTTTTGAATTTTATATGATGTTCCAAACGCTCCTGTGCGCAAACCTCTTTGAGGAGGTCTCATGTTCTGTTACCCTTGCCCTTGCAAGGACCTTGCAGCTCTCCCCTCATGTACCGTTTGTTTTCCCAGGTTCACTCCAACCTGGGCTGCTTATCCCCTATTGATATGTGCACCGATTCATTTTTACTGATGTTTGTCTTATAATATTTGCAATATTATGCCTCAGCGGTTATGGCTCCAGCACCCTCTTCTGGGCTCTCATCACTTTGGCCATAACGGCTAGTTCTCTGGCGTTGGCCTGGTGCACCGCGCACTGCCACGCTGGGAACAGGAGAGTTATAGACACTCTCCTTACATTAGTCAACCAACCATATTTTCTTATATGCACAAACTTTTTCCATGTGAAACTTTTCCAAGGTGGAAACAGTGGCCATTGGCTGTGGGCTCCAGCTGTCATTAGCTACACTGCTGTTTCCTCTTTTTCCTGAAGGTTGGAGAAACTTGGCGTTATTTTGGTTGTCTCCAACTGGAAAGTATCCACCCTTCATGTTTGTACCTGGTAGTTTTGGACACTTTGAGGTCTGAAGGTCATGATTCCCCGACATTCTGCCATAATTCTCAATGTCAATTTAAATAAACAAGTTTTCTTTCACCCCCACATTTAGCCAATGTCATTGGAAGCAGTAAAGATGGGCCTGGGGGTGTTGGCCATGGATATCATCAGTCATTCCATCAAAGTTCAAGGGACAAGGTCATTCACATCTAAAAAAACGTTTTATTACGAAAACCTGAGATATAACTATGAACCAATTTTTCCCTCTCATGGTTCAGATCTTGAACCCATTCCTGTGTATGAAATCACACCAGAAAATCCTCGTTTGACCTCTTCCATAATTTGCAGCACACAGGAAGTTGAAAAAGAGCTGCGTCTATTATATGAAAGCGTTTATGCATCTGCAGAAGGCATGGAGGGGTATTTGGCCTCAGTAGCAAGAGTGGCCAAATATCCCTCCCCCTTTTTTGATTCCCAGAACTACCCTTATGGATCGCTCAAGCCAGAAGAAAATTTAGGTGAACTGGGGCATTTTCTACTTTGAATAACTCCCACTATGGGTACTTTCTATTGACTGCTACCATTGCATCCTCTTTGGGGAAGTTCACCACAACCATTTTAGTGGATACCGGTGCCACCAATAATTTTATTGACCAAGATCTGGCTGAATACCTTGATTTAAGTTACTCACCAGGTGGTATGGCTAGAGATGGAGCTTCTCAAGGTATCCCTACAGTGAACGTCATAGGGATGGTGGACTACCAGGTAGGCACCTATCTTCTGTCTGATCATTTCCAAGCTATCAAGCACCTCTTGTTCCCCATTATTTTGGGGGTTGAGTGGTGGAGAAAGGTTGATGTCCACACTAATTTGAAAGAAAACATGCTATCTTTGTTTTTGATTAACAGTCACCAGTTGATTGTTCACTTGTTGGAGGATAACGTCCAGGGACCATTACCTCATTGGCCCAATGTTCCCACCCCCTATCTTGCTCCTTTGCTGAAGAATTCCCCCTCCGCGGGATTTTCCTTACCTTCCTGTTGAAGGGTTTGGAATCCTCTTTTGATGAAGCATCTGCCAACGCACTCTCTGAGCACTATGAGTTCAATTGTGACTCTAAGCTCACGGTGGATCTGGTGCGCATATCCTCCCCCATTTACCCATTAACTGTCTGAGAGGAAGAGGCTTTGGATGTTTGGGTGAAGGAACAGTTGGCCAAAGGTGCAATTTTTTAGCGTACCTCCCCTATATGCTCCCCCCTACTCTTTGTAGAGAAGTCTGATGGTACCTTATGCCCCTGCTTAGGCTATGGTAACCTTAACAATGTTACTGTACCAGACTTCCATCCCATCCCTTTGGATTCTCAGATTGCACGCTATATGGAGAAGGCGAAGGTCTTCTCCAAGCTGGATTGCCTCAACGCGTTCAATCAGTTCTGGATTAAAAAGGGACAAGAGTGGTTGACCACATTCCATACTAGAAAAGGGATCTTCCAGTTTTGGGTCATGCCTTTTGGGCTTAAGAATGCCCCTGCTATCTTTCAGCGCCGCATTGACGCAGCATTGGGGGACCTGTTATGGGTATGCGCGGTCGCCTACATGGATGATATTCTGGTCTTTTCTCCTAATTAGGAGTCCCATGCAAGTTACCTTCAGCAAGTGCTGGAGCGGTTAAAGGCAGCCAGCCTTACGTTAAAAATATCAAAGTGCAAGTTCTTTAAGTCCCAGGTCACGCTTCTGGGCAGCGTCATGTTTGACCAAGGATACATGATAACTCCATACAAGGAGAAGGCAATTCGTGAGTGGCCTACCCCCACCTCAGCTAAGGAATTAAGGAGCTTTTTGGGGACGTGCACGTTCCTCAAGAAGTTCGCTCCCAATCTGTCTGAGGTGGCGGCTCCCCTATACAAGGCTAGTGGTGCCAAGGTGCTTCAGTGGTCCCCCACTTTGGAGGATGCTTTCCAAGCAGTGAAGTGCACCCTGTTGTCCACAACAGTTCTTTGCCATGTCGACCCTTCAAAGGAGTTCATTGTGTCAACTGATGCCTCCAACTTCGCCATAGCGGCCGCCTTGTTACAAGTAGGCGAAGATGGGATAGAGCCTAGTGGGATATTTTTCTAGTAAAATGTCTCTACAAGAGTTGAACTACGCCGTTTACAACAAGGAGTTACTAGCAGTGGTGGAGGCGCTGACCTATTGGCGTCACACTTGCATGGCTCTACCCTACCATTCCAGGTACATACAGACCACCGTGCCTTGCTGTACTACTGCGACTCTCATGTCCTAACCCCACGGCAGACCCGTTGGCATGAGACCCCTGCCCAATTTTCCTTTTCTTATGAGTTCACCAAGGGCAAGGATAATAATTTGGCGGATGCTTTAAGCCGCAACCCTGCTTTAGCTCCTGATCCAAAGGAGGAAGAGGTTCATAACACCCAGTTGATGATTTCATTGGGTAAGATTTTGCCTCAACGACCCTCTCCTCTGGCCAAAGGACCAGCGCTTGCACCTCTGGATAACGCGGAGGAATATGTATGCTTAGAAAGGTTGTCCTCTCTCAGCCGCTGTCAGGTGAATATGCCATGGTACTTGCAAAGAGCGCTTCAAATCAAGAGGATCTATCCAGGGGCTATCACGTAAAGGATGAGATGGTGTGTTTCCAGGGACGCCTTTGGGTACCTGCTGGACCACTGCGCCTGGACATCATTTGGGACCATCATGATGGAATCACCATTGGTCATCCAGGGAGAGCAAATACCTTAGAGCTGATACGTCGCTCATACAATTGGAAGGGCTTGACAGCTCAGGTGGGCCGGTATTGTAAGGAGTGCCTGGTATGCAACCAGATGAAACCCAATCGTCAACCTTTAGCAGGGTTGTTGGTACCAAGTCCAAAAGGCTGATGGGCCCTGGACCTCCATCTCAGTTGATTTTATTGTGGAGTTACCAGTCTCAGATGGTTATGATGCCATCATGGTAGTGGTGGACTGGTTCACAAAGTTTTCCCACTTTATTCCTTGTGGAACCACTATAACCGCAGCTGAGATGGCTAGGCTTTTCGTCATCCATGTGTTTGCGCTCCATGGGGTCCCCAAGAAATTATCAGTGACTGGGGCCCACAGTTTACCTCCATGTTTTGGGAAGAGTTGTGTAAAACTATTCAGATTCGCCCTTTCCATTCAACTGCCTATCATCCCCAATCAGATGGGCAGACTGAACGAGTGAACCAGTGCTTGGAACAGTTTCTGCGGTGTTACACCGCTGCAGATCATTCAGATTGGGCTTCTCACCTTCCCATGGCCCAGTTTATCTACAACAATACCTTACACTCTTTGATTGGCTGTTCCCCATTTTTCGCCAGCCATGGTTTTAACCCCGCCTTTAACATGGATCCCAGCTGTGGGTCAAAGGTTTAAGCGGTGGTGGACTTTTCCAAGACAATCAAGAAGTTTCACCAGGGGGTTTCCAAAGCTTGGAGGCGGCTATGCAGGTATATAAGGAGAACGCTGATATGAAGCGCCGAGTGGGTCCTGCATACAAGGAAGGGGATCTCGTGATGATTGATGCTCATAACATACCATCAAGCAGCCATGTAAGAAGCTTGAATTAAAGAGGATTGGCCCCTACCGCGTTGTTAGAAAGGTGGACTATGCCTCATACCATCTAGATCTCCCCCCCTCATTCTGGATCTTCTCGGTGTTTCATGATAGCAAACTGACGTTGTTTGAGGGCCCCCCACCAGAGACTCCTGAGGCCTATCTCATGGATGGGGCGCCAAAGTGGGAGGTGGAAGAAATAGTTGCCTCACGCCGCGTTAAAAGAAGACTCAAGTACCTGGTATCCTGAAAGGGCTTTGACACTGCAGAAAACAGTTGGGTTCCAGCGCGTGACTGTGTGCAAGGCCAAGAACTGATTGACGCCTTCCACCAGCGTTTTCCCCAGGCTGCTGGATCCCAACTGAAATCGACCGTTGCCGCCAAGAAGTTGGCCCCTGCCCACAAGAAGTTTTCCCTGGCGCAAGCCCCTGGAGGGGGGTTGAGACCCATTGGGAGGAGAGGGTAATGTCATGTGAACATGAAATAATAGTGTTGACCAACCCCAAAGATAAGGTTGGGCGCTTGGAGGCCCATAAGGTGAAGTTACAGGGCCTCCCAGACCTGAAGCACACCCTAGACCAGCACTGGGTAAGGGTAAAATATGCCCAGGTTGGTCCTAGTGGGGTGCTGAGTGCCCAGCCCTTAACGTCGAGCCAGGCGTTACTATAAATGATTTACTGAATGAATGAGGATGGTTCAATTTGGTTAGTCAAGGAGCGGAGTTTTGAAACCTGTTCTATTTTTGAAATAACGCGCTCAGGTCAAATCCAACTTCAATCAATCACTTGAGTGAAGTCAGTTTTGGCCTATTCCATCAACTCTGACAGCAGTATCGCCCTATTGGTGAGTTGGTGCTTGGGCCCACTGTGGCATTAATCCTATTTACCCAATTGAGTTTAAATACATTTTCCCCAACCAACTTTCCTTGTTGGTTGACTCCCAAATAAACCTTTACCCCATTTTACGCTTTTGAATTTTATATGATGTTCCAAACGCTCTTATGCGCAAATCTCTTTGAGGAGGTCTCATGTTCTGTTACCCTTGCCCTTGCAAGGACTTTGCAGCTCTCCCCTCATGCACCGTTTGTTCTCCCAGGTTCCCTCCAACCTGGGTTGCTTATCCCCTATTGATATGTGCACCAATTAATTTTTACTGGTGTTTGTCTTATAATATTCGCAATATTATGACTCAGCGGTTATGGCTCCAGCACCCTCTGCTGGGCTCTCATCACTTTGGCCATAACGGCTAGTTCTCTGGAGTTGGCCTGGTGCACCGCGCACTGCCACGCTTGGAACAGGAGAGTTATAGACACTCCTTACAATTTCCCCAACTTGCATCCAAATTCTTCCCTACCTCAAATTGGAATCCTTCTACCATGATGGTCTCAACCTCACAGATTTTTTGCCCTTGAAAGAAGAGAGTGAGAAAGCATAAAAAATAAATGAGAATATTACAAGGAGGGGGCAGTACCAGGTGAAAAGAGTATTTGTTTAGGACCTTGGTAAAAGGAATGGTATTTCCCTCTTGCAAGCTAATTTCTGGCATGGCACTTTGAAATGCAGGTTCTTTTTGCCCACCAATACCAATCCACTTCCTGATAGTTAGAAGCCTCACGTCACATTTTATCCACAAACCGCTTGGCATCATTAGTTGATTTAGTTAATTGGTCCTAGACTTGTTGGTTATCCTCCTGGGTATATGCGATAAAGGTATCTGCAGATGGAATACTACTCCACATTTGAGGGCTGATGGTGAAAGCAGGGTTGTATACCAAATTAACATATATAGGTAAAACCCCATTGATGAATAGAGGGAGTTATTATATGAAAATTAGTAAAGGTAGGTACACTGCCTATGTATCCTGAGAGGCAGTAAGATAGCAAAAAAGATACTGCTCTAAGAACTTGTTAGTATGCTTTATTTTTCTATCTGACTGGGGTTGTAGGCAAAAGATCTGCAAAACTTAATCTTCAGCATATCACACAAGGCCTCCAAAAATAAAGAGGTTAAATGAGATCCACTGTTGCTGATTATTTCCTGGGGGACCCCAAAAAAGGAAAATACATTTGCCACAAACAACCGTGTCATGTTTATGGCTGTAGTAGTTGGCAAACAAAGGATAAAGATTTCAAATTTCATGAATCAATATACGACCACCATTTATACATCATATCCACGCGATATGGATAAACATACAATGAAATCTACTGACAGTGATTTCTATGGTCCTGATGTTTGTTAAAGCAGGTAGTAAAAACCATTTCGCCCTATCAAATCTGATTTGGACTAAGCACAGATCAAACACTGTTTAATCCAGGTGGGAACCTCCTTTATAAGTCTGTTCCAATTCTATCCTCAATTTATTAATTTTATGACTTTTTTCTCCAAGAAGCCTCAATGTTGGTGGATCATGATGTTCTCTTATGACGCGGGAACGTGGGGAAGAGGAACATATACTTTTTCATAAAATATATTATTTTCCTTTTGGAAATGCCACCCAGAAGAGGTTTTACCAGCATCAATCTTCACAAGGAGGTCCAGAACTTCAGTATCAGTAGACTAGGATTCCAAAACAGCATCCAGGAGAGAACCCTCATTGATGGGGGGTTTATGAGTATGGTTTAGAAGAGTAATGCCAATGTTTGGATAAGAAGGGTAACAGGATACTGAAAGCTTTAGAATCACAGTGTTTGGATTTAAACTAAATTTGTGTTTGGATCTAGTTTTTGTGTGGAGGAAGAAACCATAACAATGGCTGGAGGTAAATGAGCTAGTCCCGTTAATATGGAACCATTGTAATCAAATTATAGTTAAGGTCTAACGTGGGACCCATTAGTGGGTTATGGCTCAAGATATCAAGTAAAATATGGTTAGCCATCTAAAAAACTCATACTTGAAGTTAAAGCTTAAAAAGTCTTGGTAATTCCTGTTCTGCCTGTGAGCCAACTTCTGAGGTTTGTGATAAAGTGACTTATGGTCTGTAAGCACAATCACTGCATGCTTTGCACCCTGTAACAGGTACCGCCAGTGCATCAAGGACCAAGAAACACCAGCCAACTCTTTATCATAAATGGCCCAGGCGCGCTCTGTGAAAATAAACTCCTTGACAAGTAAGCTACAGGGTGCTCTTGCCCCTCATGTTCTGTAAGGTTTACCGCACCAACCACTGTATCAGAGGCTTTACAAGTCGCAATAAATGCTTATCTTCTTTTTATGTAAAAGAAAAGTGGTGGCGGGAAATCTCCTTTATTGCTTCAAACGCCTGTTGGCATTCTGGAGTCCAAACAAGTGGAGTAGTTTTACCTGTGAGGGTGTGAAGGGGTGAATATAGCTCCAAAATTGTTGGTAAGAGATTCTTAAGAAAAGTGACATATACCAAGGAACTTTGAAGTTGCTTCTGCATTACCAGAGTGGGCCATGAGCAAATAGACTAAAGTTTAAAAGGCGCAATTATGTTACCATCTTTGAGAATTTTATTGCCCAGAAATTATACTTCATCTTTTGAAAATTCACATTTTGATGGTTTAGCAACAAGACCAGATTTGTGGAGTGCTTCAGCCACCGCTTCCAAACCCTTGCGTTGTTTGGTACTAGGCAAGTGGATTAAGGTGGCATCCACGTAATCAATAGCACAAGAGATTTGGAGATCCCCCTTAGAGTCATCAATTTCATAGATAAAAATTTCTTGGGCATTCTTCAGACCTAAGGGAATATCTTTAAAATGGTATATTCTATAATAAGTACAGATTGCTGTCAGCAACTTCTGGCCTGACTTTAACTGCGCCTGATGAAAAGCATTCACTAGATCAATATTAGAAAAATCTTTAATTTTAAAATTGCCAGATAGTTGATTCCTCCAAGGGCAAAGAATATAGATCAGGGACTGCCACATTATTTAAATGTCTATATTCATGCACGTTCTCAATGTATCAATAAGCCTCTGTGCAAAAACTACAAGATATGACACAAGAGATGTTTTCTTGATCATCCACCTCTTCTTCACATATCATAAATCAAAGTATTTAACGCCTGGTCTTCCTCAGCTGTGTAAAATATAGGGGACAAATCGATCTTGATGAGGTCAATTGTTAACTGAAGACTAAGATCAAATTCTGATAGATTTGTCAGCTTATAAGCACTGTCCAATTAAAAAATTGACTTAAATGGCGTGGGGATAAGGGGTAAAGTAGGAATATCAGGCACAATATAAGTAGATGGGTATTCACTGTTATTGCTACTGCATTTCCAGTTGCCAAAGGAAAAGAAGAAGAATTTCACTCAAGTGAGCTCATAGATGAAGGCTAACGTATTTCACTCTAAGTCAGTCTCACTGATTGGCGGCGGTACTGTCCCAACTCAAAAATCACAGTATATAGCTACTCTGGAATTGTTGCAAAGGATGCTAAAAATTTGTATATTATGAGCCACAAAACTCAGTGGTCTACAAAGAGTAAGTGTGAGCATGGGAATCTGAGATGCCCCTATGACAGGAAAACTTGGGGGAGACCTCAAGATCTAAAGCTTGCATCACCTTGAGTTAAGGCAATTCCATGTGGCATCAGTGTCCACCAGGGCGTTACCATTATCTTGTGTTGTCCTAATAGAATCAAAATTGAAAACATGAAAAAGCACAATAAAATTTATAAAACTCATCAAGGGAACAAAGAGTTGAGTTAGATTTCTTAACCTTGAGGCTCTTCCAAACTTTGGTGTACCCATTGATGTACTGAGTGAGCATAGCCGCTGCCCAGGCATAAGACAAAGGTGGGGACTCAAGTTTATTAAGGTTAAATAAGGGGCGCATTACTAAAAGATCCTCATAGACTGGGTCCATCTGAAGCTTTCTTCCACTTTACGGACAAGAGAGATGTCATAGGAAGTGATATCTGGAACTACATGGTCTATGAGTTTTGCAACCATTCTATAAGACTATTTAAATAATGGCGGCATGGGGAAGATTCTTCATAATGAGGAGAATCCATATGAGCCATGATGAAATCTTTAATACTAGAAAGGCATCTGAGCAGAAACGGATCTTATTTTATAGCGATTTACCCCATAATTGTACTCTGTATCATCATCTTCAACTACCTGAACCATTGGCGCATTGGCTTACAGTGCACTGCCCTCTCTGTTTTCAAGTGTTCCTGAACAATGTTTAGTGTCCACATCATACTTATTCTCAGGCTCTGTTTCAGGAGGGTTAGGGCATTTTTCTTCCATCATCACCGCCGTCCCATCTACCTTGGTATAGCAATCTAATTGCTTTAACTAGGATGTAGTCTTAGCTATGGCGATCACAGTATTAAACTCCAGGATAAGTCAGAGGCTAAGCCCACTCGCCCTGTGGGAATTAGTCATGAAGTAAATTTTTAGGTTAAATTAACAAAGGCGAGAGAATCAGCAGCAGATTTGGTCAAAATTAGTTGGAAGTAAATATTGGAATCAATGCTTATGGTTAATTAGTTTCTATTATTGTTAAGATCTAAATTTCTACTATTGCTAACCATGATCCCAAAAGGCTGCCATTTTTATAATCATAAATCAGACCCAAAACCTTGATCCCACTATCGTACGCCCACTCACCATTCCTAAATCTCTAGCTGGCTCTATTTAAATACCAGAAATTTATTTTATGCATACTTCTCTCTACTAACTTTGATTTTAACTTGTATTACTTATAATGTAGAGCTCATTAGGGAGCAATTCATGGGGTCAGCACCCCAAGTATTTAGGTGTCATGGCTTGATCAACCATCAGCAACTGCCACAACCAAGAGAAAGCCCCACTTGAGCCACTAGTGCGATATTGGTGACCCAGTTTGCTACTGAATGAGGAGCAAGAGATGAAAACTAAATAATAGTGATTGAGGAGATTGGCTAGACAACCTTGGGCAAGGAGGGTGTTGAGCTATTGGGCCACCTAGGCAAGAGGCTAGTTGGTTGAAGGCGCTGACTGAGCTACCCAGTCAAATAGCTCTGTAGGGAGTAAGGCTCTTTACCTGGTGATAGCATTAATTGATCCTGTGTTAATCTATCAGCTGGATCTACAAATTGGGGATTCGCTTCTTGCAAACTGTTGATAATATAATTGCAAGACCATTCCATTGTGTTATGGGTTGGAGTATTCTATATTATCATCCCTGCCCATCAGCAGAAATACCATGTCATTATTGTGAAAGCGCCAGTCTTTCAACACTTGGGTTTGGAGGTGGTTTTCATAGCCAATGAAATGGTCTATGTGGTTTACCAATAAGAACTTGATGTTAGTTGGGTAGTGCTGATATTTGATAAGCAATCTCATATGTCTTCTTAAGCGTTGTAGGTGCTGTATCCTAATCTATATGAACACCAGATCTGCAACCAAGGAGGAGTGAAAGGCTGCTATGGTGAAATCATCAAAAAGTTCCAAGTTTTAAATGCTCTGAAAATCTTGAATGTGACCCTCTAAATATGAGGTGTATGCTTGACGTTGAAAAAGGGATAAAAAGCTGTTGAGCTCGCGGAATAGGCTCTTTAACAATTTCAGAAATGATAATGAGCAAAATGGTAATTGTTTTCCTAATTAGACAATTTGGTATAGCATCATGCATGTCCATTCTCTTGCCTCACCTTTCAAGGCCTCTAATATTGATAATATTTGCTGCCCTTCAGTAAAGTTGTTGCTATTCTTAACAATTGCGTGAAATTAAAATTCAGAAAGTACTCACAACGATTGCTTGGCTATGTCTGCAAAGGGGCAGGATGAAGCCCCACCACTGTGATATGTCAGTAATGCGAGGTAGGGGAAGATATTGTGGGCTGTGCGGTGCAAGCTAGTAAGACTAGCCTTAAAGCTTTGAGAAAAGTAATTTATGAACAAAATGCGAGAAGCGCTCTCAAGAGGCCAAATAAACTTTATCCATGATTGAATGGCCCAAAGTCAAAAGATCTTATACTAGATACTTTATTGCTGTATCTATTGGGTGGGTTATAATATAAGACATCTAAAGTGTCAAGGAAAGACCTAGATTCCATTGTGGGTAACTAGCAACCCATGATAGCATCCAAAATCCACAAGGCACCGCCGTTCTTATAATATGGGAGAAAAAGCCTTTGGGGAAAAGGAGGAAAGTATTGACTAATGAAATGGACTCCAAGCCAATAGTTAAGCGAAGGACAGGCATCATTGCAATCCAGGAGTGCATCCATTAGCCGCTAGCTTCCTTGTGAGTGACAGTTGGTTTGTAAAAATCTTGATTTATAATTGTTTTAGCTGAACATTTTGGCACTTCTAAGGCCTCATAGTATTGAAATTCTTCGCTTCTCAAGTCAACCTTCTGTCTACTTATACTTGCCACTTACAAAGAATCTTTCCACATCTCCTCTCCTTACTGACCATATTCATCTAACCATCAGCGTTGCTTCAAGCTGCATGAGCGCCTTCTCTGGTACTAACAAGAGGTATTTCTATATAGGCAGTTTGAGGTACAGGAGAAGCTTCCTGCGCCCCTTACATGCCTACACCTAAGGAATAGAGGATAGCCACAAATCAGGGATACTACTATCATTAGAACTGTAACACTGGAAATAGTCCAGCCATTATACTGTTAGGAAAAATCTTAGGAGTCAAAACTTTGAATTTAAATAAGTTAATTAATAAAAAAGTATATTTTGGAAATTGCTTTCTAATAAATAAGAAAGTAAACAAGTACTCCAAACATCTTCACAATGAGTGTAGCTGTCTCTTATAACAAGGAGGGGAGGAGAATGCACACAATTACGGGTTTACAGCCCTTGTAATCATATTTACACTATTCCCATTCAAGTAATTTTTAAAGATTGTTTTTCAACTTCAAGTTGCAATTAATCAAGTTACTTCTGTCCAGCTTTGAACATGTAGATACTATTTCCCCATATCTAGTGATTAATCCCTTTAATATTTGGACTTATGCAGAATTATTAGTAATAAAACTTCACTTGAGCTTATCCCAGGTGTCAAATTGGCTCCAATCACTAGTGCATCTTTTTGAACCTTAGGCATCAAAGGGGTTTCTACCTAGGTAGCACTTATAATACAAACACTCCTAATTTGCACTTAGATTTTTGGACTCTATGCAAAATTTTCTAAAACCTTATTACATAACAACAAATTGAATCCTGAGGGGTAGCAAGGTGGAAGGGCCAGACAGTGGGTCTTCCACTACCCATATATCATCCAGGGTACGCCTCAGATCAATTAATTAGGTAATTAGGAATGCCTTATGATTATTAACTTTTTTAGTTCTGAGGGATGCAAATTCCTGTTCAGCTTGTTGGATGGCTCCTGATGCCTTAAAAATAAGGGCTAATGACTTTATATTTGAATTAGCTTGGGTATCTACACAAAGGAGATTTTTTGTGGATGAATTATATGGTGCTTTTGCAAGAACTGTAGACCAAGATGATTCTCAATTACCTGGTTCTATTTCAGGTTGGTGAGTGAAACTTTAATGTTGATTGGGGTTGCTTTTTTTTTTCTCATTCCCACTAAGCAAGTGGTCATGGTGGGAAGAGTCAGCAAAGCACCTCAGTCAGTAGATGCTGGTGCGTCCCAAAAAATGGAGTCATTGGTGGTAGGTCATCAGTTGGACATCAAAACTTTTAAGACTGATATAATCTAAATCAAATTGTACAAATCTGTCAACTGCTGTAAACAAAAGCTTAAAAGTATTGATCCAGTGCTTCAGCTGTGCAAGCATGTGGTATGACTTGTTATATGATGTTGGGATAATGTGGAGTTGTAATGGCAGTTGCTTGAGGGAAAGAAAGGCTTTCTGAACTGTAAGGGACTATGAAGTGGATAATGAGGTTGTGTTATAAGCCAAAAACTCTAACATCAACTCATCACATAATTTTATGGCAGGAGGTGTGATTGGAGATTAGCAAAGATTGCTATCATTGTTTGTCAGTTGGCAGACAAGTTTGGGTCATGGGAATTGATGTATTTTAATAAAGTAAAGGAATCTCCACATCCGTGGTGGCATCCTCCTCAGAGGGGAAACTGACATCAGATTAGCCTTTATAAGGGCGGAACTCAAAAAAGCCAGCTGGCACAAAGGTGACAGTGGCAAAACTAATTACTGATTTGTAAGTGTACAGAAAAAAATGCCTGTTGAGAAGGTCTAAACTTAGGGTTTTCTAACCTATGGAAACCCCCTTAAAAAACCCTTCCAATATTGCTAACATTGGTATTAATGATCTAGATAGCCTGAACAACAATCAAGTCTCAACTAACATAGCTAGTGATTTAGAAAGATTTTCGAAAGTCTACAGACCTTTGTATAGCCTTTGACATCCCTAAAATACTTGATAATGGAGGCCATAATATGCCTACTGATCACCAAAATAATTTGACAGCCAAACAATATGAAGTCAGAGGATGCCCAAGTATAACTACCAATCCATGAGACTATGTGACTAACATCACAGACAACATCTTAGAGAAACCCTTTATACCTTTGAAAATTAACTGCCAATGATATAAGGATCACTGAAACCAGAATCTGAAGAGATTTCCCTCATTTGCGCAAAGCTGATTGATGAAAAGATAATCAAAATGAAAGCAGATTAATTTTTAAACTCCATCAATTGAGATGACCAATGTATCCATGAAGCTGAAACTTCCACAAGTATCATGAGAATAACAAAAGCCACTGTTGATCTTAAAACAGCAGCCACAAATACAAAAGCATGCCAGAACTCCACAGTATAGTTCACAAAAAAGCCCGGAAGATCCCAGAGGATTGAGGAATTGGACCCCAATAACCCTGAATTTAAGTTGCAAAAGCACAGTCACCTTATAGTAAAAGTTGATTTCATAAAAAATAAGTCCTATTTTATGCAGCCCAAATCCCTAAGCACTATATATACTTTCCATATTTATATTAGTAAAATAACGTCCTACGAAGAATTTTCCTTTATCATTTTTATTTTTAGGGTGCTAATAAAACTAAATATATTATTATTGTTAAAGTTTCAGAATTAGCCTTCTTGTTGTCAGCAGAGGTTGAAAGGAGCTCCGGTGTGCACAGGAACAGCCATTGTCAAGTATTTTACAATGCTTAACATGATCAGATACATTTTAACCATATCTAAAAGTTTGCATACAGAAAAGGAATCTCTAGATCGCCTGGTGTTACACACTGTGAACAAATTAATGTTTTATTGCAGATAGATTAACCCTTCATATCAGCATAACATAAGTGGGAAGGACACTTTCAAAATAACTGGTGCTCACTACAAGGGGCACCATCTAGAGAATGTGAATAGTTTTATGATGATGCCATGGAAATGTACCACAAATAACTTCTAGAAGGTATGAATGTAATTGTATGTAAAAAATGCTTAACAATTTGAAGAAGTGACTAGCACGCTTGACATTTAATTTTTAAATTTAGATATTCTCCACGCAATAAAGGACTAGAGAGGTGGACATGACTTAAATGATAGAGAAGCTAGACTTCTTAGAGAGAAAGAAGAATGAAGATGTACAAAGCCTAAACTTTTTTACCAAGATTAAAAGTCACAACAACGAGTTAAATTTATTGAAGCAGGAGGAAGACATCATTTAAGTGATACATCTCCCCCTCAGAGCATTACCTACTTTGAGAGAGATTACTAAAGTATAAATACACTAGCAATGTTTTTAATACACTCAATGAATTTCATCTGAAGAGGATCCGATTTTACTAGTTATTTAAGACTAAGTTTAATCCTGGTGAGGGAAATATAGCCAAATTTCTTCAGTTATATAAAACAACATGTATAAAGCTAGAGACAAACAGAAAGCTCGCTATGTTCAGGGATGCACTAAAAAAGTAGCACAGGAGGTTCTTGTAGTGAAACTTTGACCCCATCACACTTGGGCCAAAGTCAAAGAGTTTTCTATTGCCAAATTCAGAAAGCGCTCAGGATGTTCAAAATATAAAGTAAAAGTTTCTCACTTCGATAATGGGGAAATCTGAATCAATTGTGAACTATGAAAACTGGTATTACCTCAAGGCCCAACAGCTTTGGATGCCTGGAGCCTTGGATCTAGTCAATGCAAAGAACATCTTGCATAGTTCATTTAAATCACACCTGCAACACCTTATGCACATGACCTTGGCCGTGAGAACTTTGGAATACCTGAAGGCCATCAAAAAGGCCTTGATTGACGTTAAAGACGCTTGTAGGACGGAACCAATGCATCATAATTATCAGCAACGCCTTCCTGATTGAAGGGATCTTTAGTTGCTCAAATCAGCAAGATAAGCCTAAGGAGAGTGCTTACCAACCCAAAGAACATAAGTACCCAATTTTGCCATGTTCAAATGAAAAAATTGTCACCAAGAAGGAAACTTTTGGAGAAGCTGTCTTAAGGTAAAAAAAGAAAAGCAAAGAGAGCCTAAAGAGAGGCTCTGGATAAGTTATTTTGGGTCATACACCACACTAACAGAATCAATAGGAGCTTGGTTCATGGATTGATACAGGATACTATTTCATTAGAGATTTAAGTGAAGTTATTGTGCCCACCCGCTTTAGGTAAACTAAGCAAAGTTTGATCCTACAGAGCAGACTTAGTTAGATAATATTACAAGCTCACGCATATTGTTGACTGTACCCGGATAGTGAAAATTATGTGAAAACTACATTTGAAAAGATTAGTTATTTAAAAACCACAAGTTGCCAAGGCTTACAATAGATCCGCCTTCCTAAAATGTTAGGAGAATTCAGTCAGACAGTCAGTGCCATTCTTACCGTGGGCATGACTATTGGTTAAGGATTACAAAAGTGGAAGTCACCATAAGAAAGGTTAGAGTATTAGAAGTACTAAATAGTGGTGCTCCAGTCAATAGTATATCTTCCAAGCTCGTATAGATTAAATTTTGCACTTGACATTGACTATCAGGCCAAGTTCAGAAATGCCAGGTCTTTATCAACCAAAAACACTAGGAGCTTATCCCATGCTACCCATACAATTTTGAAGCATTGCTTTGTCTGCTCTAACTTCAGTATCTGAGATTGGCCAATATAAATTTCTCATAGGAATGCAGTTACCAATTAGTTTGAAGAAATCATTAATTTGAACAAGAGGTCAAGCATTCTTCTCAACTATCAGATGCCACTTTTGTTCCAAGACTAGGGAAAGAGGACGATGAAGAGGCCAGTATGCTTAGTCAAAACAAAGCATATCATTCACATAGTCAGCTATATCCTGAAGATGAAGGGAACAAAGCAGCTACCACGAAATTAGAAGCAGAGTATTTTTGCACTTTTATGACAGCAAAGAGATGAACCTACTGTCAGGAAATCAGAAGGTTATTCTGTTCAACATCAGTATCACCATCCTAGAACAGACAATGCTTAAGATCTACTGCTTTAAAAAGTTAAAGAAAAGAAACCTAAAGAAATATATGAATTCTACAAATCAATCTACTAAAAAGAAGTCAAAGTCCTACCTGAAACATTGTCAAGAATCCTGTCAAGATTAAAAGAGTCAAACTATTGCTAGAGTGAAGATATGACACTTTTCAGATTCTGAGTCAGTTCATGCTACTTCAGAATTAAAGAGATAAAGTTGCAAGAGCCAACTACTCAGAAAAAGAGCGTGAACTAAATAAATCTCAGATCAATACTCAGATTTTCAGCAGCGGACCTAACATTTATGGCTTGTGCTAGGGAGAAGTTCATAGGATTGACACTGTGAGCGCCATACTTTTCTTACTAAAGCCTTATCGCCATTCCAAAAGTGAAGAAAAATTCATTTTAAAAGAACCACAGCAATTTATGGATGCAGTCCTAGTACAACCCTCTAAGTTTTCTTGAGCATCGCTTTTCTGCTAGTGCAAAAGAATGATGGAAATCACCGCATAGTCATGTATTACAGAAGAATGAATGAACTTAATATAAAAATTATTAACTACTAATGCACATTGACAAGGCCTAAAAGCTTTGATGATTGCGCTACTTCTCAGCAATGGACCTGGAAAGCAGACAATTGCAGATAGAGTTTTCACCAGAAGAGCAGGAAAAGTGTGCGCTGATTACCATCCAGCCTGTATGAACTAACTCATATTCCAGAAAGCTTGTGAAACGCTCCAGCTACGTTCCTATAAAATGTTAGATATTAAGCCTTGCAAATCATCAGCTACCACCCCTAATCTGATGGGAAAACAGAACTTACTATCTAAACCTTCAATAAGCGTTTTTGAAATTACGCTACTGCATCTCAAGACACATGAGCAGCCAACCTTCCTCTGGCCCAGTTCTCATACAATAACTCCCATCATTCATCAACGGGATTATCTATGTATGTCAATTTAGGTTACAATCTTGCCTTTATTATTGGCCCTCAAGCACGCAGCAATATACCATCAGCAGATAATTTTGTTAAACATATAAAGAGGTCATTGGCAAGTCTAAAACCAGTTGACTAAATCCACTAATGCAATAAGCAGTTTGCATGCAAAAACACTGTGAACCTCCTAACTACCATGTAGGTGATTTGGTAACGGTAAACACCAGAAATTTACACTTCAAATTGATAGGTGGAAATCGGCTTTTAAATAAACTAGATCATTTACTATAAGCCAGGATTTAAGATGGATCATTCCACGTAGATATGCCAACACGCTCAAAAATCACAAATTCTTTCACGCCTCCTCCTTATTAACGCGTAAAGGGGACAGTTGCCTGCTGAGGCAGAACCCATCATGATGGAGGGGCACCCAAATTTAAAGTGGAGCAGACCTTGTAATCACGCAGAATAAAAAGCAATTTGCAATGATAGTATTGTTGATAGGATACACATCTTTATGAAGACAGTTGGATTCCATAAAAGAAAAGTACAATCTGTCAAGAGTTGATAATGGAGGTTTACAAGGCTTACCTTGACACCATCACCCACCCAATCCAAGGCACCAAATAATGCAGCAATTGTGTTGCTAACTCCCCACAAAGCCTAAGCTCTGGTGAAGGCTCCCAAAGGGGGTAGATCCTGTCCTTTTGAGAAAGGTTATGTAAGTCCCATGGCTTCTGCTATTAAGCTGGACTTGGTAATGCAATCTTTCAGAACTAAAAGGGTTAAAACCCTAGGCTTTGCCTCTTAACCAGATTGCTGACCTAAATATACCCTAGACGAGAGATGGGTAGCTGCTTCTAATCCCTGCTTCCCATGTTCCTCCTACCACCTACTCCCAAACTCAATCTTACTGTAGTTTTAGAATCTAAAGAACTAATATCTGAAGAATTTAACAACTTCATGTAGATTTATAAAATTCTTAGGAAGATTAACAAAATTGTCACAGATTCCTATCCCCAACTGGTGACACAATCAGAGGCCATCATGAATAAAAACTTTGACACCTGGACCAAACCTTGTGAAAATACTCTATCTAATAGTTCAAAATGGGTAAAATAGGAAAAAAAGTTTATAAGAGATTAGAAACAGGGATCAAACCCGTCACTAAAATTAAAAATTTCCAAAGCCAATTTGGACAATTGGGTCTTAACAAACATCCTAAGGTTAGAAAAGTGATCTCAGCTTTTATTGTTAATATGGAGAATCAATCAAAAGCAACAGTTTCCATAACTATTAATTGAAGATTGACAATTGAACCTGATGATTATCGCAGAGTAAACCCCCTAGCACAAACATATGTCCCATTACATGCTGAAGGTAGAGTTGGATTATTTTTTTCTTATATAAATTCTCACAAATCTTTTTTTAGTACTAGATGGTCCCATTCACAAATCTTTAATTCAAATTTTTAGTATTTTATTCTCAAATAAAAAATGATTAAAATTGTACTGCTAAGATTATGGATTTTGAAATGGGCCACCAGGTAGTTATACTTGAAAAGTACACTATTCTGAGAACTTCTCTGCAGCCTGACAACTATAGTAGCTTATAACATTAGAATCATACCCATCCTCACTCTTACATCTACAGGAAACCCAAAACTTCTTTCCACCTCTCATGAGCTAACCAATATATAGAATGTTGCCTTGCAGTCTTAAGCCGCTAATGGAGGTGCTCAGACACCCGCTTAGTTCAGTTTTCTATGATCTCTCTACTCCTAACTGTTAAAAGAGCAACGGATTAAATTTTTGGAGATCTGAAGATGTCAAGTTTGCTCATCTACTTGGACGATATAACAATGTTTAACAAGACGTTCAAAATCATTTGGAACACCTGAATGAGGTTTTTAAAGCCTGAGAAAATAACCTCAAGTTGAGAAGAAGCAAGTGTTTGTTTCTGAAGAGCCAGCTGGAATTCCTTAAATATGAATTGAACCAGAGAAGTATAAAGACCCAGAAAGAGAAGGTTGAACCTATTGCCAAGATGAGTTCATTTAAATGCATGATGGATGTCCAGGAGTCCTTGGGCATGGTAGGATAAAACTATTATTTTGTGCTGAATTCTGCAGATACTTTTGAGTTACAAATGCACCTCTTTAACAAAGAAATTTTGTTCATTTAGGAACAAGAGCAAAAAGATACCTTCATACAGCTCAGCAGAATCTATTGGAAGCCCCAGATCTTAATACTCACAGAATTTGCAAAAAATTTTACGTTTACAACAATTCCAGAGATATTAATATGTGCGCCATTTTGGCATAAATTGTTAAAGAAGGAGTAGATCACCTCAATGATCTCTAATCAAATAATATCAGAGAAGAGCGCAACTACATGGCTACAGAGTGTGAGTACCTAGCGGTGATAGGAGCAGTACGCCACTTCTGACCTTATGTTTACAGCCTGCAATTCAATATCATATAAAACCATGCCTTAATGAGATGGTTGGCAAAAATGAAAAGTACAGTTGGACGACTTGTTTGATGGGCTGTTTATCTACAAAGATACAACTTTGAGATTCTGAACCATGCAGTAGGTAAAATCTGAATGCATATGGCTTGTTGCAATTATCTGTTTTTAACTTGTACCCCACAATAGTGTTACATTCTATGAATTTAGAGAAAAACCAGAAGAGTAATGGAATGAAGAAGATTATGCAGTGAAGTTAATGAAGATTTTCAAAAGTGATGTGATTTAGAGTTGGCCAACTGGAAAATAAGTATGGGAGAGATGGTTACCATAATTGAAGCTGAGTGACCAAATGGCGCTAATCACATAAGGACACTGTCAAGTAGGCCACAGAAGGCTACAGAAGACATAACAGCATCTCATAAAGAGATTTTACTGGCAGGACATTCTAGACTACATCATTCAAGCTCTGATACTCTGCATTGAATGCGCCATATACAAGTCACTCTTAAAGAAAATTAAGTTTCAGCCTGTCCCTCCAAGCGCGTCCTTTCACAAAGTTACAATTGCTTTGTTGGGCCATTCTTAAAGTCATTAGTATAATCAGTTTATCATTGTTTCAGTAGCCCACTTCCCCAAGTGGTTAGAAGAAATTACAGTTAAAGCTTATCTTGAAAGCTACTTTAATTTTTCTTGAGAACCAGGTCATAACATGGCATGGATTCCCTCAGATACTTCTTTTCAATAAAGGACGTAATTTAATCTCAGATGTTATGAGACACCTGATTGACTTTTTGGGAGTCAAAATCAGTTTATTCAACTATATGTACCATCTACAAACATAAGCGTGTAAAGAATAAATGGAATTCCTGCGTCAACCTTAAAGAAGATTGCAATCAACCATGGATCAAAAGTGAACATCTAATTGCCAGCAGCCCTTTTTTCTTACCAGACGAGAAACCACAGTATTATTGTTATTTTTCTATTCAAAGCACTATGAGGAAGAGTATCTGCAACAACAAGCCTATTAGCTCCAGTGAAGGACATGGATAGGAAAATACCTCATGTCAGACACCAGGAAAAGTTAGTGGAGGAGTTAGCAAAAACTCAGCTGAAAGTCATCATCATTATGAAGTAACTAAGGAGAATACCAAAGAGAGTTAATAAAGTCTTAAGTTGCCTTTTGCAATCAAGACTACAATTGGGCGAGATTGGCACAGGTACCTTTCCACTCATATAGATAAAATTGTGTGAAATCAGTATACCTAAAAACTTTTGTAAAAAATTGATAGAAAATAACTCTTGATTATATACAAATTCTTTAAATCTGACGTAGTCACATTAGCTACTTCCTGATATGGAAATTTTTTGTGTGAGTAAATCAAAATTCCACTGATCAAGGTAGATACAGAATATATGTTACCGCGTTTGTCCCTTTTCCAATACAAGGCCCTCCCAATTTATACCCTGGCCCTTTAGTGAGTCAGCCTTCTCTGAAGCTCCCAAATCTTCTTTTTTTACATTTATGGTCTGCTAACAGGTGTAGCAATTAGTTTTGCGTGTGACGGGTTCCCTAACGCTGGAACCATAGGAGATTCCATCTCTTCAAGGTTTTAGTCCAATTTTTGATTGATGAAACTGGTTAGATCATTAATATTTAGTTAAATTAATCTAAGAATTAAATTTTTTTCTAGCCAACAATTAATTTGGGATTAAATGGACTTCCCCAACTAAACTAAGGTAATTATTTTAGCTCCAAGGTTCACTTTATAACTTATGGGTATCATCATCCAAATACCAGTTTGATGCTTTAGAAAACGCATCCACTGCTGCGCTACCTCAAATAAACTTACCTATTTGCTTGAATTTATCTTTTATTTTTTTGTGAGGAATTAGTTTATTTAACAGCATGCTTTAATTAAAAACCCATCAATGCCTTTGTTTATTGAATAGCATATAAACTACTCCAGAGACTCCAAAGGCTTTGAGAACAGATAAGCCACCATATCTCTACCATGTGGACCATCAGAGTCATCCGTGCAATGTGAATTTCTAACTCACAATCTAAGCAGGAAAAATTACTTTAAATTAGTAACTTATCTAGATTGCCATCATATTAAGGGAACACTCTTTGCATGTGGTTTGCTTACCAATGAAACGTTTGAAAACTTGAGGTAATTTTTATAGCTTACAATGGGCTGTTTCATGTTGTCGCTGAAACTGGATGGCATCTTTCTAACGTCATGTACATCTTGATGGTCATCTGTCCAAAGTTGGCACAGCTTTGGTGGTATGATTAACTGTTTAATTATTGTAATCTTTGACTGATGCAAATGTAACTGGTTAGGGGAACTGGACACTCAGTCAACAAATAGATAGTGATTGATATGACAAAAGTTAGTATTGTATGGTGATTTAATTTAAAAAAATTATTCAAATTAAGGATTAGGAAATACTAGCAAAATATCTTAAGGAGTATTAATAAAAAATGATCTACTGAGGTACATATATAGCGGGCAAGTGTAGTGGCAATGCCTATAAGGCATTTAGGGGTAACGCTGCTGTGGTAATAATGTATGGTTGGTCGCACCTAAAGTTAGCATTGTCCATATCTGGGGTGGGACAGAAAGTGATGTCTTATTATATGCTCATAGGACAACCTGAATAGTTACAGGCCATCTGGATGGGACCTGCGAATGTTGTCATGAGAAGAGAAACTAGGTATTTCATCAAAGAAAATACCACCCACATCACCTATAATTGAGTCCACATGTGGTACTTGAAGTCTTTCCCTGGGTCTTGTCTTGGTAAGGGTAATGTTGATAAAGTCTTAACTGTAGGGGTCAATTCCTCAACCTATGAAATTACACTCCTGAAAACCCGTCCAAAATTGAGAATATTAATAGTAACAATCTAGCTGGCAAACAATAATCAAGTCTCAACTAATTTGCCAGCAATCAAAAAAGATTTGCAAAATCTAAAGCCCTTTTTATAGGCTTTAACAGATTAAAGTCCCTGATAACAGGGGCCATTATATACCCCTTGAGCGCTAAAATAGTTTGACAGCCAGTCATCATGACGTCAGAGGATGCACAAGTTTAATTAAAAGTCCATATAACTATGTGCACAACATCACAGACAACGCCTCAGAGGAACCCCTTTTATACCTTTGGGTGTAACTATTATGATATAGGAATTACTAAAAACCCCATCTGAAGAGAATTCCCCATTTTTAAATAGCTGATCAATTCAGAAATAATCAAAATAGAAAAAAACTAATATTCTAGACTACATCAATTGAGATGAAAAATGTATCCCTGAAGTAGAAAGAGACACAAGGATCACAAGAACAACAAGAGCTACTGTTGAGCTCAGAACATCAGCCACACATTCACAAGCAGGCTAGAGCTCCACAGTATAACTCACAAAAGAAATCCAGAAGGCCCCAGAGGATTAAGGTCTTGAACTCCGCTATACCTGAAGATAAGTTTTGAATGCACAATTGCCTTATGAAAAGTCGTTCATTTTTTAAAATTGAGTCCTATTTTATGTACTCCAAATCCCTAAGATCTATATATACTTTCCATATTTGTATTAGTAAAATAACGTCTTTCACAGAATCTTCCTTTATCATTGTCATTTTAATGATGCCAATAACACAAAAGATAGTATTATTGTTAAAGTTTCAGACTTAGCCTCCTTGTTGTTAGCAGAGGGTGAGAGGAGCTCCGGTGTGCACAGGAACAGCCAATGTCAAATACTCTATAAGTTATCAACATGGTTAGGCACACTTTGAACCATGCTTAAAAGTTTGCGCACATAAGAATTAACTCTTAAAATAACCTGACGTTACTCAATTTGAACAAATTAATAAATTAACTTAGGTGGCTCTACCTTTTACATCAGTAGCCCCCTGAGGAGTGGGCTACTCACACAAAGATATCCATATTTAACTTGGAGGAAAAGGTGAATGTTGAATGAAGGGAGGGCGAGAGGGTGGATTCAAGTTGGTTGGGCATGCCCAAGATGAAGCACTAAGTTTTTTAGTGTGATACAGTATCCATACTATAAGGCAGACTAGTCAATCAAGTCCAAATGTGTATACCTTCAGATGTAGAAATGCTATGGTGATGGAGCGCCGCTGCACCATATTGGGAGAGCAGGTGGTGAATATGAGGACATATATTTAGAAAGCGTTTTGGCAGTTTGACTGTAATTTTTATTATTTTTATTTTATTTGAGGTGAGCTGACCAGGGTATGATACTTCACTGATGAAGGGGATTCAAATTAATGGTAAAGGAGAATATAACCCAGAAAAACTCCATGCACGGTGTATGATAGGCCAGGAACTCCAAGGACCGCCTTGCTATTTGCTATCTCAGTATAGGGCATTGGTACGCAACGCCAACAAAGTCATAGTTTTCCCCTACCCAAAGAAAATCTACTGGGATTGAACTTGAAGAGGTAGTGGTAGAGGGTCCATATTCTACCACTGAGGTATCCTTCCCTTATCAGTTTGACTGTAAATACTTTTAGTTTAAGTTTCTAAAAGATAGTTTGATTGTAAAAGATAAGTTTTTGCTAACCAAAATAAATTGATACAAATTAATTAAATGACAATAAAATATCTCTAAACTTCAAACAGATGTAAAGTAACTATAGATAAAAAATAAATAACCCCTTTTAGATAAAAATTATAATTTAAAACGATGATATTTTTTCAAATCATTAGCCTTACCTTCTTAACCAAAACCAGTAAAAACTTCAACAAAAGGTTAAAATATCATTATATTTTTACTAACACCACATTTCATTTGCTAGCAATGTTTCAATTCTAAAATAACTAAAATATAATCTAAGGTGCTTAAATAACTTCCATTTCTAATTAGTTAGCTTCTATCTGACCCTCTTCTAACTATCTGTCAAATATAGGCTTTTTAATATCAAACTAAAAATTTCAAAAGGTATCACAAATGAATAAATCATTTTCCCTAGCTATATAAAACTAAATCAATGGTGTCATTTTGCTTTCTATAGAATTTTATATTCTTAAGATAAAAATAAAACTAATGACTGTTTGTAAAATATATTTTTATAACTAGATGTTCTCAATACTAGGGTAGCAATAAATTTATTGATGATAATTGGATGGACCATTAAACCTGAGGTGGGGTAAAGGGAAGAGAGTAATTATTAGTAAAAGGATGGGACTTTATGCATTAAGGTTTCACATCATCTTGAACAAAATTTAAGACAAAGGATGATCTGTAACAGATGTTTAAAAACACTCTAAAGTGGGTCATTAAGTAGCTAATTAGTTATAGGCCCTCCCAAACTTGGACATCAGATACCATGTATAGATAGGTGTTGTGTATGGACTATTTGCTGTTGCTATGGTCAAGACATTAAAAGAGAAGCTAAAATCTAGAAAGCTTCTTCAAAGATGAAAATCAGATAATGGGCTGCCTCTTAGTAGAGCTTCTTGAAGTGTTTGTCATACCAATGCCCAAAAGAGCAATATCTTGACAGGTTTAAAAGAAGTGATAGTGTTAACCTAACTGTTTAGAGCAGCTTAAAATCCCTTTGAGGGTAGGATAACCCAATATGACCCTTATGTGGTATGGAACTTAAAAATGCTCCAAAGTGTTGCAAATTTTCCAGAGAGTGGTGAGCTTTCAAGATCAGCCTATAGCTTAAAAAAGTTGATTAGACTATGGAAAGAGAAATTTAGCAGGCTTAAACTTAATAGTGTTGAAGTTTTGGCCTACTTCAGATTGTCTGGTTCTTCTTCTATTTAAATCGAAGTTTTGAGCGCCTATTTTATGGAGACAGTAGACCAGATGGTGATAGTAGTTAAGATATATACTCATTAGAGATGGCACTTTGAGGCTGTATTCTTCTATCATATACTTGTTAAAGGCTCACTGCCCTGATCCTTCTGGTACCAAGTAATTCTTCAACTTATTACAAAAAAAATTAAATACAAGAAGCTTGTATAATAAACTATCAACTTGTTAAGCTAAAAAACGTTCTTTATTTGTATAAAACTAAGGATAATTAATAGGATTTGATGTTAACCACACCTTACCCATGACACCTCGCCTCACATCATCACTTAGCCAATGGGTCATAATGGAGATTTCAGAGGGTCTACAAATTATGAGGCTCTGTAGTAGCTCAGCTCAACCTCATGGTCAGTTTTACTGATAATTATTTCAAGCAGCGTTTCTTCTGAAGCATCTGAAAATAGCTAAACCGTTGCTCCTCTCAAGCAATGGTAGCACATACCAAGGCGATTCATACCACTAAATAGTAATTAATTTGATTGAAAACTTGATTGACATTAAAAACTAATTTTGACATAGATAAACAAAGCCCATGAACCCAGGTCATTGAGTTAACTATTATTAAGTCTGACTTAACCAACAAAGTCCCCAGGCCTGTGCTATCTACTCAAATATTTTTTAGTACTAGATTATCTACTCAAATATTACTAAGTGGAATTGATAGGCCGCAGATCCCAATTTTTGCATATACTTATAATATTTTTGACTTCCTAATCTCTGATATCTTAAATATAATCCATAATAAAAAAGGTATAAGCTAATATTATTATTTTTCTATTGAATTACCTGAAAATTAGGTCTAGTCAACTACTCAACACTTCCCCCACCTTGACTGGATAAAATGGAGGATATCCTTATTTCTGGGTCACAATATCCAATTTCTTGCAATCTTTGAAATATGAAATCTATGTTGATAGCCTTTCAGCATCATATAAGCGGGTCTTCTTATGACTGAGCACTTCAATGCAGCATATTATGAGTAACTCCGGGATTTTGCCTTTGATCTCTCAAGCTGATTCATCCAAATACGCTTCAATGGTTTTTGAAAGTTCAACTTTGCTCCCGCTACAACTTCAGCAATTGTCAATGTACCCAAAAAGGCTCCTTTGGCTTCAAGTTCTGAACAACGTTCATCCAAATGGGTCAAGCGTGATCCTCCCAAACTGGCTCCTTAACTCTTTGTGCTCCTGAAGCTGGTCAACCCAAAGAAATCCTCAATTGACATCAATATACTTCAGATGGGGATCTCCTTACTGACTTCCTATTCTTGCTTTTTCAAGTCTTCCCTTCTTCCAGCCTTAATTTCCCTTTGTTCAGGCAGTGTGGCTTTGTCAGGCTTTAAACTCAATTTGATGACAAAACTCATGGAAGCTTATTTGTTTTCCACGCTTGCCTTCAGGCCTAGGGTTGCCCCATTTCATATTTTTGAGGATAATCAGACTCTTCTCTTCTCTAACTCTGTATCAAGCTTTGGTGCGCTCCCACTTCAGTCCATACTGATATGCACGTCCCGTTGGGCCTCAAAAGTCAGGTTTTAAAAGATTGGCACATCATTGTAATATATTGAGCCCTTTATAAAAGCCTGGCAAAAGGGCTTCCTGAAAAATTACATCTCTCAGATGGCTCTACTGGGCGCGTGCATTTGCTTCCCTCCTTCAACTCATTCCATCAAGACCATGGCCAACATGCGCAGGGGTCTTAAACAAGGTCCATTCACAGACTTTTTGCACAAAAGTGTTCCTCCCCTCAATTTACCCTTACCTTAAAAACCTTCTTGCTGACTACATCTTCCTTTATGCAGCTTTTTCTTCAGAGTCTAACCTCTTTCGCCTGTTTCAAATTCCCTTCCAATGGTCGTTTCCTTTAGTTCAATAGTCTTTCCTTAGACAACCAGCCCACCGTGCCTGGCGCTAAGCCTTTTTTATTTTAGAGCATCTCTGACAGGGTCTTGATAGTCAAGACTTATATGATTTGCATTTGTATAATATGATACAGGCTTCCACTGGTTTGATCTCACTCTCCTCCCTCTCCCAAAGAAGGGTAATTCAGACCTAGTGGTGAAAAGGCTTCGCAATGAATGAATTATGTTAATGTTTTTAATTGTTAAAGCCTTCTTTTTTCCCTGTGTATATAATCTATTTTCCAAACTTTTATTTTAGTGTAGTTTATCATGCTTATATATATTTTCTCTTTTTATTCTTTATGATACAGATGAAGGAACTTAGCTTGTACTCAATTTACAATCCACCTGCCTTTATCCTTAATGGTATATATGCCTTTGGACAATTTTTTAATATAATAAACATAATTTTCCTGAGCAAGGCCACCTTGTGCGTGTGGCCTGCGCTATGAGTGTCACAATATACTACTAATTCTCCTTTCTGGAACTTTCACAGTATCTTGTTTAGCAATGTCATAGCTCTTCTGGCTAGTTTTTTTGATTATCACGTTCTGATAAGCTTCAGATTGCAATTCGATTAAGGTCTCTGCCAGTTGCTCAACATAAATCTTTTAAATTGAGTAAAGAATATAATAACGGAGGTATGGCTTTCTACCATACAGAAGCTAAAATGGAATGTAAGCCATGCTGCTGTGATGTCCAATATTGTACACAAATACCATAGCACTAATGAAAGTAGCTCATTTGTAACGGTCAAGTTAAACCCAAGCATTACATTTTGACTCAAAATATGGAAATCTGAATCTCAAGTTGAACCACTTTTATAGGTTTTTGCAGCTCATGCATGACTCAGAGCTGGGTTGTGCCCCTCCCAAGCTATTCTTTAAGCTCTTAGGGGCCTAAAGAATAAAGTTGGAGGGGCTCCCTGGAAGGGTGACCTTAAAAATCAGGCCTGCATGATTCTGAACTCAGTTCAGAACTCTTTCTTGTTTTCTGCACTCGTGTGGGACTCTCTGGTGGCCTTGGGGCCACCCTTGCCATGTCTTACCAAGTATGCTGTGGCAAACCTAGTTTTTGTACCTAAACAAAAATGTTGGCTTGGTGCATTGATTGGATGCACCAAATCCTCTAGGATTGTTTAATCCATCAGGGTTTTTCCTCATTTCACTCATGGTGCCATTTTATTGAGAATAAATTCATTATCATGTTTATTTCATTAATAAACAAATCTGGCTCAATTTGGGACTGAAATCCTCATTTACCTGCATCTTTTTTTCTAATCTTCGAATTTCCCTAAATTCAAGGTTGAATAGTTGAGTATGATGAGTAGAAATACTTACCTTTAAGGGAACCTCATATCAGACAATCTTTTAGCATCCATCCACCAAACCTAAGGCAAAATGGCGGTCAAAAACTGGGACGTTTTCGTCCATTACACCATTGTGAAGGTGCTGAAAATGCATAATTTGTGAAATATTCCAACTAGAGTGCCATTCACTCATTCTAACATACCATTAGTCTCAGTATGGTATGGCGTTGAAAACTTTTCCTTGATAAACATCAACTTGTTCAACCATTGCAGCATCTGGGTAGTAAAATTTGTGCCATTATCTGTCAAGATCTTCTGAGGGCATACATGCTTATAAATGATACAATCCATAATACATTTGGTAGTAGTCAAGGCCCCAACGTCTCAAATTGTTTTTTCTTCCACCCATTTTGTCAGATGGTCAATAGCAACAATTATGTATTTGTTGCCTAGGCTACTCACAGGCAAAGGGCTGACTACATCAAATGACATAGTATGCAAGGCCCAGTCAGGTTTGATCAATTAATATTTTACATTAACCTCATGGGCTTTGCAATTTGGCATGAATGGCATTTATTGAATACATCCTGGATATCAAATCTCATGGAATCCCAATAGTAATTAGATCAAATTTCTTCTAGCGTTTTTGTCAGTCTCTGTGCCTGACAGCATTGTGGGCTTGAGTAGTAAGCTCCATTTGTTCTGAAGGTTTTGGGAAGATTCCATTCCGCTCCTCAGGTTTGAGCTTGTATAAAACACCATTTTCATAATTTTGGTGTCAGTTAATGCTTTTTCAATCGCCTTTTGTACTTCAGTTGGCTTATACCCATACTTTAAAGTAATCATTTTTTCATGAAGCGCATCAGAAAAACTTCTCAGTACAACTGCAATAGGAAGCCACAATAGTCTGTCTGCATTTTAATGGGCTGCTCCAGCTCTATAAACAATTTCATAGTTGTATGCCTATATTTTCAGAGCCAGCGGTTTAACCATCCTTCAGGCTCTTGGGATTATGGAGACAGTGTAATGAGCTGTGGTCCATCACTACTTAAAACTTGGTGCCAAGGATGTACGCCTGAAATTGTTTACAAGCGTAGATGACAGCCAAACACTCTCACTTGGTCAATGTATAGTTACACTAATGCTTATTCAGCGTCCTGCTGCAGTAAGTGACTGGATGCTCTTCGCCATCATCCCCAACCTGGGATAGCACACTATAATTGCGGTCAATGAAGCGTCAGTTTTTATGATAATTGGCCTTCCAATATCTGGATATTGGAGGACAGGCGACATGCTCATTGTGGTTTACAATGCCTCAAAAGCTTGCTGACACTCAGCTGCCCAGAAAAAATGAACTCTTCCTTGTAGCAAATAAAATAGGGGCTCAGCAATCCTTTCAAACCCTTCTACAACTCTTTGATAGTGTCCTACTATGCCCAAGAATACTTGAATCCCTCATACTCAATGGATATTGCATAGTTTTAATTTTATCCACCTTTTATTGTTAAGGCCACAAGTTCTTGGGATCAATGATGAATCCAAGTATTTCAATTGTTCTTAAGAATTATCATTTTATAGGTTTTATCTTCAGATTGGCTTTCAACAGCCATTTAATCACTTGTTCAAGGTTCTCCAGATGTTTTTAAAAACTTCTGCAAAAAGATATTGATACCTTACAGGTACACCAGTATGCAGGATAATTTGAGGTCCCCCCAAATTTGTGTCCATTGTGCGCTGAAAGGTCGCTGGCACATTGCACAGCCCCTGTGGCATGAACTTCAGTTGAAATAGCCCTAGGCAATCATTGCACACTTCTCCTGATCCTCTTAAGACAGTTCAATTTTCCAGTATATAGAGATAAGGTCCAATGCAGTAAAACACTTCGCCCTCCCAGACAGTCCATGGCATCATAAGTTCTGGGCAACGGATACAGATATTTTTGTAATGGCATTGAGGCGACGATAATTAATTACAACATGATTGCTGCCATCTTTTTCCTTCACAATCAAAGCTGGGCTGGCCCATGTGGTTTAGCAAGGGCACAATCATTCCACTTTTCAGCAATTTATCTAACTCTTCTCCAACTATATTGTCACTAGCCTGGGGGCGCCATGTTTGCCTCATTTTAGTAGGCACATGGTCTCCAGTGCCAACGAAATTCTGTACTCCTTTTTCACAGCCTATGTACTGATCATTTTTGGCAAATATTTTGGATTATAGTTCAAACAACTCCAGTGCTTCATCCTTTTGTTGTTCTTATAATCCAGTAAATGACTCTTGGAGAATTACAGTATGTTCCCCAAGGCCCTTAGAGGGTAACCCAAACTCAGATAAATTACCAAATTTGACAGCTTATTTTTAACTCATCCCTCAGAATCAGATGCAAAAATATAACTACTTAATTCTTGACCTTAATAACTTTTCTGGTTAAATTTTCTAATAGGACATCAATTTCCTCGTGTAATGGTATAAGTATTTCAGGAGTTACACTAGGTTCCACCCAAGAATAATTCCAAAGTGGTATGACCTCCCATATAGCCTTCTGGAATGTCCGACGTAGTCCCAGTCCTCATACCCAGTTGATGGCCTGGAGATAAAGTTGTATCCTTATTCACTTATAGAGGTATTCCTCAATTTTTGTTTATGGAGGTTGGCATGGCCAGCTTCAATTTTTCCGCTAAATATATCCCACTGGTATTATCCCAATTTGGCATAAGATATATTAATAAAGTTTTTGTGATGGCTAGTGGCCTTTTTATTGGCATGACAGAAGTAAATTGGGAGTTATTGTCCCATTATTGTCAAGATGTTTTTTTTAAATTGCATGAGATCTCATAGGTCCTTAGAAAACTAGTTCCAATTATTATGTTTTAATTAACGGTGGGAAGCACTATTGCGGGTGCAGATACTACCAAAGCTCCAATTTACAGCGGCAAGGCGCTGTAAACTCCTTCATTCTTAGTTCTGTTGAGGACCACTGTCCCATATTCCCAAATGTAGCCAATGTCAGGAGCAATTTTTAACTTCTTGGCCAGATTTGTGGTGACAATGTTTACAGTTGCTCTGGTATCAACAATAGCTACAACTTTTTTATTGACCAGAATATCAACTTAAGTGCACTCAGAGCAATATTAATTAATAGAATTTACTGAATGAATATGAGAAGAATCCAAAGAGTTAAGAGTTTGCTTCAGAGTATTTCTGATACTAGGACATTCATTGATGAATGTGTCAATTGGCATAGCTATATTCACCCCCTTCAAGATTGGGATTTCTGATGCATTGCTTAGCCCCTTTGCTAATATTTCAAGTATTTTTTGCACATAAAATTTAGCGACTACTTCAAAGGCTTCAGGTATGACAACCTTACTCTTAGATAGAGTTACCACATGTATGTTCATAGAATATTCATTCAGTACTAAAATAGAATTTGTTACATTGGTAATCGAGGCCCTGCGGCCTGCGTGCTCTTGTCTTTCAGGTGGGACTGGAGTTTCTGGCACAATAGAGCGTCCCAAAATTTATTGTGCTTGTTCTTTTCCCTCCTTCTGCGCGTTATCCAGAAGTACTACATTGACACTACGCTGACAGCATTGGAAGCAAAGTGTCCTTTATGTTTGCAGTTATAGCAAGTAACCTCATTCAATGGGCGTAGGGCCTTTGTATTTTCAGCTGGATCAGTTTTAACAAGCAGATCACTGTCATTCCTTTTATTGGTTTCAAAGGGTTTTCCTGCAGAGGCAGTAGGTCTTGATCTGTATCCATTATAGGGAGGGCCATAATTTTGTGAACATCAGTGCAGATAAACAACCAATTTAGACGTTGCAAGGTTTTTCACAAAAGCAGGCAATAATGTGTTTAATAAATTTTGGTAAGGCTGTAATGCATGTTGCAATTCAATCTTAAAGTCAAAATCAATCACAACCTTTGCGCCTAAGAGAACTTGAGCTTTGCAATAGATTTAATCCACAATTCATCAATTTTTTCATCTTTCCTAAAGAAAATGTTTATGAACTTCGATTTCTAGTTGAATTCGTTCTGGACCTCTAAAATCATAAAGTATGGCTTTTTGACTTTGGCATAGGTTGGGCTTTTTTCCAAATGAGGCATAATTAGCTTAAAGCTCCACTCATCTAAGCAGTTGATCATAGTGGCCGCTTTGTTGTGGTCACTGGCCCCACACATGGCTATTTCAAAGATTTTGACAAATTTGGCTATACTTCCGTTATTATCAAATGCAGGCAGGTTTGAAAGTTTGTAATTATTGTTCTCCCGTTCATGGTTATCACAATTACTATTTAGCTGGCTTAAACCAGGTGTACTAGGGCGTTGAGGCATTGTATCACGGTTTTAGGTGTTGGGGTTGGCCAAAGCAACCATATTGCTAGCCATTTGTTGACGTGGCCCAGCGTCAGATTCAGTATCTACTTCTGAAGCTTCATCCTCAATTTTCAGATGTATTTCCAGTCAAACTGTTCATGGCCCACTGGCTATGCCCGTCTTCCAATGCTCAGACTTTATCGTTGATTTCATTTTTTACAAATGATATGGTTTCAATTTTTTTAACTTTAGTTTCACAATTTCCTCATTCAGGTTAGAAGCTTGTAATTGCAGGATGGAAATCACTTGGTCCTTTTCCCTAAGAGACTTCTTGCAATGATTTGCTTCTCTCTGGAGAATATTGTTAATCTCATTAATAGAGGTAAAATCCTGATTGAGATTATTGATTTGTCTGTAAGATGATTAGTGGAGTCCTGAATTTTTCTATTATGCGCCCGTTGGCCCTCGAAATTTGTGCACCAGTAGTTATTTTTCTCAATGCAATCATCCTTCATCTGCAAAACTTGGGCGCTCAGTTGTTGATACTGGTCATGAATTTCATCATTATGGTTTAATTGCGCCTCTCAGTCTTTGTGGTTGAGCCTCATGAACTAGAAGCATTACTGGAAGTCTGAGTGATATCTTCACCCCATGATTCAGTGACTCCTCTTTCCTCCAAGAAGTTGTCAAAGATGGGATGTAATCTACATTTAGCTCTTGTGCTAATTCTGCTATCCAATCATTAGCCCAAGTGGCTAGATTATAATTCACATCTATAATGGAATGGACCTATGCAAAGTTAGCTTCCAATCACTCATTCAAGATTTGGACCACCTGGGTGGAGTTGCGTGAAAAGTTTACCAACTCATTGATGGCCGTGTGATGGCGGGCAATGGTCATCTGAGAATTTATGGAGGTAAGGTGTAAAATTAATTAAGCATCGGGCAAAGCTCTATATCCCAATTATATTATTTTTAGACTTGAGCTGCACTCAATTGGGGATGTGCTAGATAAATTATCCACAACACATCTTAATGTTGTTGGTGATAAAAGGGGATTGTTCATGTTGTCCATGAGCCCTTGTCCCATTTGATACTCGCTTGAGAACTGATGTTTAAGATGTTCCAGCTCTTTATGTGAAATGGGTTCGTCAGGGTAGGTAATGATGGAACAACATTTCAGTTAATCTGTGACGCAGTATTTCAGTATTCTCATTGAGCCTGTTAATGGTTCTGAATAGTTGGTTTTAATTGCTCCCCTTTTTGGCATGGTTAGCATCTGTGTACCCAGCCATGAGCGCCACTTGTTGAAGATTTAGACTATTTCAGATGGGCTGGTTCTTCTTCTGAGAAGATTAAAGTTTTGAGCGCCTATTTTATGGAGACAATAGACCAGATGGGGACAGTAGTTAAGATATAAACTGCTTAGAAATGACACTTTGAGGCTGTATTCTACTTTCATTTACTTGTACAACGGCTCACTGCTCTGATCCTTATGGTCCCAAGTAATTCCTCAATTTAATACAACAAAAAGTACTAAATATAAATAGCTTGTATATTAAACTATCACCTTTTTAAGCTAAAAAACGTTCTTTTTTGTATAAAAATAAAGAGAAATAATAGGGTTTGATGTTAACTACACCTTATCCATGACACCTCGCCTCACATCATCACTTAGCCAGTGGATCACAATGGACTTTACAAATTGTCTACAAAGTATGAGGCTCTGCAGTAACTCAGCTCGACCTCATGGCCAGTGTTTTACTGATACTTATTTCAAGCAGCGTTTCCTCTGAAGCATCTGAAAATAGCTAAACCGTTGCTCCTCTCAAGCAATGGTAGCACATACCAAGGCGATTCATAAGACTAATTAGTAATTAATTTGATTGAAAACTTGATTGACATTAAACACTAATTTTGACATAGATAAACAAAGCCCATGAGCACAGTTCAATAAGTCAACTATTATTAAGTTTGACTTAACCAACAAAGCCCTCAGGACCATGTTATCTAGTCAAATATAAGATGTAATTGCTAGGATGTGGATCCCAATCTTTGCATATAATAAGATTATTTTTTGATCTTCTAATATCTGATATTTTCAATGTAATCCATAATAAATTAGGCATAAGCCAATATCATTTAATTATTGAATTACCTGATGCTTAGGTACACTCCCATACTAACTACCCAAACTCGCCTCCCTACAGTCACCACAATGGTGGTGTCCTTTGCGTCCATCCCTTCCCACCTCCCACCCCAAATTTTATATTATCAGTTGATGGCGGGGCTTCTGGCTTATGAGACTTAGCCCAACCTCATCTTTACTGTTCTCTCTGGTGCAGAGCGCCTTGCTGCCCCTCACGCTACTGCTACCATAATACCACACCACCATGCCATAGCCCAAAAAATCCCCCTGTGCTTGTATTGCAGCGGCACCTAATCATTTCTTTTGAGCTTGTGCGGATAATGGTCGCCAGATTTATCCTCTATGTTTTGGGTTTGACGATTTTAAAAATCCTGCCCCCATGTCACTTCCTCTGATGCAGCTTTGAAGCCCTATTCAGTGGATTCTGAATGGGGCATTTTGTTGCCATCTCTCACTCAACGTCCTCGTTTGATGGGCCAGAGTGGGAAATTTAGCCCCCACCAAATCAACTTCTCACATTAACCCACCCAATTACACCCCCACCAATTAAAGTCAGGCTTTGACCACCATTTGCACCCAAGCAGATCATTTGACTATTTCCCACCTGAATTTGTCATCCACTATTCTCGTAAACCAAAATCCATGAGACCTATTGGCCAAGGTGACAAATCAAGTATAGTTATCCTGAGTGAGGATCCTGGTGAATCTCTCAGCCAGTTCAATTATGGTCAGTCCAAATATTTTCCTTCTGACTTTGACAAAACCCCATCCCCAAACGTTCTGCTCCTAAACGCAATGCCGCCCCCTACCAAAGTGACCACCAGCTCACCTTTGCAGCGGTGGCCTCTCCCCATTGCTGCAACCTACGCAAAGCAGTGGCCCAATCAGTGGCTCAATTCCAACTAGGGCTGACCACACTCTAATACCCCTGATTTCCCCAAAGCAGCCCAAAGTGAATTCAGAAAATTATTTGATGATGCCAAAGCTGCTGTCATGCGTGTTGCTAAACTAGCAGACTTTGACCCATCTTCTAAAAACACCCACCAAATCTTTCTGATTTTGCCCAACTCCCCAATGCCTGCATTCAAGCTGAACATCACTTAGCGGGATTTGTTGAATCTGTCTACCAAGCTGATCTTGATGATGAAGCTGAGAACTCATTTTACACTGCCACCCACCCACACTATGCTGATTCCCCAACGCCCTGGATCTCCACTTTAGTCCATTTCTACAATTATCGTGATATTGTCATGAAACTATGTCTGCAGAAGAGCCACCTGACCCTTTCACCCTCTGCCATGATGGGTTACCAGTTTCCACTCCCTAAATGGTTTCTGATTTTTTGTTTTTGGTTTTAGCTTTCCATTCATTTGCTCATTTGGTTCTTTTGCTCTTTGCTTATTGGTAATGTCCGTCCCCTGGTCGCCGTACTTCAAATAAATTTACCTGATGATTAAATCCAGTCAACTACTCAACAGATAGTCTCTAATGGGTAAGGTATTGCCTTACAGTACGATCATTGTGGGTGAGGACATACTAAATTGAGAATAATCCCAAGCCTGAGTGAAATAAGGCAAGGGATGTTCTGACCTGATTTTAATGCGTTTCAGGGATAATAGAGATTGGGTCCAATATTTACTGGATAATGGTCTACTCCTATGAGCTGGATGTCCAGTGATATATTCACTCAGTTTACTAAGAGATGCTCTTAGTAGCCCCTTAATCTGATGATCCTATTTTTATAAGGCTGGGCTAATTTGGCATGGGTGTTGCATTCAGACAGATAAATGGGCGTAAGGTCTTAGAAAAATGAGGGTTCATGTATCAGCGTGTCAAGAAGTCCCAGGTCCCTCCATTTCAGGGGTATGTGATGGTTGTATATGCTTTGGGTGGGTGATTGTACATATATACCCAGACAAGAAGAACCTCATTCAGTCTCTTGTATAAGGCAATGTAAAAAGGGCACAAATTGGGTAAAGTCAATTTTTTGAGCTGTGGAAAACATCTATTATTGATGCTCTATTCAAATATGAAGATTAAAATTGCCAACTTTTTATACTTTTTTATCCATGTCTAAGATCCTCTTTTGTTGTCATGAGTGAAAACTCCCTCTGGTTTATGAGGATCTGAGGTGTTGGAAGTCTCTGTGGTTAGGGTTTACATATTATAGGGGAAAATTGATGTTCTGATATGATTTTTGTGGTCTCAAAGGCATTAATTTTTCATTAGTGGCCTTGCAGTATATTTTAATTGCTGTAACCATGATTCCAGATCCTTGCTACTACCCGTTGCAATAGCTTTTTCATCTCCAACAAAGCGTTCTATTTGGTATTAACTAGTACTTTGGTATCACTGATCCTCTCCTGAATCTGGATGAGCAGGTTCCATATAAGGTTGAATAGTAATGAGCTTATTGGTCCTCTTGGAGAAACTTCTGTATACTTGCTACTGCTTTTGTGAAGCTATCTGAAGGTCAATACCCACGTTTTCTGATTTTATTAAGATGCCTATAATCTGAGTCTGGCTTATTAAGGAATCTTAAACAGTCAAGAGACATGTTAAATAGAACCAAGATATTCTATTGTATGTTTTTATAATACCTAAAATAGTAAATTAGTCTTGAATACTGGGTTTAAATGGAGAGGCATGAAAATATAGTAATTTTCTATTAATGATATTTCAGGGATAAACCTATTTTTAATTAATCTAATATTTTTCCTTCTCAGCTAGTAATCCCATTGATAAACAACTTACTGTATGTCTTATGGTCCTTGTTTGTCATATTGCATAACTTTAGTTAAATAGTCTTCATAGAGTAATTACAATATATATGAGATTTATAAATAAGACTTTTATATTATTTCATGTAAATGCCATTATGCTCAAAAAAAGCAAAGAGCTATACTACAAATGACACAACCCATGGCGCAAGACAGTATGCTTTAAATTAATTGCCATTAGCTCTGGGTTCATATGAATGTTGGGAGATCTTATTGTATTTAAAATGTAGAAATTAATATGTAATATGAGGTCTTTATTTTATCTGAAGGTCATTTTCAATGGATGGATCACATTGAAGAAGTTACAAGTTCTTGAGGGGTTCTACACTTTTTTCTCAAACAGTTGTGAATAAAATCTATAAATTGCTGATGTAGATCATTTGACTGTTGTTTTATATAGTCCTGCTTTTAGTTTTATAATATGTTGTTCTTGTGATTAGGCCTTCTACTTTTCTTTTGAGAAAAAGTTTAAGGTCTTTATCATTGTAAATAGTAGCTGTTGAGAGTTTGGTATTGACCAAACATAATAGAACAACCCAAAATACTTTAAATATATTATATTAATTATCTACTATAAGCTAATGTTACCACTCTGCAGGAATTTTTATTCAACTCATCATAAAAATTGTCCTTATGGTACTAATAGCAATCTACTATCATTATTATTGTATTTATCTAAATCAAAAATCCAATAATATCAATTTTATAAACTTTCATGCTTGGGAATTTCCCAAACTATTGTAAATATACCGCCAATCCCAAATCTATATTGTGGCTGGAAGAATGTAGATCGCAAAGTATCAATTAATTCCCACAATGTTGGGATCAATCTGAATGTTCTAAGGGTGCCAAGGAATCCTTTGGGGATCCTAGATACTCCCTGAGACATATATAAAAGCTAACCAGGTGACTGAAGGCCTAGAAGGGACTTATAGAAATTGATAGTTACTTCAAACCTCAGCACCATTGCAAATATTACATATACTATACAATCTGAAAATAATAACAAAATTACAAGAAAATGTTAGAACACAGTAAGAAATTGGCGATTTTACAAATGTAGGTGTATTAATTGAGATTGCAGTGTTTTGTGATGCCTGTTATATAATATAGTCTCATTTAAGTTTTATTATTGTATTTTTTATGAGTATCCTATCCTCATACAGAAGTATCAAGTGTAGTAAAACTAAACTTAAAATTTACACATATTAACAACGCTCCTATGACAAATTTATCAATATTATAACAATATAGAATATGAAAGGCGCTACAACAAATTTGACCGTTCAATATAAAAGTTAGTTTAGTGCTTCCTCTTATATTTCCATCAGCATAGAGTATGTACTGATTGTCAACTTCGCTCCAGGTGTGTAGTAATTACTGAGTTTGTTTCAACTTGGCTCTTTATGAAACAAACTAACCAAGGTTTATGAACTTTCTTTTATTAATAATGTCATCCTTTGTAGTTGCCAAACAAAGTTAAGAATCCTGAAGGTGGATAGGGACTGGAAGACACAATGCCTTAATTATTCTTGCCGTTAACTTTTCTTTAACAAAATGTTATAAAAGTATAAAACAACTCTTAGACAGAACCTTTGTGAGGGCTTCATGGCATCGCCTGAATATTTTTAAAGGTTGATGTTTGATTAGAGTGTTGTCTCTTGCAGTTGTTAATGATACTAGTACCACAATTATAGTTTGATAATTTCTTCATGTGTTTGAGGATGACTTGAGGTTATATCTTTTTTTATATAATTAGGTAATACTGCAGTTTCATAGATGAGGGTGAAAGTGCATAATTAAAGCCATGGCAAACAAGAGGTCCTGAAACAGGCTGTTATGGCATATCATATGCTGTTGATGAACAGGCGTTCTAAATGTGGTATAAGATGTCATTAAGGTCTTTCATGGGCTTTTGTCCTCAAGCGGTCAAATTAAAATCATTTCTCAGGGAAGATGTTCTGACCTTGTCATGCATTTGTATGGTAGATGAAGGCAATGTGAAAAATGAGGTTTTTATTGAAAGACTAGCCAGTAATAGAATCTCATCTAAGTGTGTTAAAGTAGTGTATTGGTGATTTAAGTGTAAAGATGATAAGGGCAGCATAGATTTTCAGAAGATGTGCTTAAAGTCTGATCCTTGCATGCATGTATTTTAGAAGACTGCATATGAGGCTATTGGATTGCAATGAGTCAACCTTTGATAAACAAAAATTATTAGTAAGTTTGCCCTCCATTATTAGTTCTTCAATCCATTAGCATCAAAGTAATTCAGGGCTAGAGTTTTAACAGTGGGACTCATACTGTTTCCCTGATGTCCATATGTGGGCCACTATACTCTTGAATCAGACGTTGTAAGGCGAATTGTTTTGAGTTCATGTACTTTGTTGTTGTGTCTAGCCTTACATAGTGGCTGGGAGCTAAAAGAAATTTTGTGGTAATGCATCTGTTTTACTTCCTTTAGAAACCATAATTTCTAGAACCTATACAAAAGGAGCACATTTTTGCGGTGTTCATAGTTTTTGGGTAATCCATATCCGATTAACAATTTTTTTCAAAGGCTAAACAATTACTAGTCAAATTAGTCCAGCTTTTGTCCTAATGTATATTTCTTTACTAGGGACTATGCACTATGGCAGTAATTAAAAAAGCGACAGAGTAGTAGAAAGCATACCTTATTTAATTAAATGTGCAAACATTTATAGTCCTCAAGGGGACGTGGTATCACTGTGGGTATCAACCCTCAAATTTTAAAAAACTCTTAAAGGAGCCAAAGACTTAGATCAAAGAGGAAAGGACCCTATTTCACTCTATTAGCGTGTTTCAGCATTATTTTTGGCTCTTTAATTCCTTTCATACAATGGTCAAATCCAAGATAGCATTAAATAACAGCTTCTGAAGTTTGGCTGGATTTCAGGAAATAATTTATCCTCGTATGAACTGACTTGATTTTGACCTTTTTTATCACTACCCCCTCAAAATCTTGCTGAGGGGGAACATAGTTTTAGAGAAATCTTCCATGAACCTGATTAAAAATTGAACTTATTTTGATAGAGGTAATGGAACACTCTGGCTCGTGGCAGTATATCATTCTATAAGCCCAGACCACTATACATCTAACTTATGAGCTCTTCCTCTAGAGTGATGATGATATAAATTGATAGTTCCTCCTAATATTTCCGGCATACCAAGCTTTCTGGAATTGGCTGGGTTTATTTCTTTTTGTAATGGTCTCTAGGAATCTAAACCCTAGGGGCTTGTAACCTAAATATCTCCTCCGCTAGTCTTCTCATGGCTAAGTCATCAGTTTACAGCAAGGAGATCTCCAGGATAGACTAAAAACTAGAGGGTGAAACTGTATTCAAACTGTACATAGCTCTAAATGGGGACATCTGGATGAATAAATGATAGGTCACTCTGTAAGCCATCAGAGCTCCTGAAAGGTTCTCATTCCATCTATCCGGTCAGTCTGTGCCATCTTTTGTAGTATGGAAAAGATGGTTCCATTAACTCGTTTAGCCACCCCTTTGGTTTCCAAATTGTAGGAAACGTTGAAGCCATGATATGTTTCCAGCAACAGATTAAGTTTGGTCACAACTTGCGATATGGAAATTAATCCTGGTTTTATACAATAGGAATATTGGAATACCATAACTGGTGAAGATGTATTTGAGCAGAAATGAGGTGATACCTTTAGCTATGGAGGAGACCACAAAGATGGCTTAATTCACTTCATTAAATACTTTGTTGGCAATGATGATATAGTGGTGTTCATATAAAGCTGTAGTTAGGGGTCCAATTACATCTATACTGACATTGAAAAAGGGAAAAGTTGCTTCAATGACTTGCTATTGAAGATTAAGTATTGTAGGCCCTTGTTTAACATATACAAGACATGAGTCAAGGACATCAGGAATGGATTTAATCATGACCTTCCAGTAGCATCGATCTTAAGCCACTGGTAGTTTTTATCATGGAGTCATGACCTAAAGTCATATGTGCTTCTATAATGGTCATAATACTGACCTATGGACAGAAATAGGGGAGCCAGGTAGAACCTACATTCTAATAAAGTAGTCCATTATTAATTTATGTTTGGAAGTCAATTGCTTTAATCACACCTGGACCTCCAGAGTTACTCAATCCCACGCTTCTGGTTGACCTATAAGGTCATACAATGATCTTCTTCAGATGCTATAAGTTTAGTATTGACAAATGAGATAGTAAATCAGCATTCTATTGAATAGCACCCCAATGTACATTGGAGAAGTTGTGACTTTGTAGTTTAAGGCCCAGAGCGCGTTCTGGCCATCTGGGTGCTTCATCTGCTGTAACCACTAAGTAATTTATGATTGGCTACTGTTTTGAAATTTATTCATAGAGTTAGGGTCATAAATGCTTGATGTCCAGGAGTATCACTAAGCATTCTCTTTCAATGATGCTATAATTTCTCTTTGCCTTAGTTAATGTTTTACTGAAGTAGGATATGGGTGGTCAACTAAGTTAGAATCAAATTATTTTTGGATAGCTAAACCACAAAGTCTCTAGCATCCTAAAAAATAAAGGCTTGTCAAGCTTAAGGTGGATCATTAATAGGGCATTCATTAGAGATTTTTTCATAGGTTGAAATCTTAACGCGTATTTTCACCCAGTGGAATGGAGTCTCCTTATGGAGTAGGTAGACGAGGGATTCAGATATTTTGGCAAATGAGAGATTAATTGTCACTAGTAAATGGCCATCCTAAGAAAGACTTGCACAATCCTCAAGCTTTGGGGTCGAGACATCCTTTGGATGGTGTCACCCTTGTTAGGTAATGAAAAATACCCTCAAAAGTAACTTTATGGCCGAGTAACTCCATCTCACTTTGAAAGAAACTGCATTTGGCCAGCCTCAATTTGATAGATTTGGCTTTATTCAATCAAAGACCTCTCAAATGTGCTTAAAGTGCTAATTGAAGGTTTGAGAGAATACTGTGACATCATACAGGTAAACCAATACATAGGACATTTTTAGATGCTGGCATAACATCCACCTTCTGATAAAAGATTTCAGGGGTTTGTAAAACTCCTGGGCTTGCAGGTAGACTCAAACAGGCTTCACTGGAAATGAGAACATATTTCAGTCTTCACGAGCCAACTCATTTTGCCAGTATCTAAAAGCAAGATCCATATATAAAAGACTGAGACCTGGATAAGAGATGAAGAGTTTCATTAATACAAGGGAAAAAGTAGCTGTCCTTTCACATGATCACATTCAATTTTGATAATCCATTACAACGTGATGGCTGACATCCTGCTTGAAGTCAGCAGCAGGGGGAAGCCCAAGGCCTCTGATAGGCCTTTAGGAGGCGGCGTCCAGAAGTTGTTTCAGTTCCTGGGTGACTTAAGCCTTTTGAACCTTGAACTCCCAATAGGGAAAGCCTGGATATGCCAGGAATCTTCAGTATGAACTCGGTGATCAACCACTTTCATTAACTCAAATTCATCAGGGCCTTTGGAAAAAATATTAGCTTACAATTAATAAAAAATTAGCCATTTACTGTTGATCACTAGTCAAAATGTTACCAAACTTAACATATACTAGTGCGATGATTGAAACCTCTTCAAGTCCTAGATTGACTCATGGTCCATATAGGAGACAGAGCTATGTTCAATTGGTAAGTTACATAAAATATGTTATTGGGTGGTTCTAAGTAATTTTTAAGGAATGATCAATGAAGTTTGTTATTAATTCAATAAAGATCCCATGTTATGCAGGATCAAGTATGCCAGGGAAGGCAAGGGTTCCTGAATTAGTGGATTGGATTCCCCATAAATATCCAAAAGATGCGCAGGAACTAAAGTTACTTGTACTCTTGCTTCCAATAAACTTTAGGATTTGAGGATGTAATCGTCTTATTGATGGAAATTTGGTGTTCCCTCTGTATCATCCACCACAGGTGGAAGAAAAGTAACCTTAGGGTCCATCACTCAATATATGACCTCTCAAAGGAATTGGGATGTTCTAGCATGCAGCTTCGAGGTTTCTTTCTTCCCTTATATTTAAATGAACTTCAGAATAAGTGGAAAGCGATATCTTAATCTAGAGAAATACATGTCTTTGTGGGTATTTGTCTATCAAAATTGTCCAGTAACTGGGTCTAATAAGCAGACTATAATTATCATTATTCAAGATGATTGCAGGAGCCAACAATACAAAGGACCCAAACTGTATGAGTAATGGCGAGTAAGCTCTAAGTAATAAATTCATGTAGGCCCAGAAGTCCCGTATTCCAGAGAATGATTACGATTGAGGGCACCTTAATTTGCTTCATCAAACGTGAGGAGAAGACATAGACAGGGGAGCCAGTGTCAATAATGGCCATGACTTTCACCTTGTATACTACTACCTCTACTTTGGTGACTTATGATTAAAAATGAGGTTTCAAGTATAGAATTTACACTAGGATAAGAGGAGGAATAATCCTATTCCCACTAAGACTGCCAGGGACATTGAAGGCGTAGGGAGCAGACATGATGAAAAATCAGGAGGAGAATTATGGGCAGGTTTTAATGCTCAGGTTTGACAGCATAGGTAACCTCATGCTTTAAGCTGATTCATAATTTTCCGCCTCATCTGATTCCTTCTTCCAACATTGGTTCTCCTGATGGTTTTTCTCAACGTGACAGTTCTCTTGACTGATGCCAAAGTTCAAAAATGGACACAAAGCTGTAAAATAGTGGAGAGGATAAAAACGAAAAGATGGGGTGAATACATAAATTAATTGAGCTAAATCATCAATATTTATATGGCGTGTGGGGACATAGTGCCTTGTTGATCTTCATAGCCCAGTACAAATAAAGCCTTTCACTGCCTTCTATATCGACTTTCTGGTCATCAACCTCATTTTCCTGCATCATACTCATGACCGCAGTGGTGGGGGCTGCGCCTCTCATTTTTTGGGAGGTGGGGATAGGATTCCTGAAGGTGTCTCAATTAAGTCTCATGCACGTGATGCTTTATGATCAAATCTCATATGAGTGCCTTCAGGGCAAGATTCTGTTTACACTGGTTCAAGAGTTGACTTACTAAGGCTCAATTCAGGAGTAGGTATTTTGATTTTCTCATCATCTCTAATCCTGACAACGTCCCCCACAAGATCCTGTTAGAGGTGATATAGGGCTAAAAGAATTGGCCATGTACTCGATTCATTACTTTCCCATGATTTATGTCAGCAATGAAATACTCCAAGTTCGCCTTGTAAATGACCTTATTTAGTCCATACTAAAAAAATCAAGCTTGTTCTATTGACCTCTGGTTTAATGGTGATAAAGGAGAATGAGGTCACCTAATTAAAAAATTAGTAAGGAAGGTTGGACGAAATTAGATCAGGATGTCTTCCTTTCTGTGGTGGTGACAATGCCTTGCATGGCTAAGGCTTAATGCTGGAAAGTCAAATCAGCTAAGGCCCTCATAGTTAAATCAGAGTTCTCAAGTGCAGATGTATTGAGAACTGGATTAACGCTACTTGGTAACTGAGGAGAACATCCTTATAGATCTTCAAAGAGGGACATCTTGATAATATGATTGCAGCTTATTCTGTATGCAAGCAAAGCGCTGGGTATATAATGATTCCAGAGAGTTGGATCAGAAGCGGCCATCTTCCACAGTATACATACAAAGGTTCAACACGATCCACCGCCCATTGGTCAATTGGTTGTAAGAGGCGGCGAAACTCTGGTTAGTTCTAAAAAGTGAAGTGAGTTATTGGACTACATGTGAGGTGAAATTTAACCCACTATCTAAATGTAAAGTTTTTAGAAATTCATGCTGTGTGAAAATGGATCAAATAAGGAGCAGAGCCGTGGCTTTCAAAAAAGCATTGAAGATAGAAATCGCTTTAACCCATTTAGTCAAATGGTCCATGGCTAGGAGGATATATATGGCCATGCAATCTGGTAGGCATGAGGCCTACTACATCAGTGCTAATGACATTAAAAGGACCTGATGTGTTGATGACTGATTGCTAATACTGGGACTAGTTCAATATTAGGACTGGCATGTCATACAAGCTTCCAGGACCTCTTGGATAACTTCTACCATTTATCCCAGCAACATCAGGTCTTTAGCCACTCGTGAGTTTTATTCACTGCCCCATGTACCACAGTCTCATGTCCTTCTAGGATAACATCAGTTTAAGAGGAAGGATGAATGTAAGGAAGTCACTTCTTAATGACCCACCTATAATGCATTACTTCCTTGATCTGGGTGTCTCAGGTCATATTTCAAAGTTTGCCCTGGATCTCAGGGGTTTCCAACTCCTAGAATTCTGGCTGGCCAATTAGATCGTACAGTTGGTCCTCCTAGGGGATCAAAGCAGCTAGCATTGGTATCCTAGAGAGACCATCAGCATTCTAGTGAATTGCTCCTGTGTGTTGGATAATAGTGAAATCGTAGCTCTGCTGCCTCAAGGCCCATCTGGCTAACTGGCCGTCCAAGTCTTTCATTTAATGCAGCCATTGGAGTGAGGAATAATAAGTGACAAAGGTAAAGTGGGTGCCGTAGAGATAAAGCTGAAAGTAATTTTGATCACCAAAAACAATCAGACATTACATTCTGTAACGCTATAGTTCCATTCAGCCTTGCTCAAGGTCTTTCTGAAATAAGCTACTGGATTATTGACCTAATTTTTTTGTGATGGGCTAGGATAGCCCCAATGGCGACATCACTTGCATCAATAAATAGTAAGAAAGTTTGATCAAAACGCGGATGGAAAAAAATATTTCTAGTGCAAAAAGCGGTCCTTAATGCATTGAAAGCCTGTTCTTTTTCTGGATACCACTCAAAAGGCACGTTCTTATGCAGGAGTTAAAATAGGGACTTGTCTAGTTCAGCAAGTTGAGGAATGAACTGACAATAATAGCCCTTCATTCCAAGGAATACCTGAATAACCTCAGGCTCTGGGAGCGCGACATCTTCTCAATGGCATCAACTTAATCTGGGATGGGTTGGATACCATCTATCAAGACTTTATGTACAAGGAACGCCATTTCTGACTGTAAGAAGGAGCACTTCAAAGGTTTTAGTTTTAACTAAGACTTTCTAATATTACTGTTAACTTCTCAAAGGTGCTCCATATGACCATTGAAATCTTGCAAAAAGACATTGATATAGTCAAAGTACATGATTACATAAGAAAACTCTTAAGACCCAGAGGATCTCTTCCATGGCACGTTAAAAGGTGGCTGGAACTTTACAAAGGCTCTGGGGCTTTCTGTAGGTTCAAATACCCTACATTGGATATAAGCGCACACTTGGCTCAGTTTTGGGGGTGAGCTCCACTTTGACAATATCTGCTAGCAAGATCCATCATGGAAAAGTATCATGACTTGGCAATCAAGCAAAGAGAATCATTGATTTGGGGCAAGGGATAACTGTATTACATGGTAATGGAGTTAAGCTGGCGATAGTTCATTGCCAACCAATAAATGCAATCCTTCTTTCAGAATAACTTGAGCGGGGAGCACCAGGGACTGCGTGAAGGAACCTTTAGTCTGTCTTTGAGTAGTTGTTAGAGCTCTACTGTCACCTGTATTATTCACCTTACTTTTTTGGTAAGGCCAGGACCAAAAGGGGGAGCGTCCCTAGTCTCCACAGGATGTAGAAGCACACTCAAATTCATGAAATCGTAGGTTGAGGATGAAAAATATCTGAGTACTCATTTAATAGTTCTTAGACCTGGTGCTGTTGTTCCCCAGAAAGCTCCTTTATGATACAAGTTTTGACTAAAGCCACTGATGATAGCATCTCCAAACCGAAATCCTTCAAACTTCTGAAGCTACAGACATCATTAATAGCCTCTACCAGTAGGAGGCGAACATAAGCGGAAGGACTACTAGGGCCCAAAACCCTAAGTTTGTAAGTAAGGTTAGCCAACATCACCAATATGGATCTGGCATAGGCGGGATCTAAAATCCCTGGACAGGTTAGACCCTCTTTGACAGATTGGCTATCTAGACATAGGATCTATAGTAGGTATCCAAAGGGGATGTTATTATGGACCAGGTATCAAAATAACCTGGGACTTCAGAGGTATAGTGGTCAGCTTTGGTAGATAGATCGGCATGCCTTGAAAACCATCAATGGCAGGCAGGGGCAACCACACCCAAGAGCCAAATGTGATACACAAGTTGATTAATTAGGCTATCACTCTCTAATAGGCAAGCCCAAGCATTGACATCCATTTTGGAGTCACACGAGGTTATAAAAATTAATGAAACCCAATGCCCCAGCTGGGATAGAAATTCTTCGCCATAATGTATTACCTTGGAGTGGTCTCAGAAAAGGATGAGTTCTGAAAATAAGTTCATAGCTCGGGTTATTCAGTGAAATGTCAGGGGTATTTACAGAAAGCTTTCCAAAACAGATAGATAGGGAAGAATAGGCCCCTATGGATTGTGTACATTGCAGTCCAGACATGACATATTCCATGTAATGCAGCAAGTTCGGAGCAATCTTGATATGTTTCATTATCTTGGATAATATAACATTCACAGGGGAACTAATGTCAATGATGTCATAAACATAATTTTATGAACTCAAACAGCAATGCGGGTAACCAAACACTGAACTGTAGAGGTAGCTTGAGGAACATAGGAGAATTATCAAAAGAAAAGTAAGCAGTTTAAAGTTCTTTATTATTGGCAGGTACTGAAATTCCTTCTTCAGTTATAATAGCTCCAGGTTTGATAGAGGTCATGCAAGATTCTTGAGGCGAGTTAGGAATGTCAGCATGGAATGCCTTGTCCTTCATGCTGACGTCCCTTTTATCGCCTCCTCAGCAAGTCATTTCCAGAATGTCTTAGAGCTGTGACAGAAGCCATTGCAGTAAGTACATTGGGGTCAAGGATTCTTCTGATTCTTAAAACATGGACATTAGGATGGTTAGAGGAAACAGATTTGGTGGCCTTAGGATATAGGTCAATGCAGGCATCTTGTTAAGCGCTTCCCTGATTTCCCAAATGCAAATAAAACCACTCTTCTTTTATCATGTATATGTGAACCTTAGGATAAGACCCCTACGCGGAGATGACAGATGTTATGGATTCATACAAAGTAATGCAGTTTAGGGTTACTAAAGGCTGTGTTAGGCGTGGAAATTGCTGATGAACTCCACAAGGCTCTCTCCTTTGTTCAGGTGGATACCCATGAACGCTTGTTTTTGATTGGCCAGGGTTTGGTTGCTGCCAAATTCTTATACTAAGGCGGTACAGGCCTGTTACCATGAGTAGAATTCTTTTAGGTGAGGAGTCATAATCTCCAGAGTGATGCTATTCAGGAAAGAGTGGATAATCTTTACCTTCTGTCAATTGTTAGACTCTTCCATGGAACTATCATACACTTTTAGGAAAGAGGCAATACTTTCCTTACCGGGGGTGAACTTATTCTTAAACTATGTTTAAATTAGTTACAAGAGGAGAGAAAAAGTATTGACACCAGATTTAGTACAGGCTCAGAAAATCTGGTCTATGCATAGTCTTGGAGGGCCTGCTGATCTAACTGTCATCTTATACCCTCAATGTCTTCTAGTATCGTCCCATTTTCGTTTTAGGGAGGAAATGGAGGCCTTGTGAGCAACCTGATACTTTAATGCTTGGATTTAGCGTGATGTAGAATAAGCTGTCTTTCTAGGTTGGCCAAGCAAGCGTTGAGCTCTCTGAAGACTTAAGCTGGGAAATGTGACTATTGGTGAGCTTGGTGAAGGTGCTAAGAATATTCCATTCCTTCTGACAAGGCCTCAATCAAGACCATAGGATTGAGAGGGACTCCGTCCACTCAGATCTTGCCCTTTGGGCCACATTATTTTATTTGATCTCATAAGGCGGCAAGGGCTTCCAAAACGTTCTTCTTCTAGGAGTCGTCAGGGTCATTAGGAGTAGGCATTGCGGGGCCAGTGGGCCCTTGAGGCCTACAGGGTCTGAGGCTCTGTAGGCCTTCAAGACCTTTGGGACCTTCTGGCCCCCTGAACCCTCAGGCCCTTCACTACCAGGTCTGAAGTTGTGAGAGACCAGCTCCTGATAGTACTGCTGAAGTGTATGCATCAGGTCTTTGAATTGGTGGATGCGTTGGTTCTAAGCATCCTCAAGGAGCTATACACTCTGACGAAGCTGATATCAAGTTAGCCCAAAATTTGCCATACAACACCAAGAATTGGTTTTGGGACCCATTGCTTAATCCTTAGCTATCACCAATGGCTTCTTGATTCATATAAAGGCGAAGGAGGAGGCTGCATTATAGAAATTGACAACATAGAAGTGTTAGGTTTGTGTAAGTCCCAGTTGTCATGAGACTTCATGGTGGTGTAGAACAACTACTTGTACGAGGTGATGGATGGATGGATGAAATTTCTAAGGTAGCGCTTAATTTCTAAAGTCAATTCTTCCGCTGGTAGTTGGTCTAAGGTATATAGATTTAACATGATAGAAGGCACTGAAGAAGTATGGGAGCAACTCAATTGGCCTCCCACAGAATAGATGTCATTTAGCAACTGTTTTATAATTTCTTTAAGGTTCTTATATTGAAGTTGATACCAATCGCCATAATGGAAGGTAGAGTAAATTGTAACGTACACAAAACTCTATCTTTCAGGATGCATGGGCGGTACTTTGTATCACAAGGTACTAATCCATCAAGAGACGCTTCTCAACTGATCAGCAGGTTGACTTTCTTAACTGCTAATATTCTCCATTGTTCATTATATAATTTTCACTTGTTCAGCTTTGAGCCCCTGCAGTGAGCTCAACTTTTCTCATTGTAACATTTTGCTTGAATGACACAGAAGTATAAATGTACTTGAAGCTGTAAACTAGTGGAGAAGTCAAAAAATGAAAAAGATTAAATAAATATAGACTATTTATTGAGTTAAAAAGAATTGATACTATAGGGCATATGGGGACATAATACCTCAATGACCTTCGTGGCCCAGTATAATCATTATATTTCACTGTCTTCCAGACTGACTGCCTGGTTGGCACCCTCATACTTCTCTGTCATCCTCATGACCACAGCCATGGGGCCACTCCTTTTAAGTTTTGGGAAGTGAGGAAGGGATTCCTGAAGGTTATTTATTGATTCTCATGTGCGTGATACTTCCTTATCAAAGCTCATATCAATGCCTTCAGGGTAAGGTTCTGTTTGTGCTAATTTGATATTCACCTACTGTGGCATAAATTGGAAGTAGGGATTTTGAATCTCTCATCATCTCAAATCCTGACAGTTGTAGAAGCCACTTAGAGACAGGATCATATTTAGATCTAAGTTTTTGGTCTTTTGCCTACATCATAAATTTGAGGCTTTGATTCCTTGGTCAAGTAAATGTGGCAACTCTTAGTTTTGGGTAACTTAATAAATCCCTCCTTGATATCAAGTATAATTTTGAACGGTTTCTTAATTTCTTGAAAATGGAGTGCAATATGGGTATGGGAGGAGAAAGCTGAAAACACAGCTGCAAGTGCGTTATTTAAAGTGACCCAGTCCAAAAAGGCTAGGGCCTGCGCTTTGAAGTAGAAACAGGTAGCAAATTTAATATATGATTCAACTTTTTCAGTTTCACATGTATAAAGGTCTTCTTTCTATTAGATAGAGTTCAATCGCTCCCAAACTCCTTAATTTGGGCTTCCTTAATCTGCTCCCAAGAGGAGCATTCTTTAAATTAGGGCACATTGATCTCATACACACTACTGACAATGCTTATTTGGGTGTGTTGCATTTTCTTCCAGTCCGTGGGTAATTCCATAACACCCTTATAGTCAAATATGAAAGTCCTTTTGCTATCCATGCCTAATACATACTTTATCCTTTTAGGTGGGCTTAAAATATTTAACTAGATCAAATATGATGTGATTGGAGGGTTGAAGGTCTGCAAAATTCTGAAGGTTGAGTCTCAAATTAACTGCCATGTGAAATTGATCAAACTGCTGCCAGAGGATGCTGAGATCATCTTGTAGATTATGGAACAAATTCTCTGGTTGTTTAGTACTGGCTTTAGAGTTGAGAAGTTGTTGATCTCTATGATTCTGAAAAGCTTAGCTGGTGAACTATTGTAAAACCACTTGTTGCTAGTCTTTAAAGATCTAAAACTGAGAGTTGAAATGTTGGTATTGTCCTCAAAGGTGGCTTGATTATCTTGGTGAATTTCAGATATGTCATAAGAGGCTAGTTGGAGCGTAGTATTTTTGTCAAGGAGCAGTCAGAGTTAGATTAGAACTGAGATAGATTTTTTGACATCTATCCAGCATCCAAAAGATAACCCATATAATTGTCACTCCAGTTTGGCAATGTGCTCCTCATGGTAATTGACTTTGGTTGGCGTGAAGCTAGAAGGTTCTCCAAGGGGTTATAATGGATCTTACAAACCTCAAGGGCCTCCTAGACTCACTAGGACCTTTAAGGATTCTAGGGCCTTTTGGGTCCTTGAAGCCCTTCAGGATCAATTGAGGCGCGGGCCCATTGGTGACAATTGTTCTGTAGCCATATGAATGGGGCAACATTTCTATTCTGGCGAATATGCCTTTCTAAGTTCTCAAACTGAGCCTTCTAGAACTTCTGTTGTTCAGATAATAAAGTCAAAATTTTTTTACCAAATTGGTCAAATTAAGCACTTATTGTCACAGTAGCATTAGTGAGCTGCTGGGAAATCTCTTCATGCAATTATGCTTCAATTTTATTGTTAAGTTGAATGTGACGATTTTTCAGTTAGCATTCTCTATTAAGTTGTGAGGAGTAACCTCACAGTTTTCCCAACTATAGTTAAAGGAAGTCTCATATAGTTTAAGAAGCTGAGAGTTAAGTTTGTGGCTGAGACTAAATTGTCTTTGAATACCTGGTGTGATGCAGCTCTAACATTTTTAATAGATGATGAAGAGTTGAGTGAACAAATGGCCAGAGATAAGCCTTGGGTTAAGTAAATCCAACTTTTGTGCTTGGAAAGACAGTCCTGGTATACAGATGCATAAAATTAATGTCACATGGGTAGAGAAAGTAATATTTAATTATTTTACCAAGTAGAGTTCCATAAAGTAGAGCTTCAACTTTTTGTTTGATTTAACTGATTGTATCTAATAGGTTACTTCATTAGGGTTGGGATGTTGAAATCCATGGGTAGAATGAATTATAAAAATTCTCAAGCTATAAAGAGGTATTGCTTGTTGGCCTGTTCAGACCCTTTTTTCAAACTCAACTCTTACTCCAGTTGTGGGATATCTTCTTTTCTGAAATGGGTCATCTTTAAGAAGGTACATCTTTGCCTGGTTGCCTTTAGAGGACCTGGTAGGGAGCCTCAATTTTGGTAAATCTATATTTAGTAAGTTGTTATCTTCAAAGCTAAATGAGTAAAAATGGAAAAAGCTCTAGCATTCGTCCTAATGTAACTTTTCCTAGGGACTATGCACTATTGCAGTAAATAAGGCGCGACAGGGTAGTAGAAAAGTGTACTTAATTGAATTAATTTAAAGCATCTATAGTCTTTAAGGGGCATAGTCTTGGCGTGGTTATCAACCCTTGAGATTAACAAGATCTTCTTGAAGTCTCAGAGGAGCAAAAGTCCTTAGATGAGGAGGGGGTTTCCCCTTGTCATTCTCCTGTCAGGCTTCAGTCCTATTTTAGCGCCTTGATTCCTTTGAGACAAAGGTCCAATCCAAGGTTTCATTAATCGGCAGCTTCTGAAGATTTGAGAGATCTTCAGGTAAAGATCAATCATTATCTTATCTGATTAAATTAAGCCTTTTCTGACAATAGTACTTGAAGTTTGACTGCCATACTAAACGTTATATTGCTCTTCTTATTAAGTACTACTGATGTCCTATGAGTTACTTTTAAAAATTTAAAATGTAATACTGAGGATTTTATTGCAATGTTCATGGCTGGTTTCCTGACACTCATGGATGGTTGTCCTTGTTGTTAGTGTTACTAGACGCTTCAGTAAGCTAGGTTCTGCGTGTGCCTGTTTTTAGGATATCATTTATAGAAATGAAAGGGCACAGGTTGATATATTTTTTTGAATTTTACTTGGTAATTGCTTTCTCAAGGAGAATAGATAATGTGCTTATGGATATAGGTGTTTCCAAGGGTGTGTTACCAAGTGGATAGACATCAAAAGCCACAACCAATTTGGTGGCGAGAGATAAGATTCATTTTTTTCTAAGTTTCATTGTATAGGCTGATTTTATTAGCTGCTTTAACGTTCATAGCATTTGCTTTAATTTGCAGTAGCTGATAAAGATGTAATAAGAAGTTCATTTTCTGATGTACAGCCACATAAAAGTAGTAAAATTGTTTTACAAAGATCAGGGATGGTGAACATTTATTAATTATGATAATTATTTTAATTCACGTCCAATGACCAATGCTCTAGAGTTAAAGCTAGTGTATCTTATAAATTATGTTGGTGATAATTTAGGCCTTTACAAGGGGAGCTTTGGGACTTAATGTGTATTCTGGGACACAAATTTCCAAAGATATTTTAAAAATGAATTATTTTAAGCCATATGTAAAGAAAGCTTTAACGTTTCTTGGGTCACCTTCATTGGTAGGTTTATAGGTTTAATTCTTTGATGTTTCAACTGATCAATGGAGTTTGTACTACTCTAAGGTTAAATCACTGGATTATAAAAGCCTTCAAGCCTCACGTTCTTCTAGAAATGCAGTAGTGAACCTAACAAGAAATTAGTGGGCTTTGACTATTTCATAAATCTTAATGTAGAAAAATTAAATTTCTATAATAGCTTGGAATTACCTAAAGTAGTCCTTTTTGTAGTACTTAAAAGGTTCATGTTCATAGTATAGACTAAGTGCATGAGTAACACTCAATCTAAATTGAATTTATGCTCTAATTTATACAGAGTTCCTTGGTCACCCAGTGAAGGCCATTTTTGGGTCAGCTTGAGGTATGGATGGTATAATTGGTTTTTCATGTTCCATTAGCGCCTCTAGTGTGTTTTTAAATGGTTTGTTCAATAGTAGCCAGTGAGAATAGAATAGTATTATACCATTTGTTCATAACTGGAACGGATAGTTTACTTTTTATAGATCAATTTTCATGTTATATTGACTTGTGGTGTTACATGCTGATGGTAGCACAGTTACAATGTAAAGTGTAAGAAAAATAAGGAATCTCCAAAAACTCCAAGTGGTAGTCATCCTCTCTTAGCTGAAGTTATTTCTAACCAATAGTATAAGAAAAAATACTTTATTTATCAATCCATGCCCTTTTACTATTGTGTTTTTGAATTCCCAAGGTAAGTTTTTTGTATTTTTATTTTGTTAAAAAAGATTTTTTACCTCAAATATCGCTATTTTCTAAAGGTGAAATAAAGGCTGATATGGTGACTGGTCTAACATTTAAAAAACTCCCCCAACTCAACTCCCAAGTTCCATTTATCAGAGTAATGACAAACTTATATATACACCTTTACACCAGATGGCCATCAAGGCAGCGACTGCCCCTACCAACACCCTCTTCCGTCAGTCCCTCCATGTGGCTATGGAGCACTGTTTGATGAAAAAGACACTCCCAATTTACAAACTAATTTACCCAATAATGCCCAGTATGACATCAAGGAACTTACTTTTTCTGTCAGTTGTTTGAATGCTAATGCAGCTAAATCCTCCCTATTAGATACTAATCATTACCAAACCCACCAGCAAAGTTAATTTTGATTTGTACTGAACTTATTTTTTTGCCAACCACCAATTTTTCCAGTATTTCAAATTCATGCACATGGCATGCATTCACAATGGATCAAACTTCACGCTCTTCAACTTCCTTATCCATACAGCTGATGTCTTACTCCCATCTTGTCCGCCCTTACATTCTATATAAGCAACTGCCGCTGGTAAGTGACCCCAAATACCCCCTCCCTAACCAATATGGCTGCTTAGGCTTGCCTCTGTGGCGCCATGTTTTTTCTCAGTTTATGTCCGTTGTCTGAGAATAAAGCTTAGTGGATACTCCTTATGCTTGGATTGGGCTCCACTAGTACTATTGGAGAAGCCAATATTGTGTTAATATCAATAATACACTAGTAGAATTGTGGTTTTTAGATTAATAATTTTTATATAAGAATTTTTAAAAAAAATTATGATTTATAATTTCATATATTATCAATATAACTTTTTCTTTATCAGGAATTTCTGATAAACTGACGTATAAGAAGCATCCTTATTAATTTAATGTCCAGATTTTGTAGTGTAACTCACAGAAGTGACATAAATTTATTACAATCTAAAGATATAATCTAATTATTGTTACAATTTTTTTGTGATTTATTAAACCAAAACCATTTTAATTAAGTCTGATTACTAAAGTTTACATTCATTTTATAGTTACAGAAATTATTACCAAAAGTTTATAGTTAATGAGGTTTTTTTGCTTGACACTATTTTCTCCAAAAAATTGCATAGTATTTAAAGACTTTTTGTTTGTTGTGTCAGCTTATTTGAGCTGTGTTATTTTTTCAGATTCTCTTATTCATTAGGACATTTGCGTCCTCTAGTATAAAAGACATAGTAATATGTGGACTGTCAACTGGTGCTATTACTTAGGACTATTAGGCACTATTTATAGATAGAACATCTAGTAGCATACATTTGACGTTAATAAAGATACTAAGTCCAGTGATAGCAATTAAGAGATCATGCTTTAACTAGCAGAAGATTTCTGAAACCTATTGTATTTAGTATAGTATTTAATGGGTCTTATGGGGTTTAGCTTTCTAGATGATGCTACCTTGTCATGCAAATTAGAGCTTTCTTTAGTAAATTTAGCTGTTATGTATCAATATCTTCAGTGGAGCTTAGTCTATATGATTATTTGATACTAGTAAGTCACATAAATGATAGAAAATAATGTTTCTGATACCTGTATTATATCTATTTCCACTAGTATATTTTTATTTTATTAAAAATATTTACAATTATTTCTTACTATTAAAATATCTGAATGAGCTATAAAGAAGTCTAAAAAAATGTAATTAAGGTTTTATGGTCATAATACATTAGTTGGGTTGAAAAATATAAATTAAGAATTGTTTTATCTTGGAGATGCCAAAATAATAGAATTCTCATAAAGGTCCCTTAATGATTAAGTTTCCAAGGATGATGGTAAAGATCTTTATTGAACTTAGACCATAAATAGAAGTTGTATATATAAACCAGGATTGGAAATTTGCTCCACAGTTTTAGGAAGTTATATTCTACTAGGTTATCAAGTTAGAAACATTAAAATTATGTATATACAAGAAATTATTTTGGATTTAATACAGAGGAAACCAAAACTAAAAGGATACTTTTTACTTCCACGCGTCAAGATCTCCAACATTTCTGGGTTGATGACCACTTTTTTGTCTCTTTTCTCAATAAAGAATTTTGACTTTTTCTATCATTCAGCGTTTATATTCTAAATCATAGTAGGGGATCTAGAATTTAGATGATTCAATTAACAGATTCATATTATTCTTTCCCATTAATGGGATCTAAGATTCAATGTTAGATCATCATTAATCAAAAAGAATCAATTAGAGAATTGTTGGCAAAATATTAAGTCTATGCAATAAGACTTTGTCTTGGGGAAAAAACCTAGCTTAATATGCACCAAGAATACTAACAATTATCCCTTAAGATCCTGATGGGTAGAAAAATAGACTTATCTGAATCACATATATACATGGTTTACCGCCACCCCTTAGGTATGTTGACAATAACGTACTTTTATCTTGATTTGTGTATAAAATGCGTGTTCTCATACATGAAGTGTCAATCTTATCACGTCATACTCCTGGTCAAAGGTGTGTAAACTAATAAAGATTGCCAGGATAAAACGTTGAAGGGTAGAGAAAAATCAAGTAATAGTGTATTTTTTCTCCCTTCTTGTGGTAGATATCATGAACTTGTTAAAAGAGCTTGTAACCAGACAATAATTATATCCAAGGCTTGCTTTGTAAGCAAATGGACTCTGGTTAACCTGATTAGAAAAGGTTCACATTTCTAGGTAGTCTAGGTTCTTCGCCATACAGGGCCTATCAGCGTCATAACTTGTTGTTGGAAATTAAGGATTGGTTGATCCTAACTAACAGATAAGACAAGCTTCTAGGATCTCAAATAGGTTTGATTATCTAATACCAATAAAAGCGCCTATTTAGCCAATCATAAAACTTTCTATCCGCGCCATGTATAGTAAAGTTGTCCTTATAGTATAATACAGGTATGGTACATCAATATAGATAAGGTAGTCATTCCTTCAATTTGCTTGCAATTTATCCCATCACATAACAGAGTGCTCACTCATTGTGTTTCAACTCAGTTTGATTATCTAAGCCCTTTTAGTCTTACTGTCAAGCTGACCCATCAGATCATAAAATTGGTCCTGTTCAGGTTTAAATTCGGACTTTGGCAATATGTGAGATAATATCAGCATATTAATGGTTGGCTCCTGTCTAGTGCACAATAGATTTTAAGAAAACTCAGAGCCCATAGTGCCCAACTGCCGTTAAGATTTCTATTTAATGCAATTAAAATAGGATGCATGGTTTGTAATTATAAGAAGTGTGTGCCATATAGGAGAGTTTAAACATTTAAATATAAAAAAGGATTATAAGGGAATCTCATTTGGTAATATAGTACTTTTCCATTAAACTCTTGAAAGTTGCATAAATGAGTTATTGGATGGTTTACATATTTTATATAATAGGAAAGAAAAATTTCACCACAACAATGTAACTCATGTGACTAGGAAACTTTTTTAAGCTATGATGCACTAGAATAGTTTTCTTAGTCAGCAGGTACATGAAGTGGTTAATATTTTTTAGGACCCCTTATGGATGGGCTATTTTCATAAAAGAAATGTAAAGTTCTTAAAAGTCAAAAAATCTGGTTAATAAATGTTTTTAGTATCATCATCTCTAAAACAATAAATGTCCCTAATATTTTTAGGTGACATACTATGGATTGGCTGTGAATTTAATTATCATAGGAAAGAATTAGCTTTGACGCTTTATGTTAAAGAAATTCCATTTTTGGGTAAACGTTTTTCTAATATAAGCTTCCTAGAAGCTTTACATAGCTAACAAAACTTCTCAGAAATTTCCATGACGCCTAAAAAGATTTTCTAATATTATCTGTCAATTATGTAACCAGAACATCTGGCCTATTTAAATCATCAAATAGAAAATACATCGCTCACTATAAGGATGGCATGAGCGTTACATAGCCACAATGCATTTATATTAGCTTGTTAACCCTCTAGTATTATGTGCGCACTTTGATTGATTTTATGGAGCAAATACAATATGTAAATTTATAGTGAAGAGATTATTATATAAAAATGTTGCTACTAGCCTGAAATTGAAAAATAAGATATGAGAAAAATAGTAAAATCAATCTCAGTCGCTGTGTTGAGCAATTAGTAGTCCATTATAACTAAATGAAATATTATTTTTATAGAACATCAAAAGTGTCAAAACCCAGGAACTTCAAGAGGGAGTGAGTAACCTAACATTTAACAGCTGCTTAAGCTTTAAATTTACTTGGGCTACCTCAACATTAATCTTCTTATAAAACAAGGATTATATTTACAGATAATTTCCTGTGCTAACACTAAGTTTCAATTCTTCAATATTCCAAAGCCATACGTCATGGTGTGAACAGAAAGGTATTATTCTCTAAAAGCTCCTTTTCTTGTATTAGACTAAAAGTTTGAGTGTTTTATTCATTATGATGTTCTAATTGATGACAACAACTGATGCTCCAAAAACCTCTTGTATAAGAAAAGTCATTAACTGTAAAATATACTCTTTTAGGGGCAATTAGAATAGGAGATTAGGTGAGCTAGTTTTTTAAACCTCTTAAGTCTGTGAGATTTGCTAATATAACCATAATATTGCCCACATAGTTAGTGTCATGATTTTTGTGCAGAATAGTAACTCTTAAAGGAACTATATCTTTTAAATATCTAGTTTACCCTGGGGTTATTCATGTGAATGTGGAAAATGACAATGACCTGAAACTTATATGTCATCATGGAAAGGGGTTTAAGCATACAAGCGCATCCCCTCTTAGCTATAACATATTAGATATCCTCAACCAATGTCCTTGAAACTTTTAAATATTCCAAATTTTGTTTATAAATTCCATAAAAAAGTCAATATATGACCTTTGCTTTTATGGGTGATGCTATTTTTTAAAAACTGCACTTGATTTTCTAACATTAAAAATGCTAAAAACATGGATCATTGTGACATAAACCATTAAGAGCTGCGTTTAAAACACTAAGTGATACTTTGTCTTTATGAAGTATTGAGTTAAGTAATTACTGACAACTTTCTAAATGTAGGGGAAAAATAGGCCTTGATAGGCTGTATGCATTGAAAGCCAATTGTATTTAATTTAAATTACACGCAGGTTTAGAGATATTTATAATGTTATGGTAGTTTTAAAGAGATTAAGTTCACCAGAGATTTTTTTGAGTATTGCTAGTATTAAGAGCTTATTAGATCTAACCTCTTCTTGATTACCACGATGCCAAATTAAAGTGGTGAGGTGAAAAATAAAAAGGTTTTATTTTTAAAGAGGGTAAGGTAATGATTTTGTAATTTTGATTATAAAGAATTTAGTTCTATTAATGTCTTCAGAAGCTAAGGTCTCAGGTTCTTCTAGATAAAGTATAAAATTATATTTAGACATTTTTGTGCATGTAGCGTAATAAAAGAAAGTCATGATGAGAAGCATTTTCTGCCTCTTCAGCACATCTGTGGTATACTTTAATAGCATTATAATTATAATCTAAAAAACAGGTTCATTAATCGCTTTTGTTATCTTTCAACACATGCACTCACTAAATTCTAATCTATCTTGAAGGATTGACCAGTTTTACCAGTAAGTATAAAGTGATCTTAAGTATTTTGGTATCAAATTTAAAATTAAGTTCTTCTTGAACATTATATTTAAAAGTGCAAATTGGACTAGAAGAGAGTGAAAACACCATAAATTTGATTGTAACATTTAGATTATAAAACTATTGATAACTATATGAGTATCTCCCTAGATAAATTTACAAAGTCAATAAACTCTTTGCTTTTATAACCATTTGGCCAAGATAAAATGCTTTTGGTTTGAGAAAATTGTATCACTTTTGATATTATTGAGGACTGCCTCATTTTAGATTCATGTTTTACAACCCATCAAGAAAAGCATCATGATTTATCATGCTTAATGAAAGAAGCATGTAAGATCTGCTTTACTTTCTGTAAATTTATATATACCTTTTATTGCTCTCTCATTGGTATAGAAACAGATTGACGTTTTCTTATCCAAAGGTATACTTTTCTTTAAAAAAGGTATAAGTTCAAGGGACAGGTATCAAAAGAGTGCTAACAAGCATGTGGTACTATATCAACATGATTTGAATGAATCAGATAAGAATGTCAAAATCCTGGCGGTGGCTAATGCTTGCTGATGCTAATTGCACAAAGTATGACAATTCATTGAAACAGAAGTATAACAACTCTCTAATGCTATTGTAAAACTGGGGATTTTATTACCACAGGAAGAATAAAATGTGAGAATTTGATATACAATGAAAAATGAGATTTAATTTTATATATGTTTTTATAAGTGTTATTAGCGTGGTCAAAAAAGAACACTTTTGATATCTCAGTGCTTAGTAATTAATTGTGTTGAGGCTTGAATTTGGATCAGACTAAGAATGTCCTAATCAAAGAATATGTGGATTTGACCTATTGGAGCTCTTGAGACTTGCCTCACTTTGATGGAATGGATAATAGAGGGCGAGGTAGATAAGATAAATCCATGAGGTAAGGTTTTAATAAATTTTACCTAATCATTGAATGAGAAAATATTTGCATCTTGCTGGACACCCTCCCACCCTACTAAAGGGGCCGTTCTCCGCGGTGTAGGCTGTACTAAATTAGAAATGGGCCAGAGAGGAACATCTGATGAACTCCCCTGATTTCGCCGCATATTTGGTGCAATTTGACTACTCAAACCTGTGCTATTTGCTTTTGAAGTATTAGTAAATTTGTTACCCTTATCTGAGGGGTTCCACCAGGAATCAACCAAGGTCTTTTGGCTAATATTCTCAGTATTCACCTCTGAACCTCTCATTAATTCATCAGACTTGCAATTGTCCAACAAGGAACACTATCATATGTGCTGTAGTCTAATATGCCATTATAGGCTCTATACTTCATCTTAAAACTCACTTTTATTTAGAAATGATAATGACGTATAATCATATACATTTTTCTAATTCTTGTAAGTTTTTTGCTGGTCTTGTAGTCGCTTTTAACAAGCTTCTCATTTTGAGCTTTAAGAGACTCCCAGAGAATCTTTTATTTTACAAGAGAAAATGAGTAAATCTAAAAAACAAACACATGTTATCCAACATCTTTGCAAAAACACCCAGAGTCAAAAAATTAATTTTATAGAGTGACATCTATGCAGACTTCACTTCTTAGGCCATAACTTCTAATTGGTTTTACATATGATGAGCTAGGGCCAAAAAGAACACATTTTAGGAGGTTTTTCATCTTCAGGTACCTAAGATAAAGCTTTGGAAGGTCCAAGGTGTCCTTAGGACTTAAAATTAATACGGTTATAGACAATTAAGATGGAACAACTATTTCAGTTAGTCCAAAGTGCTGGAGGGCCTTATAGGATCATAGTGGATTGAGAGTCTGGAAGACACACAACAGGAGGACTATTTTTAGCCTCTAGTTTACCTTAAGTTGAAAAGTGCAGCTTCTATCTATGCTAGCTTTTAGCCTCAGGTAGACTAAAACTTTATGTCCATATGTGGTGGAAGAGTAATTTTTAATTATTCTGAAATTTTTGAATTTTATTTGAGGCGGGTTGACCTGGGGACAATACCACACCAATTAAGTTGAATCAAAGAAAATGGGAAAGGAAGATAAAATTTGAAAAACCCCCATGTGTGGCGTATGATAGGCCAGGAACTCCATGGACTGTCTTGCTATTCTCTATCTCAGTTCAGAGTATTGGTGCACAATACATACACAGTCATAATTGTCCCCTACCCAAAGTTCATCTACCAGGATTGAACTTGAACAGCAGTGGTAATGAGTCTATATTCTACCACTGGGGTATCCTCCCCTAAATTATTCTAAAGATTAAGCATCAAATTTTAATTTTAAGTATTACTATGCTTTATATAAACACTACAATCTAAAATCAAAGAAATAGCTAATTTGAATTTCATTCAAGTGATGAAAGTTGTAGTAATACATTATAAATTTTCCTGACAAAAGTGGAAGCTACATATTAAATCTCCACCACGCTCAGATGGAGCTGTAGAGAAAGCCCAAGATGATAAGTAATCTAAATTTTTGCATTACCATTACTTGGAGAATGTGATGCGTTTCAGGGCGAATAAAGTACCAGAGGTATCAATCCTTAATTTAACATATAACTGAAATTCAATTTATGTAGCATATAAGTCCCACAAGCTGGATAAAGAAACCAGAAGCCTGGAATTACTAATTATATATCTAGGCTATAGTCCCCAAAAAGGTACCTACCTTATATAACATTTTTTTAGTACTAGATGGTCCCAACCCATACCTTATATAACATTGATGTTTCAAAAATTTAAATTAAATTTCATATTGATTAACTGTCATATAAAGAGAAAGATTTACTTTAACTTCAGTTTTAGGGTTACATCAAATTTACTTCCGCTGAGAGATATTAAACCATCTTATTATGGTACCCATGCAAAAAGAGTGATTATATACTATGTAGAAATATTTTCATTTTTTGATGAATGTCTCTACAGTGGCAACTTTGAGTCTTTGTAGTGAGTACCGTTTACTCTATTGGAGATGCTAAACAACTAAATTGCCTTTGAGTAATATATGTATCATATAAAAATTGGGATGTTATTATGAGGTTTTAGATTGATCAAGCTTCTAAAAATATTTAGGACCACTATTTCACAGATATAAAAGGGCTAAAAAGATATATAAGGTCATATGTCTGTAGATATGCTTCTTTGTCTTAGGATAACTAGAAAACAAATTAGATAAGGTGAAAATTCAAAATGGCATTTTTTTAATTACTTTATTTTAAAATGTTGCATATATAAAGGTTCTGGATAAAATAAGGCTTTTTATATATAAAAGTTTACTTTCACAATGACCTTAAGTTTTTGTATAGGTTGAGGAAGCTAAATGGGTATTTTTCCCTTTATAGAAATTAAAATTTTGTTGTACTAGCGTCTAGTTCTGAATTAATTAAGATGATAAAAAGCCATTTATGGTACTCTGTATGATTCCTTATTGGAGTCCATCTCAACCAATTGTTAAAGAAACAGTGGTGGGTCATCCTTGACCAGTGAACATAGTAAGCGTGTAAAGACAAATTAAGCAATTTCATCTTATCAAAAATCTCAAAGGAGGGCTTAGCCCAATACCCATTATAAAATTTGACACTAAACTTATTCTTTTATAATATAGCAAGATACAAGTTTATATAGATAGGCATTAATAAACTTTACTTTACAGTCTGTATCAATTAATCAAATTTTTTAAGTCATGACAAAGGACTTAAAGTTGCTAATAAGTTTAATTGAATTCATGAATTCCATACAAAAAATATAGTGGCACAATAAGAGGTAATTTTAATTTAAACTATCATTTGTACTGTTGAGGTTGCAATAAAAGAGTTTTTCAAATGAGTTTAAAAGGCATATAGTATATCATAAAACTGAAAAGTTAAAAATTTAATATAAAATGAAAATTAACATAAGAATTAAAATGCTTACTAATACTGATTTTAAAAAAGGCTCTAAAAATTATCAGAAGGTAGAAGTATATGAATATTTTTAGATAAAATAGTAAAGATAACTTTTATCAATATAAATAGTGTCAAAATGTCTTTCCATAATTAATATTAAGTATAAAAAGCTGATTTAACAAAAAATATATGTTGAACCTATACCTTTATGTCTTATTATAAATTGTTTCTACAAAGCTATAAGGTAAAACAATATAATTATATTATTCTAAACTTTATATTTGCTTCTAATTGGGGTTCAACATTTCTATTATAAAAAAAGTGCTTATATCTTATACTACACTGATTTGTAGCCTAGAGCTTAATCCAGATTATTACTCTTCTTACTACCACCCAATTGTGTTTTAGCTTGATCCAAGCATAATGCTGAGTTATTGACAAAGCTTAAGGTTAAGTTTAATTCTATAAAGATGTTTAATATATATATATATATATATACTGCTCACTATATCCCATTGTATACTTTGTGCTTTATGTTATGTTCTAGCTACTAATAGCTCATAACATTATTATTGTTACTACAGTCCTAAAATCATATCTTAAATCTGAAAATACAAAGTGACTACACCTGTTTCTAGCTATATGCATGGGTTCAAGTCTTAAGATAGTTTATAAAAATCGGTGAAGACTGGTTAAAAAATAGAGGGAACAACTATAGTAGATATACTATGAACAATCAAAAAACATATAACCATAGACTTAGCTTTAATGCTTCAGTAATGTATCAACTTTAGTTTGATAAAAATTATATTAAAGAGTTATCTTCATCTTTAGAAGTTTATATACAAATTTCATCATAGTATCTGTACCTTATTTTCAAGGTTTATTTTTTACTGTGTTAGCTTATACTATGATCTAAAGAGTGTATAATGGCTACTAAGACAATTCACTGCATTAAGTATTTTTATTTTTTTATTAAAAAGATGTTAAAAGTATAAATCTTATGCATAATCTTTTTTATAAAAGATACTTAGAGAAAACTTATGTTCTGCCAATTTTAGTTTAACAAAAATAAGTAGTATCTATGACGTGCTATTTTTACTATAATAAAAAGTTAAAAAGTTTTAAGAAATTATTCTAAGCTTTTAGAATTAATAATTAGATAGCTCATGGCTAGATTTGGAATAAAGATATAATTAAAGAGGAATATGAAAAAACTATGTAAGCCAATTTAAGAATAGTAGATATTATATATCTTCCCAACAGTAAATAATCATGTAAAAAAGTTACTAAAGTATTTTGTTTGTAAATGAATTTATCATCATGTACTAGTAACAATTAAATAAAGATTAATATCAGCTTCAATATTGTTATTGTTTTACATACTAGTGGTAAGTTTGTTAGCCATTAATTTTTTCTTTAGATGCATAGTAATTCTTGATGCAGTAATTTAAATCTGGAAACTCATAAAAATTACAAGATGTATACTGAGTTTTTATTTTGACTTTGATGGATAGGTCCTTTGAAAGCTAACAGATTAGGCATTATAGCTCCAGCGGAATCTCCTAGTAGACTTTGGGCCTTTAGGTCAATCTATTGACAATATTAATCATCATCAAGGTAAATCTCAGCTCACTTGAACAGTCAAAATATCTTTTAAAAACTAGCCAAAAAACAACAAAGTAAGCAAAAAGGTCTTTTAAAAGATATATCCCTATCACTTTAATAGGGCAAGGAAAATTAAGGACTAATATGGAATAAGGAAATATCATCTAAGCTTATTGAAAAAGTGAATGTTGAGACAATTTATCCTGGTATTTAATTTGTTATTCAACTTTGTAAATGAGGACTGGATGATTATATATAATTTGGTGCTAATTAGATTTTAGGCCTTCAGCTTAACAAAGCATCAATAAACAGAAGAATAGCTTAAAATTGATGATAATCTTAACCCTTTGGACTGACAAAGCATTATTCAATAAACTAACAATTATTTACAAAATGAGGTGATAAAATAATAACTTTTGTTAACTCAAATTTGAGGCTTCAATTGAATTAGGGCAAAGCCTGAAAATAAGAAAATTGGCTCCCTAATGGTCATCCATAGGTTCTTAAACTTTATGATATAAGTCAATGCAAAAATTAGACTTAGATACATTTTCTATAATTCTGTAAAGAGCTAGAGTTATTCTCCTGATATGACTACTTTTAAATAATGATTTAAAAAGTATAATAATAATGATATAATATACATTATACATGGTATACACAAAAGAACATTGTTATAGAAAAATTGGAGGCATAAAGCTATAATTTTAGCAATCAAAGTATAGTACATTCAAATTTAATTTAGCGTCATTCTGTACTATTAAGTTCTTTACTATCCTCTACAAAATATGCATTTAGTAATTATCACATATACTAACCTAAAAGTTAAAAATGATATAAGTAATATTTAGCAATTATTTAATGCTATATTATGGTATTTACACCTTATTTTGAGATTTTATGCTAATTAGATTTACCCAGATTAGATAGAGGTATATCTAGAGAAAAAGACTGTAGTATATTTTTACTATGAATAATCCTAAAAAGCTAGATTTAGAGAATTTGGGTTATGTTGGGAAATGAAATTAATATAAATTTAATATAGATTATTTTAACAACTTGGTAAAACGCGCTAAAGAAAGTTATGCTCTCCTACCTAATTTATAAGTATATAAACTTTTACAAAAAAATTTCTTCATAGATAATCAGCAAGATGCTTTTATTTTTGTGGTAACTCAAATATAACCTTCCCTTAAATCTCCACTGATTACAACACCATCACATCTTTTCACATTCCAGTAATACATATATGCATAATACTTATGGGTCTAAATATCAAATTTTGCTCAAGTCCTTACCACTCAAAATTTCTTGTACTGTGTTATATTAAAACTCCTTTACACGTCTTTATCATCTTTTGTACCAGAGCTTTATACTCTCAATCTATTTTTCACATTATTATGGCTATCTATCCCTAGTAAGAATTGCCCTATAGTTCTGGTTCCTTACTTAAAAAGGACTTTATTACTACTTAAAGCTTTTTATCAGTCAATGAGGATATCTTGCCCCATTAAATCAAATTTACATGTATGTTTTGTAAGGGCGCCTCTTCTCCTACCTTATTCATTACTAGTACTTGAAACATTATCCCCTTAATTTACTTCTTTTTATGACAAAAAACCCCTTCATTTACTATTCTAATGTCAAGAAAAGCACTTACTTCCTGAACGCACAATTGTATAAGATAAGAACCTAGAAACTTAAACTATCTTATACTCTTACATAAGATATAGCTTTATGTAAAAATAATTATTCTATTAATATATAAGTAGTTACTTGTCTGTTATAGTAGACTTTTTAAAAATATAAAGTTGCAATACAAATATCTTCCCTATATAGTAATGAAGCTTACTTACTATTGTAGCTCAAGGTTATAGAATTTGATTAAAATAAAGTAGCACCTAAAACATTTTTTTCAAAATACTATGCTATCATCTTGATAGCTTAAAGCTGCTATAGGGTTCTAACTAGTAATTTATCTATCTAGATGAAGTAATTACTTTATAAAATTTTATGCTTTTTTAAGAAAAAAAGAAGCTAACAAATAAGATAGACTAGTATAAACATATGTATATATATAAAGTTTTTAGCTTACAGATTTATTTCTTTAAAACTAGTATTTAACATATACATATTTTGTTATCATCATAAGAAAATATACTGTGACTTTTATAAAATAATTATAAAAAATATTAAAGTTAAAGTAAAAATGAGCTAAAACTTCTACTATAATAATACTTTATGATCTGATTGATTAAGCAGATAATGATTATAAAACATAAAAAGGTTATATAGTAAAAATAAAGTGCAACAATAAACTTTTAATTTCTCTTACTATATTACTTTGGTGGTATTTTAAAATACTTCATAGTTGTTTATCCCAAAGTACTAAAACACACATTTAAGACTTTTTTACTACTACAAAAAACTAATATAAATCCAATAAAAAATTCATCTAAGCTCACAAAAAGTGTGAAGTAATTACTAAATGTAAGGCATAAATTAATTTTGCTTTCCTGAATAAAAATACTAGTATCTAACTTTACAGTAAATAATATAATTATATAGACAAGGCTGTATAATAGAAATTTCTATTTATAACATCACTTATACTTATTTAAGTAAAATTTTTCTTATATAAATTTGACTTTAAGTTGCTTTCATTATATATTGATAACAATTTTAGTTACTAGATGCTGAATTATATATGATAATTATTCTAATATGAAAATTGAACTTATAAGGGATAGATATATTATGAACGCAGACACTGACATTAAAATAAACCCCAAATACAAGGAAAACTATGAGATAAATTGCAGTAAGATTGTGGTATACAATTTGCAATAATTATAATAATATAAGTGTATAAAAAAATTTAGTTTTATTTATATAACAAGTCTTTAAAAGGTAAAGTATGAGTGTCCCTTAAATAAGAAGCATTTGATCAGCTCTTCAAGAAATCACGTTTTAACTTGGTTAGTTAAAAACAAAAAACATATTTTTAATTTTTGATTGTATTTCTAATATCAATTAAAGATGTGTTTGTAAAAATTTTAAAATCACAATTAAAATAAAAGTTTGAAGTATAATAGACACAATACATAAGCCAGGTAAAGCAACTCAATAAAATTTTTAAAATATATGTAATGCTTTTTTTTAATATTGCTATATATAATAAATGAAAAAATGGTACATACTTCATTATTAAGCAGACTACTTATATAATATAAGTTTTTCTATATAATCAAATTATATATCATTTATAAGTATAGAAAGATCATCAGCAATTTTATTAACTAGATTTATCATACTAAACGCATGTATATGAATTACATGGTAGTTTAAATAGATGGAAGAGGTGAATTTATCCTGGTTGTCTGAGAAGGATCTAAACTCTAATATATAAACCATCTAGGAACTCTGGATTGTAATTTTCTTGTAAACTAAAGTACATTAACTAGATTGCTAATTATAAAGCATATAGTTTTTACAAGATTGTAAACCTCATTTTAGTAAAACTATTTAATAAAAATTCAAACTTTATTATATTTCAATTTGCAAGAGTTAATCAGGGAATGAAAAATTTTGATGCACATTATAGTTGGGACCTTTTTTAAGATCTGATCAAGGATACTGAAATTAATAAATAAGTGTCAATGAAAAATTTATGTAATACTAAAAGATATTGATAAGTAAGTTTTCCAGAAATATAAATAAAATAAAGATAGTTTATGGATACTTAGATATGTTGCATCCTTAACTAGATTACATATTTATATAATAATAGACATAAATTATGGCTACTATATTTCATAAAGTATACACATCTACTAAGATTTATTCATTTTGTAAGCAACCAGACTATTTATTTTTAAAATAGAAACTAGTTAAAAACGTGTTTTCAAATGAGTATGTCAGGACCAACTTAAAGTTATTTAATTCTAATTTCATAATGTATATATAAATATTTAAAATATCTTACATAATTAGGCCTATTTAGAAACAAATATGAGCAAAAAATTTTAACTAAAAGATTAAGCAAACTTTTTCAAATGTATATATGTTAAAGACAAAACAAAACTGGGTGTAATTGCACACACCTGTAACTGCAAGCTAAGGTGGGGTAAAAATGCTGTAACAGGGTCAAAACCTGTTCTGGATAGGACAAACATGATTTTCTTCATCTCTCTTATCATTAATTAATTAAAGCCATAAAACAAGTAATTAGACAATATTTACTTTACCAAAACAGTTTTAGTCTTCTTGCAGATGTTTTACATCATGGATGGCAAAGTCAGTCTAAAAACATTTTGCATGATGTTACATAAGACATAAGCTGAAGAGCTTTCTAGTGCAAGCTTAGAAACTGATGACATGAGTTGAAGTAAAAAAAAACTTACCTAATCAGGTTTTCAGTGAATGTTTTTTGTACTAATGGATTAGACTTTATTAGTCATAAGGGAGATAATATTCTGATAACAAACTACAAAGGTTGTACTAAGCTTGAAGAAAAGCTATAAACCTAGAGGATTTCAATCTAACTGATACTTGTGTAGGTTCTTAGATCGTTAAAGATGCAACCAGCTTGTTAGCCTTGGTATAGTAAGATCCCTGACCTTATGCACTATATGACTTATGTAAATTTTAACAAACTCAGAGGTTGCAATTTGCTACTGTCTTGATATTCATCTTAGACTAAATTAATGCCTAACCTATCTCAAGTATATGATAATATCTTAAATAATCTCAAAAAATATGTTTTATTAGGTTTGGAAGTCTTTATAATTCAGAGTTTATTATGATTATTCACTAAAATAATCTTTGTTTTATATATAGTTTAAAGGTAATAAATTTCTCATAGTTCATTGTAGCCTGAATTTTGATATTCAAAAATGGTTACCTTGAATTTATCTTATTATTAAACTTTCTAAATTCAGTTTCCTTTCACTTGTTTTTTTCTTTATATTTATCATCTTTTAGTATCTAAAAATCCTGAAATTTACCTATTTGGTTTGCGCTTATCCCAAATTTTTCTAAAACAAGTTTAAATACTTAACCAATATATGTCTTGAACAATTGGTGGAAAACCATCCATCCATTACAAATACAGATATCAAAGATCTTGCATCAATAAAATCCTTACTTGATAGAACTCAGGGTGACAAAGATCTCAACCATAGAGAACAATTATACCTTAAAATCTGAAAGGTTCAAGAAAAATTTACATATATCTCTCCATTAAAAATTATAATAAACTTTCCCTGAATTTTTATCTTTTATTTGCTTAAACTTAAAGAATGCTTCTTTGGTTACCTCTCTCCAATCATCAAAAAAATAATATTTACTAGAATATGAAATTAGTCCTTGTAACTATATCAAACTTTACTCTAGTTTACTGAAATTTGATACTAGTGCACTTGGCTCTCCCCACTCCTTTATTGCCAGTTAGAATAATATTTTTTTTAATACTAGATGCCAGTTAGAATAATATTTATTTGCAATTTATCATCCATTTTTGTACAAACAGAGACTTAATTGCCTTCTGTTACCTCAAACTTTACATATTTTATAAACTCATTATGGTTTTAAAAAATTCTGTTCCTTATGAAACCCTTTAGGCAAAATGTTTGTAAATATTAATTACTCATTATTTCTTAATAAGTATCTGACCATACATCTATGATGTGCTTTTCGATAAAAATTTTAGTTACCCCAAGTAGTGAACTGTATAAACTAAAAACTTATCCTGAAACACCTCTTGTGATGTATAAGCTAATAATAATTAGTCATGTAAGTCACCCATACATATGAAAAATTCATATTAGTGTCTATATAAGGGTGGATGGCGAGTTAGTGGGGCATACAACTACCAACATGAAGGGTGTTTTGATCCTGACCTTTTCATACATATGGGGTGCCATACAAAGGTTTCTAATAGTGGGTAGTAAGTTATCCAGCACTAAAAACATCACCTCATGGTATAACCTGCTAAATTTTAGTCCTAATCTGTAGTTTAATTAAAACATTTTGCCCTAGTGGGCCCTGTTTAAGTTCATGTTAATATTTATTATTTCTTTTAAATTCATATCCATTAATTGACATATCCCTAGTAAGCAATGGTTAAGACTTTCTATAAAAAACATAGAATATCATTTACTTGCCTTAATTAATTAAAAAACAATTTTAAAGAAATAAATAGAGAGAAAAATTATAAAATTAGGGCAGCGCGCCTTAGCTGTGAAATATGGACTCAATGATCACTGCCTCCCAAAATCATTTCCAATAGATGAACCTCAGTTAGGGGATGATTTATCAATATGTTGGCGTTGTTCTTTAATGGCCTGAACCGAGATAGCAGATAGCAAAGCAGTCCATGAAGTTACTGGCCTATCATAAGCTTCATGTGGAGGTTTATTGGGATCTATCTTCCTTTCTCACCAATTTTTAATTCCCAATTCCCCTTTGATTGGTGCAGTATTGTCCCCATTTCAGCCCACTTTGAATTAAAAAAATTTAAAAGCTATGATATATAAAAGGCATAATGCTACAGTTACCAGAAAGCAGGAACTTTATACTTATTCAATAAGTTACACTACTACCAAAAATGACTTTTTTATATAATAGAGGTATTTACAATAATATGCTTATAACTTTTCTTCCACTCAGTTTAACTGTATAAGAATTTTCAAAAAAGTGATTAAAAACTCTGATTTCGCCCCATGCTCACCATTCTCCCTGATGGCCCCAGATCCTCCGCCTACTGCTCCAGGGTGGGGAATTAGCAAAACACCTCATAGCATTTTCCGTCTGGTGGGTAAACACGCTCAGATTGGATCATCCTGTCCTTCCAAATCTTTGGGCTGGTTCATTCTGCCCAATGATCTTGACATTTACCTCTCTCATACCCGGGCAGTGCCTTAAAGCCCCCTGGTGCTCCCTTGGAGCAGCCTGCATTTCAGCCTTAGGGTCAAATATGTGAAGTTATTCCTATATGACAATGCATTAATCATTGAACTTGCCCAAGCATTAATGCACCTGCCAGATTCATTAATTACCACCCATATAAGGGTATTTTGACATTAGCTTCACATGTGAAACTGATGCCTCCAAAATGGCAACTGTGCCCTGAGACAGGGCACTTTTCTCCCCACCACTCAAACATGGTTTCCTGAGGACACCGCTATGGTGGTTCAGTTCATGGGGTTGCCTTCTCACCTCCACCCGCAGTGCTCCATCAGGAGCTGATGGTTGGTTTGGCCATCTATATCTCTGACCTTATCCCCCAGTTTGTGGTCCCAAATGGAGCCGCACGTCTTGCAGGGCCTCAAGCCTTTTCCACAATATGCCCAAATTTTTACAAAATGTCCCAGTTGATCCCCTGCGCTCCATCCTCCCTTCTGCCCCTGACCATCCATTATGAGCCTATGTTAAGGGTGGCCAAACAATCTTCCCAGCCTGTTTTGAGTTAGATGACTCAAAATTTAAAGGCCCTACCTTTGCTGCTTCCGCTGGACCTGACCCCACCTCCACCAGCATCCAACCCACCACCAGTCCTCCTGTGTTTTCTGTGTGGGGTAGCATCCTGCCTCCCCCTCCTCCAAAGCCTGTTGCCACAGTTCATGTAGCAGCCAGTCAGCCTCCCCTAATCCCACACCCTCACCTGTATCAGACAATAAGGAAGCAGCTTGGACAAATGCTCAACCACATGCTTTCTTCCATTTGTCACCAAACCCTAAACTTTTGCTAAAGTCCCAATCCATTATAATCATAATCTTGAGCCTTATTGGCTGAGGTTATTGAATTGAACAACTTTATTGAACCAACTGCGTTCACACTAGAATGTTTTTTACATAAAAATTACAATGAAAATTCCCCTCATCAGCATTATATCCCTAAAACAAATGCAGCGCCATTCTGCTCCAATCAACATCTTGCTGTTAAAACAGCTGCCTCACCCAACTGCCACCCTCTACGCAAATCTGTTGCCAAGTCAGTGGCTATTCTTGCCGGTGGTGTTCCCCCCATAAACCAAGATTCCCTTACCATAGCAGATTAGCGAGACCTTCTAAAATTTTATATAAATGCCCACATATCCATCCTGAAAGTCATGGCATTGGCAAAAAAACCCAAAGCCAAGCTCCCCTGCATCAACATTGCCACCTTTGTCAAGCTTCCTGAAGCACGCCTTCAGGATGAACATAGATCTGGTCATCTACATCACCGCCTATGCAACGGCGCATGGTGACTGACCTGACCCTCCCCTAGGCGATATTGAGCCCCACATTGCTGATGCCCCCACTCCCTCGATTTCCGCCTGATCCCACACTTTATTCAGCTGGAACAATGCTGAGAAAACGCCCCCTGACCTCCTTCTCCTTTGCCATGGGCGTCTAATGGCTCACCGTTGATAGCCTGGTTGGTTTGGGTTTGTGTGGATTTAGTGCCGTTTTGCTTGTTTAAGCATCTCAGCCCATTTAATTTTCTTTTTTTGGTAATTGCTATTCCCTGGTCAGCTTAATTTAAATAAACAATTATATTATTGATTAGACTTTCATTGCTAAGAAGAAGATGATCTAGAGGATGAAGATCTGACTATAACAATATAACCTATGCTAGTGCATGCTTCATTGTGCATATACTAGAAAGAAAGCTTATTATATGGTCATGCTGTTGAAGGGTCAAAACCATTCTATATAGTTTAAGCAACTATATTTAACTAGATACTTAAAGAAACCTAAAAGCAGAAAGTGTATTATATCAACTTTAAAACAAATATTCTAAAATGACTACTTAGCAGGTCTAATCTAACTGGAATTATAATAAAGTATATATATCCAGTAAACACACTTTAGATAATGTTTACTTATAAGATGAGCTTTATATAAACAATGTTACAAGATAGATGCTCGCGCCTTAAATATATATAACATAGGTGCTCTTATAGCTTTTTTAAATTGTGAAGTGTTGAAGTTTTTTTATAGATTTTAAGTTGTTATGTAAAGTAAAGGTACTGTAGAACAGATATTATGCATGAATAATGGTCCTAAATTCTCATCATTATGATTTAGGTTTAAATTTCTCATGGTACTCAATGGCTTTAGACAATGACCACATGTGTTCTTGATAGTAATAATTCTCCTATTTAGTAATCAATTAGATTTATTATATAAAAAATCTATGTGCTTGATCAGCTCTTAAATATACATTTTTTTCAAAGACAAGTTAAATATTGATAAAACAATATATCTTGATGTATGAGGTAAATTAACAATTATACTCAAATTACCACTCGCTCAAATATAAAAAAATCTTATAATTTTTAACAAAAACGACCTTCTTTTTTTGTAAGCAAGATGTTGGGAATTGCCATGGTATGGGTGAAACACTTATCTGGAGCTTTCAATGCTCTTGTAACTTGTATTTATTTTGACCCATATTAATAATAATCTTAGTTATTTATACTAATGTGCTTAAGGCCCAAAATGTTTTATTTTAAAAAACTTGCTACCAAGCAAACATATTTGATTAGGGCAATATTAAGCATAATTAAATTTAACAACGAATTTAGAATGAATTGCCTCTCTAGCGCTCCACCAACTGATGTGATAACCCATCGTTCCAGTTAATTTATTATTGTATTAAAATATAATGGTGAGACCTAGTTCTAGGTTAGCCTCTCCCAAGTGCTACCCATAACTATCCACTATGTGCCCTTACCTATTAGCTTCCCAATATCAAATTAGGATATAATATTTTGATCTGCTCTCATTTCTCTTAACCTGGATCGTTCCTCATTTTTTCTTCTTAAACTTTTCCTTTTACTTTTAAAAAGTATAGCTTTTTATATAAAGTTTTACCTGTCTATAATTAATTTTCTAATTAAAAGTTCTATTTAATCTTTTGACCTATTTTAGAAAGTTCCATTACAATTTCTAGTTTCAACATCCTGTCGTTGCTAAAGTGCATTATTGCCATAGTGAAGGATTATCCCACTAGGAAGGCTTATGACGCTACTTAAACTGATAATCTGTAGCGTTTGAAGGGCTGGACTATAGATTTCACTTTTATCTTGAGATTGGTGCTTTCTGAAAAATTCTCTTGAGGCTACCTGGTAAAAATATTTAACTAAGCTGAATTATTCCAGTGATGATATAAGCATGCGTGGACACCAAAGGGACCACTCCAATGACCAGAAAAATAAATGATGTTTGAGAATAAGGCGCCTCTATGCCTTGAAAATATATATGTACCATTTGTTGGTACTTTGACATAACTCAAGCCTACTTGATGTCAAGAATGCCATAGACTTCATGTGTCATGGACTAAATGATTTGATGGATAAGGAAATGGAAGAAGTGAAATGTGAGGTAATTGGAAATGCAATGTATGCTATTGTTAAGAACAGATTAAAATAAATTAGAACTATGCAAAGATGAAACAAAATGAATTTCAGAGTTTGATTATGCACTTTAAAAGTTTGAGCGTTAGTGAAAGGCTTGGATATGATATATGTTGATACTAACAAAATTAGCAATTATTTTTTTCAGATGCTGGAGCAACTCCTGAAGAAGTGCCACCAAGACTACCCATCTATCTCATAATAAACTTGAAATGGGCTAATTAAATTTGGACTTAATTCTGCTGAACAACTTAAGAAAAGATTTCACAGAAGAATAAGCCTGTCATTGACCCCAACACCGAATAAACCTTTTGATAATGCTACAATAACCAGTAAAAGTGAAAATGACTAAACTAACGATCATTGCTGTTTTAACTTTAAAAATTGAAGCTAGTAAACTGGATGTCACCGCCAAAGCTGAAGTCAAAGACTAATAATATATAATAAATTATATATATCAATTAAGCCAAGAGCATCTACGGATGAAATGCTTATTTTTTTGTTGACAGCCAAAATCATGAATTAATTATACTAGTATAATCAAATACTGCTCTACTGATACACTTTCCTGCGCCAAGAATCTCTTCTGCTACAAGGTTAGCTTAGATCTGCTGAACCTAATGTTAATAGTGTCCAATGCAACACTACAAACTGAGGCCCCCTGTTATACCAAAGATAGCCTCTACCCAGCTAATATGGATGGCTTTGGGCTCAATTTACCTACCATTGCAAAGTCAACCTGCTGTTCCAATGATTTATCCAGAAAACTAAAGCTAGATGCCTCCACAACTTAATTCTATTACTCTTTCCAATATATTACATTCCCAACGTATTAATAAATGTTTTATATTACTAGCATATATATAATCAATATCACTGAGGAGTCGAAACCTCAACCTATTTCTGATGACTTGAGATGGTATGGAGACCCCCTTGGGTTGGGACCATCTAGTACTAAAAAAAGAGATGGTATGGAGAACTGTCACTTTAATTTTTAGTTTAATATCCAATTCATGACAACCCTGTAGATGATGGGTACCAATTATCCAGATAAAATCAGCCAATTACAAATTTTAAACTGATTTGATGCTTTAATACAACAATCTAGACAATCAATAATAATTATGGGACAACAGGCTGTATATCAAAAATCTACAATTCCAAGCCTATTCATTTTAAGTAATTGTAAACTCATCCTAAAATGTTATTCACCAAGTCAATTGTAAAACCAACTTTTATGATTCCAACCTTGACACAAATCCAAAAAAATGGTTTCTGCTACCATTTTGATTATAAACTTTGTCACCTGACCCAAATTACAACAGCCTCATGCTTAACATTAAAAATACTAATTTTTTGAATAAGGCCTGTAAAAATACTTGTCCAATATCACATGGCTATTAGAAAATCTTTATCAGAAGCAAATTGTAATCACTAAACCCTTTTATGTAATCTTGGTGATGAGCTGAAAACTTTTCTGCAGCTTAAGAAGGCAGCACATGAAATTGCTGCAGATGACATCTCAGCTTACATCTTAATAAAAATGGATTTGGTTCTTTAGCCTTTGCTAGATACCTGTAAGTCCTAATGAACGTCCTCTGGGCGTCAATTGGGTCATTTTTCCATTTCCTGATCAAGAAGGTACCAAAGAGGATGGTCATACCCCTCATTACTCAGGGCAATCTTGCTCACGTGGTAGATGAGTGCTAAGTAACAGCCCTTCCTCTTCAGATCCCACTTCTGTACCAACACTCTCCTCAGCAGAACTTTTATGAGGAATCAGTGAAATCTGCGCTGAGATCGTCAAAATGGAATTGAATACAACTAATTTGAGTGGCAATCATCCAATGCTCAGATTTCAAATGATCAAAAAGGTATGAAGACCAATCTATCAGCTGGAATTCCCAACGTTTGCAATTTGGTTAACACAATGATCAAAAAAAATCTCCCCCCTCCCAAATCCATCAGCATCACCCCCAATAGGCAGGTAATAGCATTGGACACCATTGATGAGGTTTCAAAGCTTCCTGCTGGAAAATTGGGAATTGCGCCTGATGCAATGCCACTGACCAAACAAACGGCCCAGCGACTGAGTATGGGAGGGTTGGGTGTCCTGAACCCGTTCCCAACCAAATGGGTCCACCCATATGTGGGGTGGTCTTGGGGGATTCCTGCCACTCATCAGCCCAAATGCTGATGCAACAACCGTCAGAAAGATAGCTGAGCATTAATTTGGATGTTTGAGGTCAAACTGACAGTGACTCAGTCCGCTGCCAAATTTTGCAATGTCAGTTCCCAGGGAACTAACCTGCCCATTCCCAAATAATTCTCCGCTTAGGTCAAACTTACGGGACCCAATCCCAGCTTGTTTTCCCTCAAAATAAATAACTATTTAATCAGGTGCATTGCACTGAGAAAATTGTTGGTCAATTCTACTTCTTTAAATTTTCTAATAAAAACAACCTTCCCCAAAACCCCATTTTTATATGTTGAAAATTAAGCTCCCTTCCAGTTCCATATTTGTCAGACCAGCAGCAGTGCCTCTGGCATTCTGGTTTGCCATTTGGGCGCTATGGAATCTGGTCTGGCAGGCCAAACTAATTCTTACTTGCTGTTCACCTGACAATACCCCCCAGGAATGTACCCCCACATGTAAGTTCTTTAGTGGTGGGAAGTCTGGAGACCTAAGCTCGTCCTCAAGATCAGAATCTGGATTATTGGGTGTGGCTAACCATGCTCCAAAATGGTTGCTACTTTCAGGACTTTTTTTCAAGTGTCTTCCCTTTTAAGTTTACACAAAATTGAGCTCTAAATCTACTTTTGGTACCAACCTATTGGGTTAAGCGATGAAGAGATATTCCCTTAGATACTTTAGAAAAATGAACACAGATCAGATGAACCAGCCCTATTATCAAAACTTATACCTATTAGTCAGATCAGCGAATTTCTGGATGATGGTAGATCTCAACATAAAAGTTGAGCGTGAACTGTCTGACCTCCACACAGATATGAAGAAGGAGTTGCCAAGTACTTAAGATGAACAAGAAACTGCTGTCTACCCCAACCTCAAAGGTGAAATAAAAACGTAATCAAAACTAATATTAACCCAGCTGATTCCCACATTAATGTTATTCTTGCAGTCATCAAAGAGTATAATACTTTACATATAGTTTCAACCCAAAGTCAAATTTCTGAACAACAAGGTAACAATTACCTTAAATCTATGCATTCAGATTGAGTAAAAAGTCACCCCAGTCAAGGCTTGTAGGGGGCATTGTTAGTCATCGCCCTGGTATGGGTGAAACTCTGATATAGGCTTTTATTGCTCTTGTGATTCGCATCAATTTGATCCATAACTGTTATTAATTTACTATTTGTGATACTATCTAAGGCTTTAAGTATTTATTTTTCTTATACTATGAGCACTGAATAAACCCAATCAGTAAGTATAGATAGCAAATAGTCAAATTTAATTTTTTAATGATAATAAATTACATCTCTAGCGCTTACTGACCAATAGTGTTAAACCAACCTTTCAGTAAAATTATTATAGCAATTTACAATGATGAGCCTTGTTCAAAATTACCCTCGCCAAATTATATCCAATACTATATATTATGTGCCCTTGCAACTAGCTTTCTTATATCAGATTATAATTCACAATCCTAAATTGCTTCCAGCTCTTAATCTGGGATATTCCCTTCATATTTTTTTCTTTAAATTTCCCTGGTACTTCAAAAAGTATTGATATTATCTAAATAGATAACTTTTTACTAGTCTAATATCCAATTTATAGTCAAACTTTTTGGAATTTCTGACCTCTAGCAAAGGTTAAGCTCCATTAAAACATTCTTAAATAAAAACATCCTGTCTTTGCCAAAGTGAATTTTTGCCTCAGCAAAGAAATATCCCATTAAGAAGATTGCTGACGCTTATGAGACTGATAACATTGCTCTAAACTCAGAATTTTTCTGAGTCAATCATAGTTGATTACTATAAATTTTGATATGAGATAAACAAATATGAAGATTAAGCCATTTAGTTAGCTCTTATGCTCTGGATACACGGGATTACATTTTTTAATTTTGATGTCAGAGAAAAATACTATAAGGTTTGTTAATTTTTTGTTACAGATACAGGGTGTCAACACTGAGTAAACTATGTTTTGTTCCTAAAGAAGCCAAATTTGTTTACATGAACGTCATTTGTAGTGCTTAAGGAAACCTATCTGCTCTTATTTCTCAGCATATTACTGTATATAAGTTCTACTTACATTTAATTTTAAGAGGAAAACATAATTGTACATAACAAACACAAACCATGATTTAATTTCATGTATACAAAAGACATATACAAATCTTACTCTTTCTGAACCTAATTTATAATTTGTTATCTGGTCAAATATTTCAAATTAATTCTGACCTGACTATATCTCATAGATGAGTTTTAATGCGATTAACTTTGCTATATTTGCGGTAAAGTGATTTTTAGATCTCAGAAAATTATTAACTCTATTATATAGAGGCTTTATATTACTTTGACTGTAAGATATATAATTTGGGTAGGCTGACCAGAGGATGGGCACTACCAGTATAAACTATATGGAATGGGAGAGTGTCATGTGAACTTGACATAACAGTGGGGACCAACCCCAAAGATAAGGCTGGGCGCTTGGAGGCCCAAAAGGTGAAGCTTCAGGGCCTCCCAGACCTGAAGCACACCCTAGACCAGCGCTGGGTAAGGGCAAAATATGCCCAGGTTGGTCCTATTGGGGTGCCAAGTGCCTAGCCTCTGACGACGAGCCAAGCATTAAAATGAACTATCTACCAAATAAAAGTGGATGGTTCAGTTTGCTTAGTTGAGGAACGATGGTTTGAAACCTGTTCCACCTACAAAATAATGCGCTTAGAAAATTCAACTTCACTTGATAACTCAAGTGAAGTCAGTTTTGGCCTATTTTACTAACTCAGATGGCAGTATCGCCCTATTGGTGAGCCGCTGCTTGGCCCACTGTGGCATAACCCCAATTTCCCCATCCAAGCTTAAATACATTTTCCCCGACCAACATTCCTTGTTGGACGACCTCCCTAAATAAACCTATACCCCATTAAAGTTATAATAATTTTATGATATTCCAAACGCTCCTGTGCACAAACCTCTTTGAGGAAGTCTCATGCTCCATTACACTTGCTATGGCAAGTATCATTCAGCTCTCCCCTCATGCACCGTTTGTCCACCCAGGATCCCTCCGACCTGGGTCGCCTAGCCCCATCCAATATGTGCACCGCGTCGCCCTTATATGGGGTTTTATTATAAAATTCACCATTTTATGCCTAAGTGGTTATTGCTCCAGCACCCTCTGCTGGGCTATAATCACGTTGGCCCTAATGGCTAGTTCCCTGGCATTGGCCTGGTGCACCACGCACTGCCACGCTGGGAATGAGAGAGTTATAGACACTCTCCTTACAGAGAGGGGGAAGGTGAAGTAAGGGTGAGATTTAGGCGCCTCAGAGTAGACGAGCTACCCTTGTTGCTGCCTAGTACCGCCAGGTATACAGGGGTTCAATATCCTATTCCAAGGGGGCTTCCTCTATGATGGAGCAGGTGTTAAGGAAGGGGTTTGCATGTAGAAACCAGGATGGGGAGCTTTGAATCATTGAGCCTTTGTGCTTTGGCTTCATGTATCCATATAACCAGGCTTGAAAGTGTTCCAATAGGTTTAGGTGAAATCTGCTGATTGTCCTGAGGATGGTCAGAAAAGTTTCTTTGAATGCATTCAGCGCTATTACGTGGATTATCCACAGTGCTATGGCAACTATAAGGGAGCAAGTGTGGGTGGTATTTATATATTTGAGCTGAATAGCGAGGAGGCTTTTAGAGATTGATAGCTCCTGATCATTGTGGGTTTTAAGCAGTTTCGCAACTTCATGCCATATGGCTCTAGATGGCGGGCATGCTTCAAGGCGGTTATGTATAGTGATGTTCCCTCCACACACAGCACATGTTGCATGAAGAGAGTTGGAGTGGTCCGCTAACCTGTAGGTTTGTCTGAGGCAGTGCGAGGTGTTTACTCTTACCCTTGGCTGGAGGAGTTGATGATATGCAAACCTCCACATTGCCTTATGTGCCATGAGGTCATGGGGGATGTCCAAGACGTCCAGGTAGTCAATTCTTGCAATGGTTGAGGCCATGTTGTGTGTATCCCTCTGGGGTGGTTGTTCAGTTTCTCTAGCGTGAAGCTTTCTCTGGGACTTCCCCTTTCCTGACTAGTTCCTGTAATTGTGACTGTCCATCCTATGTGCCAAACGGTGCAGAGGAGGCATTTGAAGTGAGGGGGGTTTTATGTGGGCTCGCTGCCTTGGGATGGTTTGAAAATTATGTGAGTAGGCTGGACAAGTTTGTGGGGTTGGACAGCTTGAGTACCTGTGCGAAGTTGGCCCTTGCCACTCTAGACCAGTTTTGATGTGGGAGCTCTGGGGCTAGATCTTCCTCTATACAGTTTTCTAGTATGCGGTTAGAATGGTCTTCAAAGTCTATTAGTCCCATGCCACCACTGGAGAATGGTCCAAATAGTGTTTTACTTGTACAGGTGGATGGGATCTGGTCATACCATCCTTGGATTAAAGCATGGACTGAGGATATAAAAGAGGGTGAGAAGGAGATTGCATGGGCAGGAAACAGCTCAAAAAGATGGTTGGATTGGCCAAAGTTACTCTCCCCATTAGTCCCGGTGATCTTCCCTTAAGGGAGGCAATAAGATTGGACATCTAATGTAGTAGGTTGTTCTCGATTGTCTCATTGGTATACTGTTAAAATTTATGGGGCTTCAACGCTCATTCACAAATATAAGCCTCTAATTTGATAACTTGCACAGGTTTGGTTTGTGCACTCTTTGCGTTGTCTGATATATGATATATGATTGATAATAGTATGAAGACTATTATCCATAGTTGAATAGCTAACCAGTTATGGTCCAACGTTCAACCTGTATCTCTCCTTGTAATACTCCTGATGTCTTCAGTAGGAATTTATACCCTTATCCGCCTAAATTGATTCATTCTTATAACCCTAGTTTATGGCCTTTCCTATGGTAGCACAAAGTTAGCAGTGATTCCTGTTTCAGCTCTGCTTCTTTTCTAAGGATCCTCAATACTTACTCTTTATCCTTATAAAGAGTCCTCAATTAGAGCACACAAGCAATAATTTCCTAAAGATGTATAGAATTAAAACCAATAATAAATTCTTCTAATTAACTTCCATTTTATTGTGATTTATCAGGGGAATTTATAAAGAGAATTCATCACCCAACCCTTGGTTGGCACCTCAGCCATGAAAATGGAAGCCATTGCTAAAAAATTTCACTTTGTTGTATCACCAGCGATAGTCTTCCACATCCTGATTAGGATCCTTCATTGGACATCCTCGAGACCTAAAATGGAAAGAGTCAGAAAATGTGTCCCTAACAATTTCCACATTGATCCCAGTGAACCAACCATATTTGGTGAGTGACCTGATTTGGTAATGTGACTTATTACCCATTATGGAAGGTCATGAACCAACTGATTGACTCTCTAGTCGCAGGCAGCATCACTCACCTTGCAACTTGCTTTTTAAATTTCTAATTGGTCAGTGATGAAACCCAACTGATACCAACCAGTACACCTGATAGTTAATCATTGATAAACTCTTAGATGCCCCTATTTTGTTGGCAACTCTGCCATTGAAACTTAAGCATTCGCCTGGATTGATCCCTGATGGATTTGATCCTGGCAAAATTACTAAATTGCCCCAAACTTAATAACTAAAATTGGGGTCAACCAATATCCAAAGCACGCTATAGTGAATTATACCTAGCAATCCTTGGTAATCTAGATGGCTGGAAAGGTGGGGTAAAGATCCCAGCACATCCCCACTCTTGCCTAAATTTCCAGCAAGAATAGGATTGGGACAGGAGAATACCATCATGAGCACCAGGTCAAATATATTGGGTTCTAGCAGAGCACATTCAATCTGCATTCAATGCTGCTTGGGACAACCTTCAGCATGCAATTCTCTTCCTCTTCTTCCTTTCTACCACCAACTCATTGTGTGGTCCCCACAACTCTATGTCGTGCCAGGCTGATTAATTTAATTGTACAATACTAATTCCAGGATCCAGTTTTCCCCCATCAGGGCATATGACCCGCTGTCATATTCAGGATCTTGGTCTGGTGTTCTCAATTTCCTGATATTCCTCCAAGTTCTTGACAGGAGGTTCCTGCCATCAATGTTTGTTTCATGGCATAATTAAGATTGCTCACTTATATTCACTTTTGTTGTTTTTTTAATAATGACTTCTTGGCTCATGTCATTTTAGAATTCTTCTTTGAAGAGCCTATCTCATTAATTTTGAGATTGTTTTCTCCAAAATTAGATCTTTGTTTATTTCAAAGTGCATAATACTGACTATTACTTAAGTCCAAAATCCCCTTTATGTCCAGCTCATATGTTAAATTTAGAATCTTGGTACCAACAACTGATTTACAGCATGTCTGACAAAGAGATTTGGATCTTCCAACTGATGAGTTGATCAGCGCAACAAAAACTCTTCTATGGTCTCCCTAGGAAATCTATTCCCAGTCAAGTACCCATAACCTGTCCTTCTGTGGAACTACCAGGAATGGTATCCAACCCTGACAAAACCAGGTTTGCGATTGTCATAAATGACTCATGGCCAATACTCCCTCTGTCATTGATTCCCAAATTATATTTTGAAATTCTCCTGGAATTGGCTCCATTCACAGGTACTCCTACAATCATCATAAAACCTCCTGAAGCAAGCCCTCCTCTCTCAATTGATCATTCCTCACCATATCTGACTTGCTTCTGAAGTTCCTTTTCTGACTTGGCCGGTTTTATAAACCAACTATTTTGTCAGCTGAAAGAGCCAATAGAAACTGCAAACATTTTGAAGTCCCCTACACTGAATTAAGGACCCAAGTAATTGAGGCTCTATCCATAGCTCTGGACCCCTCCAATATCAAAAACATCATAGATTGAGACGTTGCAGCCTATGCTCTTTGCTTTGCTGGCCAAGTTCTTCAAAGTTGGGCCACAAAGCTTTCAGTTTCTCCTGGCTTCCATTCCTCATTCTGCTTTCACTTCCAAGAAGCTCGTAGTTGCCATCTTCAGAACGCCATATGCTCCCTGCATGACTATCTCATTTCTGGTGCATCCTATTGGTACCTTCCCCTGATGGCTTTGATTGGGGCATGATTTGGCAACCCCCACCTAGTATTCCTTGCTCAATGTCAGCTCATATGTCCAACTCTCTTGATGAAGCCCATTGGCAAGCGCTCAAGGCCAATATTCTGGCTCTGGTGCCATATTGGGATTACTTGGGGTTATTCACTGACTACCTCTTCTTCTGTTGCTTCCCTATAATCTGGGGTATCAAGTTTGGCAAGTACTGATATTTTCATCTCTCTTCCCCTAGTCATGTTCTCGCAGAGATTAGCCTCCAATTAATGAACTTGGCTTTGAGTAGGTTTAGCCCTTGTTAGCATCCAATCTCACATAAATTTTAACGGTTTATTCACTCCTACTGCAATACATCCTACCTCCCTCACGAGGTGAGATAGGCAGAATCATCCTTGAGTTGAGGACAAATAATAAAAAAGTTATAAAATTTATTCTTTTGTTTTTTATTTTGTTTTTTTCCACTATCTTATCATTAATCTTATATTATTTCTTCTTTTTAATATGGGACGTGACATTCACTCAGTTCAAAAGTCCATATTTTTTATTTATTCCCCCAAACTAGTCCTGAGTTATACTTTGACCTACCAGTTTTCTATGGTTCAGAGGTCTTATTTTTAAAACTTGTCCGTCTATTTTGATTCAGCGGTCCATTTTTTGGACTTAATCAAAATATCAGAACATAACCATCTTAATGGTTCAGTGGTCCTTAGGGAACTCTATATTTATCTTTTTTCTGATCCACTTCTTAAAATATTTTAGCATGGAATCAATTCAGAATCCTTCCATCCAAGAGACTCTTGATGGAATAGGCGTCCATCGCCATCTTGGTGATAATCTTAAACAGACCTGACCACAATGCATCTAGATTGCTTCTTCTCCCAAAATCATAGATATTGCAATAGGCAACTTTTTCGCCTATTTGATATTCTGATAAGGCCGGTCAGCATTTATCATTCATCGTTTTTGCCTTGATCCTTTTCTTTAAGGTTATATCAATTATTTGCAATTGCATCATGATCAGGATATTTTGCAATTGGATCAGATATTTTTTGGCACTCATCCCTTATGTTGGTTCCACCACCAAATATAAAATTGGCGGCAACGCGACCTTCCTTCCATATATGTACTCAAACGGAGTTTTTACTGTCACCATATGATGACTTATATTATATGTGAACGTCACCAAACTGAGGTATGTTCCCAATTTAGAAGTTCTTCCTGCGACCAGCTTCCTCAGCATTGCAGCCAGCGTTCCATTGACCCACTCTACCAGTCCAATTGTCTCTGGCTGGTAAGGTACTGACATGACTCCCACAGATCCCCATTATCTCATTTAACCTTGGTATCACGTGAGATGTAAAATTCATTCCATTGTCACTCAATAAGACCTTTGTGAATCCATGTTGATATACTACTTGATACAAGATAAACCTTGCAATGCTTGTAGCATCTACTTTTGCCAGAGCCTTTGTTCTGAACCATCTCATCAGACAGTTAATAGCAACTATAATGTATTTGACTCCCATAGTACTCATAATTAATGGTTTATCACATTGATGGACACTGTATGCCAGGAAAGTCTAAGGAGTACCAGTCAATATCCAGTAATGTTCTTGTGAGGCTTGTGCAACTGGCACTCCACACAACAAGCCAGATAATCTGCTACATCATAGTTGATGGACTCTCAGTAATAATACTAGTAAATGTGATCAGTCATCTCCCTCAGGCCTTCATTCCCAACAACCTTATGTGCAGCTTTATTGAGGCTGCTTGGTCTGATGGCTTTGGAAATAGTAATTGTTTTTCATCAATTCTCTTGTTAACTTTTCCATCCATGGTCTCAGTGTTTTACATCATTTTTTGAAGTGCACCTTATGTTTTCTCAGGGATTGTTCCCGATTTCTCCTTCAGTCATTCTCTGAAATATCTCATCTGCTTTCTGGTATACCACTTGAACCATTTGTAACCTTAATAAGCCATCTGCATTCTGATGAGAAGTTCCAGCTCAATGGATTATCTCACAATCATAAGCATATAGCATCAATGCCCATCAAGCCAGTTGTTCTTCTGGTTCTCTTACTTTATGTAGCCAACACAACAAGGTGTGTTCCATCACCACTTTAAAGTGCATTTTATTAATATACACCCAAAACGGTTTACATGAATAAATTATGACAAGGCATTCATGATCAGTCAAGATATAGTTGCTCTCAGCTTCTGAGAGTGTTTGCTAACATACGCTACTGGATGTTCATTCTGAGTTCATCCACTTGGCTCAGGATGGTTCCAATTACCATTAACAAAGCATTTATCTGTATTATAAATTATTAATCAAAATTTGTATATCTCAATATCAGATAATCTATCAAATACTGGCGTAATTCATCAAAAGAACTCTGGGCCTCTTCATTCTAAATGAATCCTTTTTTAGATTCTTCAGAAAATGAGATAGAAGCTCTGCAATTTTTGTGAAATCCCATATGAATTTTCAATATTATCCAACTATTCCAAGAAATAATTAATAATCTCGGACATTTTTTGGTACAGCCATTCGCTCTATGGCTTCAATTTGCTAGGCTTGCAGCTGCAGTCCACTAGAGCTGATAATGAATCCCATATATTCCAACTCTTTCTTTAAGAAGTGGCACTTCCTCAGCTTGATCTTCAAGTTAGCTGAGGATAGTCTCTTGAAGACTTCTTCCAAGTAGTATAAATGGTCAGTAATTATCCTACTGAACACGTTTATATTGTCCAAGTACACCAGGACGCATGACAACTTCAGGTCATTCAATATGTCATCCATGGACCTAAGGAATGTCACAGGCTGTTACATAGACCTTGAGGCATCCTCGTCAGTTGATAAAGCCCCTACACGGTGATAATCGCATAATTCTCTTGGTCTTCCATTGGCAAATTGGATTTGCTAATATTCAGATATTAGATCCATTATGAGAAATACTTCGCTTCTCCCAAATGAACTAGTGCATTGTCAATTTGTGGTAGTGGATACAAATCCTTCTTAATTATCTTATTCCGCTTCTGATAATCAATCACCACCTAATTAGAGCCTTCCTTCTTCTTCATTATTAGGATAGGGCTCACCCAGGTATTTGATGATGGAACTAGAAGCCCATGCTACAATAGTTTACTGATTTCTTCCTCCACTACCGCTTCAACTGCCTTTGACAATTAAAATTCAGTCTCATTCTTATCAGCAAATTTTCCATGGTGTCAACTTTGTGGATCACCTTCCTTGCACATCACAATTTGTTGTTGTCCTGAGCAAATAATTCCCAACTCTTGTCAAATAATTTGAGCACCTCCTTTTGCTGTCTGTCCATCAGATCAGCGAGCTGCTCTCAATTGACCAATAGATTAACACCTTTGGTCACCCCTTCCAGTAATCCCATTCCATAAAGGGTCCTAAAATTGTGGAATTTCCTCAATTTAGTCATCAGGATTAGATGAATAGAGGCAAAGATCTGCTTTTTCTCAATATCCATCAGTATTTTAATCAAATTCGTCAGGAGAACTTGAATTTCTCCATGGTCTGGCATTATTATTCCAGGAGCCACCCAAGGCTCTACTCTGGACTTCAACCAGGGGCTTCTGACTTCTCCATACAGCAGCTCAGGTATCTCCAACATCAATCCCATGTTGACTATGATCTGTGATCCCGGCGGTATGGTTCTCAAACTCTTGATCCTCAATGGAATTCCCTGATTTTCTAGGATTTCCGTCAGCCTTTCTTGTTGCTTTCTCCAACTTAATTGGTAACAAATGGGGACAATGTCGTCATTGTAGATCAGATTGATGAAGTTATTACTCCTGGTCAGTGAAGCTTCCCATCTTTCTGATAAACTAATGGTAACGTCTGACCCAATATTGTCAACATATTATCCTCAAAGTTACATTTGACTCCATACTTTTTAGAAACTTCGTCCTAATCAGAATAATGTAGTTTTGGTTGGCCAAAGCATACTATGGGGTGAATACCACTAAAGATCCAAATCAAAGTGGCAAAGCTCTATATGCTCCACAGAAGAATGGTTTTATTTTTCCAAGCTGTCCCATATTCTTTTTTGTGTTCTAAATCGGGTAAAATCCTTATCTTCTTCACCAGTTTGGTTGAGACAATACATATAGGCGCTCCACTGTTAACTATCGCCCACACCTGTAATCAATTACTCAGTATATCTATATATGTACACTCAGAGTATTGTAAAATTGTAATTACTGAGTGTATAGCAGCATTATTTGCCAAATCAAGAGTGTGAATTATTTGTGCCAATAGACAGGAAACAATTCCTTGATCATGCTAGGGAGATAGACAAGTTTGCCTTATCTAACTTGAACTTGGTCAATTATTCCAGATTCTCCGCAGCTCAAATATTGTCCTCTAGTTGTCACACATACAGCCAAGCAACTTCCATAATTATTTTGGGGTTGATCCCCTTTGCTCCAAGTCTAGTTACTACATTAACATCTAGATTGACCACTTGATATAGTTGATCCTGCGCATCATCATTAATGAGCAGATTACTAATGTCAGTTTTCATGCAAGATATTGGGGGAACGGGTTTATCCACAGCTCTGGACTGTTCCCCTTCTGAGCTGTGGGCCCTTTTCCCAACTCCTGTGCAGGTTTGGACTCTTTTGCTGGACCACATTGATCTGTTTCTTAGGCTTCTTGCATTGAACAGTGAAGTGTCCTCTTCCCCCACACTGATAACAACATTTTCTTTCTTATCAATCTTCTTGAACAATTCAGGCTTATTATCCAGCATGGTTCGATTATTGGACTCATTAGTGCCCTCAGCCCCCTTTGTAGAATTCAAATTTTGTACTGGACTCAGTTTGACACTTCTATTAGGAGCATCAAATGAGCTCCTATTATCTTCATATGATCCACCATCTTTGAGGTGGTAAAACTCAGTAGTGAACATAGAAGACATTATTTGATGTAAATTAAAATAGTGCAAAAGGGCCGCTTGCAACATAATCTGTGCATCAAATTGTCCAATACTTTTGCTCTGACCAAAATATGCAATTCTCAGTAGAAACTATCAGAAAAACTCACTAAGGTTTCATCCTTCTGGAATTGTATTCCCATGAGTTCTTGTTTGCGCTTCAACATACATGTAGGAACTTTAAATTCTTTCATGATTGCCGCCTTGGCCTCTGAGTATTACCAGCTGTCCCCTTCTAAATGGTGTAACACTAGGTTATGACAATCAGTAACCAAACAGGTCATCACTGTCATGGAATCTGCTGATTAAATCAAAACTGGCTTCCAATCTGGGTGTGTAACAACCCAGTGGAAAGCCCAGAATGCCAAGGGCATAGCAGTTCTGAACAGTTGTCGGAGGGATCCCCTATTATTATGGTGAGGGAAATAAAAGCTAATGAACATACTAAAGGCCCCATAACAAACCAAATGGATGCAATGGGGGAAACTGCAGGTCTTGCTGGGGCATCCCCAAGGGAAGGAGAAGCAAGGAGGATGACCAATCCTCCTGGGTTTGCAGTTGGTGACCTTTGGATTTTTTTCAAACCATCTTAGACTGTTTCATCAGAAAAATTCTAAAATCATAAAAAATTCAAACTTTTTGAAATGTGATCAGGTTCTTGAATTGAATCAAATTTGATCTGACTATTGGGAGGCCTTGGGCCTCACCTTTTGTCCATTGAGAGGTTCCAGGTTGAATAGAGAGGTTGGGTTCATTGCCAGAATTGCGGATCAATTTAAAAAATAAATTTGAGCCAGATTGGCCCTTGACAGAATGGTCAGGATGGTCTGGTGTCTGGTTGCCACCTCACAGTTATATGGATGGTGAGTCCTCACCTCCAAATAGAGAATCACAATTAGTGGAGATGCGCTCACTTCGCCCAAATTGCACCAAACCATCAGCAGATAATTGAGGTAGATTAGCTTGATTTCTCCAATTATTTTGCAGAGTGGGAGGTGTACCTGAAGCTGGTCCACCAGGTGCCAAATGGGAAAAGGTCGTTGTGAAGAGTTCAGCAGATCTGAAAACTCTTCTGAAGCAGTGGATTGGCGTTGAAGGCTTGTGGAAATTTCTTTGATTATGATCACCGTTTGGTGGGCTGCCAGATTGATGGCTTGGAGGGCCCACTCAATGACCATTGGCCCTAGAATGCAGATCACTGCATACTTTGCTGGGTTAAGTGAAAGTTCTTTGAAAAAGCAGTGGAGATTGTGGAGTAGGTTTGGGTGGGAATGGTTTTATTTAAACTCAAAGGTGAAAAGGGACTGACAACAGCTCCTTTCAAAGGCAGTTGCCTTATATATGAGAAATAGAGAAAAGGGGCCATAGGTACATTTTTCTTGGGCAGTGGCAGCTGACGTACTCATGGGTACTCAGCCTGGTTTTGAGGCTTCGTCATCCAGCTTATTCAAAGGTCACAAAAGCTCTGGCAACATAATCGTTTGGTCCGCCAGGGAGGACCCTTACTGATCCAAACGTAAGCAGATTTACTTGGATTGAAGGGGCGGCCAAATTGGGTTCTGCCAGGGTCAATTCTGACGAATTTTTTAAGGATTTTTAAATTTTCTGAAAGTGAATTTCCAACTTGGCTTTCCCAGACCTTGAATTTTGGATTCCATGTTCTAGACCGGGTTTCCTGACTCAGGAACCATTTTCTGAGTTTTAAGGCTCATTTTTCTTTTCCAAGGACGTAAAAGATGGCAGAGTGGGGCCCAGTGGGGGAAAGGTGCTTTTTGATGACTTCTGGCCTGTATTACCTCTTTACAGACCTCTTTTTATCCTTTCAACCAGAGAAGAAGCAGCCAAATGGGATACTGTGGTGGGGTCTTTTGGGCCAATGCAGTGACCCACTGTTCACCTACCACATGACCCAAGTCCCCCAGTAGAGCCAAGGGCTCCACAGGGGCATTAGGTCCCTTCTTCCTAAAAGGGACCTTTTGCCAATCTAACCCAAGAGGTTGGGTCTCTAGACTTACAATCACCATCAAATCCTTTTGACGATTGCTGTAACTGAACATTGTCATGTCAAATAATTGGAAAAATGCAGTTGCATTATCCTTATGGAATGTAGGTAATTTTGGCATAACTCTAAATTTTTCTGAAGTTTCTCTAGCCACCACTTTTGATTCAGCTACTCGACTGACTTGAGGAGTGATTTCAGAAGTTATCTCTGAAATAGCTATGAATGTGGTCAGCATAATTCAAGGAATACTCGACTTCCCAACTGGAGTTCTTGGGGTCTTTTCTTTGGTGTCAGTCGCTGCATAGGACTCCATTCATATTTATGAGCCTTAAACTCTGACTTGCTTCATCCGACGCTCTATATCTGTGCTGAATGCCCATAATCAAATGCAATCTGCTTCATGTTCAGTTTTAAGGAATAACTTGAACTAGATATCCTTCCTTTTTCTTTAATGACGTTAATTTTTCTAGCAACACATTGGTAAAATTAGTGACATCTTAAACTCCTTCCTCAAAATTGGTAACTCTCTCCTCAAGGGCAGCGAGTTCCCAATGATCTGCAGAATTCAAGGCATTCTTGTTGATGATTGCCAACTCCATCCAGAGTTTTCTTAACTCATCCTTGTACAACATTTTGTACTAGTGTATCCTACTCAGTTACAACCACTGTAGTGAGCACCAATTGTTAAACTTTAGGACTTCACTGCTCGTTCAAAAATAATAACCTCCTGATTGATAACTTGCACAGGTTTGGTTTGTGCACTCTTTGCGTTGTCTGATATATGATATATGATTGATAATAGTATGAAGAATATTATCCGTAGTTGAGTAGATAATTGGTTTTGGTTTTATGCTCAACCTGTATTTCTCCTCAAAATACTCCTGATTTCTTCAATAGAGATTAATACCCTTATACCGCCTAACTTGATCCACACTCAGATCCCTAGTCTATGGACTTTCCTCTCGTAACACAAAGTTGGCAGCAATTTTTTTGGCTCATCTTCTCTTCTAAGAATCCTCAATACTTACTCTCTATTCTTCTAAAGAGTCCGCAGTTAAAGAACCCAAGCAATAAATTACTGAAGATGAATAGACTAAAACCAATAATGAATTCCGCTAATTAACTTCTTTTTTTATTGTAAATTATCAGGGGAATTTATAGAGTTAATTTGGCGCCCAACTTTTTGTTTGGCACCTCAGCCATGAAAATGTCAGCCATTGATGCGGAATTTCACTTTGTTGTATCACCAGTGAGGGTCTTACACAACTTGGTTAAGATTCTTTGTCAGACATCCTCAAGACTTAAAATGAAAAGAGTCAGAAAACGTGTCCCTAAAGTTTTCCACTTAATCCCAGCGAACCAATCATATTTGGCCAGAGACCTGCTTAGGTAATGGACCTTGTTACCCATTATGATAGGCCATGAACCAACTGATCAATTTTTAGTTGCATGCAACATCAATCGCCTCACAACATTCTCCTTAAATTCCCAGTTGGTCAGTGATAAAACCTGACAATCCAAAACGGTACACCAGATAGTTAATCAACAATCAACTATCAGATATTCCCATTTTGCTGGCAACTCTGCCCGACAATATCTTAATCATTCACCCATATTTATCCCAATAGATCTAATCCTGGCAAATTACCTAAAATCCCCTGAACACTATTGCTATAATTGGGGTCAACCAATATCCAATTCACTCACTATAGGGAATTATTCCTAGCAATCCATGGTAATCTAGACTGCTGGAAAGGTGGGCAAAGATCCCAACACATGCCCTCCTGTTTCCAGCCACATCCAAGGTGGTGAACAGGGTTGGCTTAGTGGGGCGATGTGAAGGGCAGGATGATTAGGTTGCTTTTTGTGAGGATTGATGGGGCATGGGTGTTGTGGTCCAGTTGTTTGTGTACTTTTTTAAAAAGATGATTTCCATTTCTTCTTGTTGAGAGATTTGTTGCTCATAATGGAGTATTCCTCCAGGGTCCTCCAACTGCCGGGCATCTTTGTTGCTACCTATGCCTGCCATGCAGTCATCCGCAAAGGTTATTATTTTGAATGTTTTTAGCCTTGTGCAGTGATGCCCGTGAGGCATGATTTAGTGATGTGAAGAAGCGGATCTATGCTGAAGTTATATAGCAACGGACTGAGGGGGTCCCCTTGTTTGAGCCCTCTGCACAGTGTGACTGTGTCAGTCAGGGATCCAAAGCTGTAGACAGTCATTGATGCAGACTTTGTTAAGAGAATTGCCCTGTCTATGAATCTAAGTGGGAGTCTGAAGGGGCTCAGGCATCCCTTCATGTATGGCCAGATAACGCGGTCATATGCCTTCTCCTGGTCTAGGAATACCAGGGCTCCAGTTGCTCTGGACTGGCAGATTTTGGCAACAGAGTGTATATTGGTCCGGACAGAGCACTTGGTATGAACCTAAACTGATTGGGTGATAGGGTTTTGATGGCTATGTTACCTAGTCTGGTGGCAAAAATTTTGGTTAATAGTTTTGTATAAGTGTTAGAAAGTGCACTTTGACGCTAGTTATCCAGCTCCAGTTTGTCGCCTTTTTAAACAGGGTTATGACATATGAGCCCTGCCCACATGGTAGGAGGCGGGTCACCAACAAGCACTGGTTCATTGATGCCAAGAGGATGGGGTGATTTATTTGAAGTATTTTTTGTAGAATTTGTAGGGTATCCTATCAGGACCTGGTCATTTTCTACATGGTGCACTGTGGACTTTATCCCAGAGCTCCTTCTGTGTGACTAAATTTAATAATTTGTAATCTGGAGGTGTGTTTTTTATTCTGGCGTTGTGTATATATTTTTAAATTTTTTGGGGATTGGCTGGAGTATAACAGTATAGTTTAATGTAGTAGTAGTATACTTCTGCTTTGACCTCCGCTGGGCCAGTTGCCATGGTGCTGTCACCTTTACGGACCTGTGTGTATGTGGGCTGATTGCCACAGGAGTGAAATTGGCAGAAGAAGTATGGTAAGAAGGTTTTGCATTCTTTTATAAACTTTGCTTATTTTCAAAAATAAGACTCTATGCTGGTGTTCAAAGCTGAGGGTGTCTAGATGGGCGGATATTTCCGTCTATTTATGCCCCAATTGGGGCTGTAGCCAGACTTTGGGGTGTTGAGCTCAAGATGGTCCAGTTCCTCCAAGGTGCACCTAATTGTGGCTGTGTTGGCGGTGTATTTATGTGTGGCGAGATGGTGAGTTCTAACTATTGATCCGACTTTGAATTTCCTAGGTTGCAATGAGGTCTGATATGAATGGAGTTTCAAATTTGGGGTTCACGGTCTTATTTTCATCCCAGTCAGATAGTTTGGGCAATTTTATGCTCTTGGGTAAATTTTCCTCCAATTTGACGCCTGTGCAGGAGTGCAGGTTGGCATAAGCTGCATTGAAATGAATTAATGGTCTGATAAGTTTATCTTTCTAGTCAAGAAGCTGGAGATGGTCAAGTGGTGAGATTTTGGGGCAAGGATGAAGTCAATGAGGCTCATTGAGATGAGCTTTCTCTTGCATACTTTGGGGCAATTCATGTGGGGGAGGAGTGGTGACCTGGGGGAGAGTATCATGTAAGCTGAGGGACGCCTTAGTTGCACAGAATTCATTGTGCCCCGGAGGATATCTCATGGGTTTAGGCCATTGGTCCATGTTGTGATTAGTCCAGCAATTGAAGTCTCCCAGTAGAATAGTGTCTGGTGGGAGGGCGAGTGTTGGGATGGTCTCAAGAAATTGCTTCCTCTCAGCTGCAGTGCATAGTGCATAGATGCATGCTAAAGAGATTGTGTCGTCCTGGTATGAGATTGTTGAGCCCAGGATGCAGCTGTGTAGATAGGAGATTGAGTTAGTAATTTTTAATTTTTTATAATTATGGATGACTCCCCACAGTGGGGCGTCCATACCAATTGGGATATTGAGACCTTGGCTGACCATTATCCCTCTTCCCCTGCAGACAGTGAGTTTCTTGAATGGATAATATATCTACAGGGTGTTTATGCAGAAATTCTAGCTTTTGGGTTTAGGATAATGGATCTCTGGCTCCTACAATGTTTAACGTCCCTATGGACACTGAGGTGCCTGCGGGCCTCAGGAGCAGTTGGGGAGGGCCGTCCAGCCATATCCCTTTGTACCATTTCTGGCTTTGGCTCCAGGTGACTGGACCTGTCCCACCTGTGCAACTATTCAAACCCTTACCTTTTGCCAATTTCGCATGGGTCTTACCATTGAGTGTGTTTGAGTTGGTCTCTTCCACTTATGTCTCATGGTGGCCCAATGTGGTGTGCTGGTTGCTCTCTATAGTTTCAGGGTTTGTAATTTTGTGTGTCCTACTTGTTCACCAATGGTGGAGCTGAATTGTCTGTCTAAATTTATTTGATTGGCGTCACGTGGTGTTTCAGTCAAAATTGTCAGATTTTTTCATCATGGGTATTCTGATCTGATTGGTTGGCTCAGTTGATTTCCTTCATGTCTTCCTGGATTTGGCTTGGGGTGGTGGAGGAGGCCGCAGTCAACGCTGCCATGGCTGCGGCCTGTTTGTGGGCCTTCTGTGTCATTTTGTGCACTTTTGGTGAGACTGTGTCTATAAGAATGTACTGTCCATCCTCTCCCTGGAGGAAGGTGTGGTTGGTGTTGATGATTTTGGCAAAGTCTTTGATGTATTTGTCCATGGTGTCATCGCAGAAGTCTGTAACCTTTAGCCCCTCCTTCATGGGGCATGCGTGCACCTTGTGCCCCAAGGCGCTCCATTGATTGCAGATTAGCAGTGCGCTTTCTGGTGTGATGCAGAACACCTTTTTGCACCCCATCTTGTAGGTGGAACACCGCTTTGCATGGGATCTTTGTGAGGTTCTTGGCCACCTCAGGGAGCAATTGATCATGGCTATTGCCTTACCTGTGCATAGATTTGGCATCAGGTGGAACCACTGCAGTTCAGATTGTTTAATCTTGTCATAGCTGGAAAGTCTATATAGGAGCTCCTCCCTTGATTACTTTGTGGGGGAGGTTGGTTGGGAGTGAATCAAATGAATGAACAAGGTTTTTGCTTTGTTCCATCTGGTGTGCATGGTGTGCACAATTTGTTTGCCTTTGGGGAGGGTAATTTTGATGCAGACTCTTGCAGCGATTTCCACATCTTCTTCAGTTTTAATCCCATGTTAATCCAGATGCTGTGGATTGTATGGGTGATTAAATACACTGCGTGGGAAATAGGGAGGCCTGTGCCTCGCCCACTTTTTCTCACAAGGTTGGAGAATTGACCCCTAGGTGAGTTGGTGCCTGTGCTCTACCGGTGAGAGGGGTTGAGAGTATTGGATTTTGAGGTATGCATTTTGTTTGTTGTGAGTTCCAGAAACTCAGATGGTGTCTGGGTTTGTGGGCCTTTAATGGCATTGGTTCCCAGTTCCCACCAGGGCGTTTCTAGCACTTTGGTGTACCGTTCTGCACATTCCTGATATGACTTTCACCCACCTTAAATTTATTTTATTAATATAGCCCATCTCTCCTGTGTAAATATCAAATAACTATTCAAATTGAATCTTTATAACTAATGTGTTCATTATGGGAATGAAGAGCCACTTTGACTGTAAAATAGGCGAGGATAATTCTTGGGCACCACAAATAAACTGTTTACATGTGAGTAATAAATTTTTACCTTGGTAAGCCTTTAAATTTTTTTCACAATTTTTTAAAAATTTGAAGAGCTGAGAACAAACAATCTAGCTGTTAATGTAATTCTGGAGATATACCAAGTGTTAGGCTAAAAAATTTTTTGAAAATCAACTTTTCTTCTCTCATCTTAATTTTTTACAAGCAGTTGTAGGACTTTTAGTAATAAACATGGAAGCTCTTCCATAAAGGCATATCAGCAATGAACGAAGGTATCAGAGCAAGAGGAGCTCATTTATGCTTTCAAACTATTATTGGAAAGTCATGAGAGATGCTCCAGAAGTAGACTACAAACAGAAAAAAATAGAAATTGCTCCAGTGATTAGTTAGTATGTAAGATTCTTAAAAAAGAGTTCTGTAAATGTATATAACTGCTTATAAGTATTACTGAACAAAGAGAAAAGAAAGGTTTTGGTGTCAAATTTCTGTTACTCAACCTCAATCAAGTTATAAATTAACTAAAATTTTATACAGGAAAAGTAAGCTTTAATATTTTGTAGACCAGTATAATTGTTTGGTTTTTTAAAAGACTAGCCTACATAGAACTTGAGTTCAGAGATGAGGCCATATGAAAGTTTGATCTATTACATGAATATCAAGGCTATCATCTTAAAAGGATCAGTATAAACTTGCTAATGTTTCTTAGCCTTGATGAATTAAAAATTAAAACTAAGTACTAATTATTTGCTGTTTAAGCTAAGTGCTAAGAAAATACCCTATTCTGTGAGACTTAAGTGTCATACTAACAACTTAAAAGAGTTGAGGTATTTTTCAAGTAAAGCAAACAACTTAATATTATCTAAACTGGTAATCTCTGTCAGATGGAAAATTCCAGTTTCTGACCGCCGTATAATAAAATGATTCTTTGGTGCACCAACAAGCAACTAAAGTAGCCTAACTGAGTAGGGAGAGGTTTGAGGCACTGACAGCGCCAAATATTCCTACTACAAGTTGGTTATGCAAAGTCCTCTGTTGTGGTTGGTCTGACCCAACCACACAAAAGCTCCTCGAAACTGGATACCCAAAAAAGACCAGCTGGTTAGTGAGGTATGCCAACCCAGAAACAACCTTTATTTTTATTCTGGAAATAAAAAGGGCCCGTTGACTAGAGCTCATCTGGGAGCAACTGACAATGCTCCCCAGAAGGGAAAGCTAGGGGTAAAATTCTGAAGTGAGCTTTGGAATTAGTGGGTGCGCCTTATAAAAGCTGCCCTTTGGGGTCCTAACCCAAATCATTGATTAGGCTTGTAAAAGCCTAATTTGCAACTTGGGTGAGGCACAATCCAGCGCCCAAAATGACAGAGCCAAAAGTACTTTAAAAGTGATTTGACTCAGATTCAGAAAATCTGAATCCAAGTTAAAATGCAACAACCAAGATAAACTTAATCGTTACAATCTCTGTGTGATTAACTAAAAAACATAAAGCCTTTTATAAAACGGTACAAAAACAAGGACAATGTGTTAAACTTCAAAGAATATAAGGAAACTTCCATTAAATATTATGACTATAAAACTACATGTAAGCAGATTATAATGTGCATAAGTCTACATTACTGTTCAATTATAAGCTAACCTATCAATTTAAAATAAACTATGCATAAAAATAATCTTATCTTTCATGGATTTTCCTAAAAACAAATATACTGCACCATTTAAGGGGATAAAAAGGAAAGGAAAGGAAGAAAAGACCTGGAAACTGAATGCATGGTATTATGATAATCCAGGTACTCCATGCACCGCATTGATATTAGCTAACAACGTTGGGCTTATGTGCACAACTCCAACAAGGTCATATCATCTCCTATTCAGGCTCACCATCAGTATCAAACCAAGGAGGTAATGACACTGGACATACGCCCTACTAGGGCATCCTCCCTTGAGTTACTATCTAGATATACCAAAATATGTTTAACTAATAGAGCAGGTGGGCTTTATAACCTAAATAAATCATAGGATCTAAATCTCCTTTGGTAGCCATTAAAAGTATATACTGTTCATTTGATAACTTTGTACCCAAACATAAATAAAATTTTTACCAGTTAATGGTCCAATAACTTTTTGTATTGTCACTGGACATCATATATATAAGAAATCTAGGTTTAACAGATTATCAGGTAAAGTTTTTTAATCAGATATCAAATGGTATACCACTGTATAGTATGATTTATGTTTTTTTTACTTGTGACATTTAATCATTATATGGACTGGGTTGCTAGATATAAAGCGCTATAGTTGTCATAATTAGAAAACAAAAACATTATAAAGCAAAACTTACCCAATTCATTATGGCTCTTAAAAGGCAGTAGCTTATTATATCCTCAAGCTCTTTACTAATTGAAGTAATTAACATCATAGTGTATCAACTGAATTTTAATAGCCAGGGCCTTTTGCTATATCTAAACTATAGAGAAAAAACGTAACTTAAGTGGTTAAAGATAAAAAGACTATGAAAACTTTTTTACAGTTTTTTAAATATAATATTTTGATTTGGTGTTTGTATTAAAGAATTAGTTAAATCTGTTATATAATTCATATGAGTCCTGTAACTATTAGGCATCTGACGGCTAAGAAGCTTTATAAAGTTGGGACCATCTAGTATTAAAAAAAAGAAGCTTTATAAAGCGTCAATTTAACCTATGTAATTTTAGTATTCACTTTCCCTCATATAATAACATCATCAATATATCGCTTAGATTTAAAAGACCTGAAAAATTTGACTAGATAGTATGTTTTAAATTATTTTATAATGAGTAGAAAAGCATGCATGGCAAGGATAGTATAGTTTTCATTTAAGCTTCTAAAGACTTCTATGTATATACTAAGTTGATTTCAGTTATAATAGACCATACTTTACTATGATTAACATTATATATAATGACATTAAATGGTCTAACTATTAAATTTAAGTTCATTTAAAGTGAAAAAAAGATATTGAATTGGAAAGCTACTATATATAAAATAGAATTAAGAAAATTCAATTGCTTCTAAAAAATGAAAGCAACTATTTTCTATAAACTTTTGAATGTTTTGAAAACAAAATAAGAGGATATAGTATAGTAACGGAAAGTTGTTTTAAACTATGTTTAGCGTAACATAATTTGAAGAAAGATTTTTGTAAGTTATCAAGGTAAGTTTAACGTTGTTTTGACCCAATATTTATACATATTTAGTCAAGGAGGTACACAATCATGTTGAAAACTGAAAAAGAAAGTATACAATTATATTAAAACGTTTCTACTAAATATTAGTATCAGAGATGTGCGTCAAGCTAACATGATGCTCCTCTTGGAACTTTATTTATAGTAAGTTGGGCTACTCTATTCCACTTAAAGCACCATTCATAAAATAATCTCTCGCTGTGTTTAGCCAACTTTGAATATTACAGCAGTACTTTTTATTAAGGTATCTACGTTTCAATATTAAATAGACTGCATTGTTATTCATGTAACTGATAAAACATCTGTCTTTACTTATTAGCTAAATTAAAATGAGAAGATGGTCATAAAAATGATAGTTGAAAAGAGCTTTATATTGGAAGTTAAGGCTGCATCTGCTCCTGCTAACACCCTACTTTTCCAGCATCTTCATGGGGCAATGGAGCCCCTTGTTGAGATTATCCTATCCTTAATTCATTATCATATTTTGAGTAAGATGCAAAGTATGAAATTGATGAGCCTGCTTTCGGTGTGAGCCATGCTTGCATCAATGAAACAAAAGCTTCACTTTTAAATTTCAATTATCCTGAAACCCGCCAGTGCATCAAGTCATTCACTTGTGTGCCTGCTCTCATCACTTTTGCTGAGCATCAACTTGCTCAATACATTGATTCAATGGACACTGCCAGCCTCATTAACAAAGAAAACCCACAACTATACCTGTTTATGCCACATGTAACTGATGCTCCTACCCCAATGCTGTCTGCCATGGTCTGCCAGCTAAAGTGGGTGCCAGACAAAAGTTTCCCCAAAGCTTCCCCACCATCTGATATGGCTTCCTAAGCTGTTAGCTGTGGCACCATATTAGTCATTTTTTATGGTAATCCCTTTTTTGATCCATTTGCAAATAATGATGCATGGTGGGTCCCTGTTGGGATTTTTGCCCATATTCCCAGCCTTCTAGATTACCTGGTGTCACTAGGGGAAAATTCACTAGGGCGAAGTGAATCAGAAATCAGTTGGCCAAGTTTTGGAGGGACTACGTTCAGGGGATTTTGGGATATTCACCTGGTCATATCCATTGGGGATTGATCTGGATGAATACCTAAGATCTCATCAGGTGGAGTGGACAATGATATAGGGGCATCTGATAGTGATTAACTATCAGGTGTACCAATTGGGATTGGTCAGGTTTCATCACCTACTGATTGGGAATGAATGGTGAGTTGTGAGGCGAGTGATGCCACCTGCAACTAGTGAATTGATCAGTTGTTGAAGTGACCTGCCATAATGGGTAATAGGTCCCATTACCTAAGCAGGTCGCTAGCCAATTATGGTTGATTCACTTGGATAAAGAGGAAAATGTTAGGGACACGTTTTCCAACTCTTTCCATTTGAGGCCTTGAGGATGTCCAACGATGGAATCCTAGCCAGGATGGGGAAGACCATCGCTGCTGAGACGAGGAAGGGTGACTCAACAGCATTAGCTGCTGTTTTCATCGAAGAGGTGTCAACCAAGGGTTAGATGGCTGAATCCCCTATATATAATTCCCTAGTATTCACTATAATGAATAACAGCATTTTAGGATACAGTATTATTATTAGTATTATTAGTAATATTGTCAATTTGGTGTATAGTTAGACTATCAGCATCCTTTGTGAAGTTCCATCTCAAGGATATTATTGCAGAAGGCAATAAATGGAAGACTCTCAAAGAGAATAGTAAAGATCTGAGTGGGGATCTAAAGATGAAGGTAACCACAATAAGGGATAGCTGCTGAATGTGTGTTGATTTAAAAGAGAATGTCACCAGGGTATCTGGACAAAGATCGGGTGGACATGAATATAGGGAACGAATCCCTGTGAGTACAGCTTATAGAGTATTTAATCGGAAGTACTGGCCCAAGCGTTGGGCCTAATAATAGTTCAAACTTAACTATGGATAATAGTCTCCATACTATTATTGGATAATACATTCTATACAACGCAAAGTGCACGAGGAAATTGAACCTGTGTAGTAAAATGGTTACTGGGTTGACGACCAATAATCAACACTTGAGTAAATTTTTACAAGTTGGTGCTCACTACAGGGGTAGTTGAGTAGAAGAATCTATTATAATGTCATATAAAGAAGAAATGTGCAAGTTGTAGACTGAGATCGCCACTGTGAATCAGAATGCCTTAAACTCAGCGGACCATCAGGAGTTCACAGCCTTGGAAGAGCAAGTCACCAAGGTGGAGGAAGGAGTAGAAAATGTAGCTAACTTTGGGAACAAGTTACTTGGCAAAGTAAACTCGTTAAAGAAGAAAGGAGACCTCATTTGAGAGGTCCTATTCCTGAAAATGGAGCGAGAAGAAGATTGCGTTTGCTTTAAAAAAGTTTGGTGCGGATATCAAGAAATTTATAGAAGGAGAGGACTTGAAAGCCCACAGATTTTCGTGTGAGCCTGATATGGCCAGTGATGCCAAAGAGAGAAGTCCTCACATGATACTTGGGAAGTTGAATACCCTGAGAAATATGCCACTTGCCTTTAATGCCATTTTGGAGATGACGCCTGATGTCACTCCACAAGTTAGCCGAGTAGCTGAACCAAGAGCATTGTCCAGAAATGACTCGGAGGAAATTAGAGCAACACCAAAGTTGCCTACATTCCATCAGGATAACGCCCCAGCGTTTTTCTGACTGTTTGACATGATTATGAATGGATGCGGGGATCGTCAAAAGGCGTTGACAGTCATGAACTGCTTGGACACCAACTGCCAGAACCTAGTGTTACCCCACTTGGAGGGGGACAGCTGGTTGTATGCTGAGGCAAAGGCGGCCATAATGAAGGAGTTTGGGAGTCCAACCCGCATGTCAAAATGCAAGAAAAAATTTATGGGAATAAAGTTCTATAAAGATGAGTTTCTTGCTAGCTTTGCAGATCAATTTTACCAGGAGTCGCAGATCCTGGCCAGAGTGAATTGTTAGATGACTTTGATGCTAGAATCGCTTTGCAAGCAGCCCTTTGGCCCTATTGTGATTTTCATTCAATGATGTCTTCTGTATTTGCAATGGAGACAACTACCTCGCAAATGGTAGACAACCTGAAGAATTTTGAGTGACGTTTGATGCCCCAAATAGAAGCTTCAAGTCTAATCCGGTCCAAAATCTGTTAACCACGAAGGGAAGTGAAGATGCAAAAGAGGCTACTAACCAAACTGTGCCAAAATAAGCCCAAAGAATTCAGATGGATAAGCAAGAAAGAAAAGGTCTGCTTTCAGTGTGGTGGGAAAGGACATTTCGCTGCACACTGCAAAAAGCTGAAGGATCAAATTGACGTAGTCCAGGCCAAGGAGACAGAAGCCGCCAAAGATTCAGGAAAGAGCCCAATGCCTAGACAAGGAGCAGTCTAGAGCGGTGGAGAAACCTGTTCCTCCCAATATCATGAATGAAGAGATAGACATTAGCAATCTGTTTGTAGACGACGAGCAGGATAAGCTATAACAAGTGGTCAACATGGATGTGAATGCCGTGACCAGAGTTGGGGCAAAGAAGATTGACCCCAAGATAATTCAGGAAGTTGCCCAGTCATACACCTGACAACTGGTGGAGAAGATTTGGACTGCCAAGAATCTTGATGAGTTATCAGATGTCCGTTTAAATGAGGCCAATCTGTTGATCCCCCTATTTGCAATAAAGAAATTGTTTCCTGAATTATCGTTGAATATTATTCATACCCTAGATTCGGCTAATAACGCCACTATTCACTCAGCAAATACTATATTACAATACTCTGAGTGTACATATATAGATATTCAGGTGAAATGAGTAAGGGTGAGGGTGATTGTCGACAGTGGAGCACCCATCAATATTGTGCTGACCAAGCTGTGAAGAGGATGAAGATCTCCCCGGACTTGGAACACAAGTGAGAATATGGAACAGCAGGGATGAACACCACCGTTTCCTGTGGAGTGTATAGTGCACTGCCACTATGATTTGGGTCATTGGTGGTATCTGCGCCAGCAATAGTTTTGGCAAACCAAAACTATGATATCCTTATCAGAACGGAGTTTCTGTGGAATTACAGAGTTAGATGTAACTTTGAGGATAATACTTTTTACCATCCTGGGTCAGACGTTACAATTGGTATACCAGAAGGACGGTGAAGTTCCATTGAATCGGAGAAACAACTTCATTAATCTGATATACAATGATGGCATTGTACCAATTTGATACCAATTAGTTGGTAGAAAGTGACGAGAGATGCCGGCGGAAATCCTAGAAAACTGGGAGATTCCATTAAGGATAAGAAGAAAAGGATATGAGCAAAATCCACAGATGACAAGAATTGACCGCATTAGAAGAATATCTAATAGTAGAAAGAGTCATCTATTGTGATATGCATGGTTTTGGATGAAAAAACAAATTGGATGTGTTGTGGTCAGGTCCATTCAAAGTAATCACCAAGACGGCAACAGATGATTACTCCATCAAGAATCTCTTGGATGGAAGAGTTGTAAATTGAGTCCACGCTAAGTATCTAAAGCGTTGGATCAAGGAAAAAAAAAAAGAGTTCCCAAAGGACTGATGAACCATTAAGTTGGTCATGTCCTGATGATTGGGTCAAGTCCAAAAAAGGACCTCTGAACCAATCTAGATGGTTAAGTCCGAAAAAATGACCTATGAACCATGGAAAACTGGTAGGTTTAAGTACCCAGGACCCAGTTGGGGGAAAAGATGGACCTCTGAACCAAAACAAGGTCAAGTCTCATAGGAAAAAAGTAGATTAAAGATAAAAAATTGAAAAAAACTATATTGGAAAAATGATTATAAAACTGCATAGATAAAAATCTGATATATTTTTATAATTTTATTTTTATTGATCGTCCTCAGTATGGGGATGATTACATCTATGTCACCTCTTGGGGGAGGGAGGATGGATCGCGGTAGGAAGAAACAGCCCATCAAAATTGATATGCGATTGGACACTTGTGAGGGTGAGACCTACACAAAACCACGTTCATTGAGCGGATGCTGAGCCCTGAGAAAATGTGACTAGGGGAAGGGAAATTGAAATGTGAGAAGATGCCAATTGCAAAACCCCAGAGTGGGGAGGAAAACAGCAATAGAGAAAGAGGCAATTGGCGAATAACCCTGAGTAATCCCAATATGGCACCATGCCAGAAGATTTGTCTTGAGCGCCTGCCGATGGGCTTCAATGAGGACACTGGACATGTGGGCCAGCAGCAAAGAAGGAATACTCAATGGGGGTTGTCAAATCATGCCCCCAATTAATGCCATCAGTGGAAGATAGTGATGGGAAGCTCTGGAGAAGAGGTAGTTGTGCAGAGAGTGGATTGCATCCTGCAAATGGCGACTATGGGCTTCATGGAAGCTAAAGCTGAATGACTGGTGAAAGCCAGGTGAGGCTGGAAGCTTTGTCAACCAACTTCGAAGAACTTGGCCAGCAAAGCGAAGAGCATAAGTGGCAGTATCCCAATCCAGAAGGTTTTCCAGATCAGAGGGATTCAGCGCTAATGTCAAAGCCTTGGTGACTTGGGCCTGGAGTTCAGCATAGGAGAGCTCAAAGTGTATGCTGTTCCCAATTGAGAGCTCAGAAACCAGTACAGCAGTTTTGTAGAATTGACTGAGTCAGAAGAGGAACTCAGGAAGCAAGTCTGACCCAGCCAAGAACGAATGATCCAAAATAACCGGCATGAATCTCTGGAGCATCAACAATGATGTTCAGAGCATCAGCAAAAGGAGCTGAATCCAGGAGGGTTTGAAGTCCAACTTGGGAATCGACTGCAAAGGAAGAGTAGGCTGAGAGTTGTTCAAAATGATGGCGAGCCTGGTTTCAGAGGGATTGGTTACCGTTTCCAGTAATTCAATGGAAGGACTAACCACTTGCACCATACTAGGCGTATGAGTCCTGGAAGGACCATAGAAGAGGTTCTGTTGAGCATCCTGATTCATCTGCTGAAAAGAGGCGGAGGTTTGGATCAGACAGACTGTTGAGGAGCTGCTGGTAGCGAGATTCTGAATTTGATATATAAGCTGGACTAGAGGGGGATGTCAGATTTATATAGAAGTTGACATTATGCACTCTATAATCCATTAAGCTCCAATTTTGGGGAAATTAATCTCAAAATTAATGAGATAAGCTTTCCAAGGGAAGAATTAAGAATGACTTACAGCCAAGAGGTTATGAGCAAAATAACGAGGGCAAATAGAAATAAGTATTCTTCCATCTAGTACTAAAAAAAGTATTCTTAATCAAGCTATGAAGCAAACATCGACGGCAAGAGTCTCCTGTCTAGGACAAGGAGAAAATCAGGAAATCAAGGACGCTGGACCAAAAATCCTGAATATGACAGAGGGTCATATACCCTGATGGGGGAAAACCGGATCCTAGGACTAATATCATCACAAGTAAATTGATCAGCCTGGCATGACAGAAGGTTGTGGGGACTGCGCTCTGATAAGGCGGTAGCAAGAAGGAAGAGAAAGAACGCCGTATCCCAAAGGTCGTCCCAAGCAGCATTGAGTATTGATGAGTGTACTCCACTTGAACCAATGAAGTATATGACCAGGTGTCTGAAGTGGTGTTCTCATGCCTTAGTCCTTTTCTCGCTGGAAATCTAGGCAAGAGGGGGGATGTGTTGGGATTTTTGCCCATGTTCCCAGCCTGCTAGATTACCTGGTGTTGCTAGGGGAAAATTCCCTAAGGCGAAGTGAATCAGAAATTGGTTGTCCCGAGTTTCAGAGGAACTACATTTGGGGGATTTTGGGATATTCGCCTGGTCATATCCATTGAGGATCAATCTGAATGAATACCTAAGATCTCATCGGGCAGAGTAGCCAACAAATAAGGGCATCTGATAGTGATTAACTATCAGGTGTACCAATTGGGATTGGTTTGGTTTCATCACCAACTGATTGGGAATGAATAGTGAGTTGCGAGGCGAGTAATGCCACCTGCAACTAGTGAATTGATCAGTTGTTGAAGTGACCTGCCATAATGGGTAATAAGTCCCATTACCTAAGCAGGTCGCTAGCCAATTATAGTTGATTCACTTGGATCGAGAGGAAAATGTTAGGGACACGTTTTCCAACTCTTTCCATTTGAAGTCTTGAGGATGTCCAACGATGGAATCCTAGCCAGGATGGGGAAGACCATCGCTGCTGAGACGAGGAAGGGTGACTCAAAAGCATTAGCTGCTGTTTCATTGAAGAGGTGTCAACCATGGGTTAGATGGCTGAATCCCCTACTATATAATTCCTTAGGATTTACTATAATGAATAACAGCCTTTTAGGAAAACAGTATTATTAGTATTATTAGTAATATTGTCAATTTGGTGTATAGTTAGACTATCAGCATACATTGTGAAGTTCCATCTCAAGGATATTTTTGCAGAAGTCAATAAATGGAAGACTCTCAAAGAGAAGAGTAGAGATCTGAGTGGGGATCTAAAGATGAAGGTAACCACAATAAGGGATAGCTTCTGACTGTGTGTTGGGCCAAAAGAGACTGTCACCGGGGTATCTGGACAAAGATTAGGTGGACAGGAATATAGGGAACAAATCCCTATGAGTACAACTTATAGAGTATTTTCAGAAGTACTGGCTGAATCGTTGGGCTTAATAATAGTTCAAACTTAACTACAGATAATAGTCTCCATACTATTATTGGATAATACATTCTATACAATGCAAAGTGCACGAGGAAATTGAACCTGTGTAGTAAATTGGTTACTGGGTTGACGACCAATAATCAACACTTAAGTAAATTTTTACAGTCCCCCTTTTGGGTTAGGCACCACTTTTTCTAAAAGGAAGAGATATATATAACTTATTTGTGAAGTTTTAAGTTCTGAAGAAGTATAAGAATAGTTTAGTCATTCTTTCATAAAACAAATATTTATTTAAATAGGTCAACATGTCCAGCTATTTTTAAGATTTATGATAAATTATAGGTGCACAAAATGATTTCTACATCCTGTAAGTCCCAGGGAACGTCCCCTGGCTGTTAGTTGGCCATCTTCCAATTCCTGAGTAAGAAGACACTGAAGAGGATGGAGGTACCTCTTGTTACTCAGGGCAATCTCACTTACATAGTAGAAAAGCGATGGGTAACAGCTCTTCCACTTTGGATCCCACCCCCAATACCCACACTCACCTTGGCAGAACTGTTATTGGAAATTAGCAAAATTTGTGCTTAGATTGTTGAACTTAAATCGGTTGGATCTAGATCAAGTGGCAATTTGGCTGATGCTCGAATCTCAAATGGCTGGAAAGGCCTGAATTAATGAGGTATTGGCCAGAACGCCTGATGGTTCCAATTTGATCAATATGCCAATCAAACAAAACACCTTCCTACAAAAGTCGTTGGGGTTCATCCTTGACAATCAGGCTATATCATTGGGCGCCATCGACGAGGGTTTAAAGCCCCCAGTTGGCAATTTGGGTGTTGTGGCCGATGTGAAGCCACTGACTGAACAAACGGTCCAGCAACTGAGCGCGGGTGGGTTGGGTGGCCCAAACCCATTCCCAACCAAATGGACCCACCCCTATGTGGGGTGGCCTTGGGGATTCCCAACGCTCATTAGGCCAAACGCTGTCATGCCAACCATTGGAATTGTAACAGAGCCTTGGTTCAGGTATTTGAGGTCAAACTGACAGTGACTTGGCCCACCACCAAATTTTGCGATGTTGGTTCCCAAGGAACATGCCCGCCCATTACCAAACAATTCGCCAGTTAGGTTAAAATTGAGGGTCCTGATCCTGGCTTTTAACTACCCCAATCGACCAATATTTAATCAGTTGTATAGCACTGAAAAAATTGTTGGTTGCTTTTCTTCCTTTTCCTTCAATGAAATTTTGCTAAAAACCTAACAGTTTTTTAATATCTTATCTGACCACATCCCTGATGGCATTTCCCTGGTGGCCCATCAGTCCATATACCAGATGGGCTCTACCAGTACTATTGGTCACTATTGCCCCCTCTGCCATCAATTGGGTTCAGCAAGTTCAATATTTTTTGGCTCTACAACCCCATTATCACTAACTTCTGGCAGCAATACACGGGTATCTTGTGGCCATATGTCCACCAATTGCAAGAGAGAATCCATGTCCTTACCGCCCCAGTTGAAATAGCCCATATGCCGAGGACCTCATTAAAACTATCTCAGTAATCCCACCCCCTGCAGCAAGACCCCCTGGGTTGGGAGTGGGTTCAGTGTGGTTTGTCATCTGGATCATACTCACTATTGTGCTACACCAACAGTTTGTCATTTCCCAATGCTCAGCTCCATATTAAGTCATTTGGTCAGCAATGCCTCTGGCATTCTGGTTTGCTTTTTGGGTGCTTATGCATCCTGACTGGCAGGCTGGTCTAAACTTCTTCTGCCATTTCCATGACATAATTGACCAACCATTAACTCCAGCCACTTCCGCCTTGTTCTTCAAACTGGGCGCTGTAGTGGTTACTCTTTATCAAATGAATGTGCAATCAGTAGTTTGCTGTTTGTTTGGTCACTTTCTGACTTTAGAAGAAGTATCCGCTCTACCTTGGTAAATCCTCTTCAATCCACCCAAGCTGCGCAGATTGCATCTCCTCCTCCTTCCACTAGCCCGGGGGGAAGTTCAAGTGTTTCCTCCTGGGAGATTGCCAATCAAGTTTTCAATGCACTTGCTGAAGTGCAAATGCTACAGCAATTGCGCTTAATAACACTTCCGCGTTATCTCATTCCCAACAAGGGCTCGCGTTGTTAGACGCTGTGGATGGGGATGCCCGCCGTTGGGTGAGAGGTCTTTTGCGCTCTTCCTCACAAGCAGGAGACTCCACCCCACTGCTGGCTGTCATGTCAGCTGCCCTGAAACCCCCTGTGTCCCAATCAGACCACCTATTCTGACTGATCTATACCATGGCAAAGCCCCTAGTTTGGTTTCTTTGATTTCTACCTTTCATGAACTGGCCCCCGCGTCAGGTCTATCTATCAATATGCTTCAGGAAATCTTAAGATCAGGCTTGGATTTGGGTTCCCTCATCATGAGGTCTGGTCTACTATCCAAGGATCATTAGATCAAATATGTGCCTCTGCAACCACCATCAACGCCTTACCCCATCATGTTACCCGTTATCAGAAGGCGAATTTCTTGATTGGATTACCCATAATAGATGCAGATGACGCGCCTATCTCCAAATTAGCAGTAGATTTGGGCACCAATCTTGCTGTAACCCCCAAGTCTGAGTTGGTGGGTACAGAGTTAACTATTAATGATTCTGTCTAAGCCCAGATGGAGGAAGTCGTTTCCCCCACCCTCATACTTCCAATATTCACTCCAGCAAAGGACCCCAACCTTACCCCCAATATGCTCATTATTTCTTCAGTCTCAATTGAGTCAGTTGAATCTTCCAATATACAAAATTTCGCTTATTTCCTTGTGCCTATGAAGATCAGTATTGGCTCGAATCATGTCTCCTTAAAAGCTCTGGTGGATACTGGAGCTGCGGGGAACTTCATGAGTGTTGAGTTGGTGAAACAATATAAACTAGAAATGGATGCGGGCTCCTCAGTGATGGTGGCCTCATCTGCTTATCAGTCCTCATATGTCGTTTGCCAACTGGTACCCTTTTTAATCCACCAATTCAACTTCTGTGATCATTTTTTGGCTATGCCAAACTTGGTGTTTCCGGTAATCTTAGGTGTAGGGTGGTGGCGCAAACAATAAGTGAAGGTCATTTAGAGTCTTATACGCTGTCATTTACTAATGATCATTCAGAGAGAGAATTCCCTCTGATTAACACCCTCAAGAAGATACAAGGAACCAGCTCTATCAATACCCTGGTTACCTCTGCGGGCATCCCAGCCGATTTCCCCAAAAGCTTAATGTGATATTGGAGAATCTTCAACATGGAAAAGGCGGATCGCCTGCCTAGTTACACTAGGTTCAATTGTGGGTTTTGAACAACTGTGGAATTGGTGAACATCACTTGTCCGTTGTAACCCCATACAGCGGAGGAAGAAGTTACACTCAATACCTGGTTGAATGATATGTTGAAAAAAGGTTGGTTATTTAAAGAGACCTCTCCCATCGCCTCTCCCATCATCTTCGCCAAAAAAGCAGATGGTTCTCTACGTCCCTGTGTGGATTATGGTCATTTGAATAAAACAACAGTTTCTGATCCCTACCCATTGCCTCTGGAGCAGACAATCAGCCAGGAAATTGCCAAATCCCATGTGTTCTCTAAACTGGATCTGGTGAACGCCTTCAACCAAATTTGGGTAATGGAATGGCAGGAATGGTTAACTGCGATCCAGACTAAGTGAGGCATTTTTCAATTTCATGTAATGCTTTTTGGCTGAAGAATGCTCCCGCTATGTTCCAATGGATGATTGACAATGTACTGGGTGACCTCCGGTTTACCTGTGCAGTTTCATACATTAATGATATCCTGGTTCACTCCTAAACTCCTTAACAACACGCTACTGACTTGGAAATGGTGGTGGTCGCCTTGCATAAGGCAGGTTTGTTTCTCAAACCTTCCAAGTGTGAGTTTTATAAGGAGGAGGTTACTTTCCTTAGGAACCTGGTTCTCAAAGATGGCTATGCAATCCCTCCCAACAAGTTAGATGCAATCTGAGAATGGCCAACTCTGACTATGCAGAAACAACTTTGGAGTTTCTTGTGAACCATTATTTTACTAAAAAAAATTTCCCCAGCACTTTCCCAGTTGGCCGCACCGCTCCACCCCCTTACTGGTAAAAACGTACCATTTTGTTAGTTGCCCGAATGCCATCAGGCGTTCAAATCAATCAAGGAGGTGTTCATGTCTCCCCCATTTTGAAACACGCTGATCCCACCAAACCGTATATTGTTGCATGTGATGCCTCATCTGTAGCAGTGGGAGCGGTGTTGCTTCAGGAGCACGATGATCTTGAACATCTGGCCGCTTACTTTTCCTGGAAGTTCACAGCCACAGAGCAGCCTTGGGCCATTTATGACAATGAATTGGCATCTGTTGCATGGGCATTAACTCATTGGCAGCATTTGTTGCAGGGTGCCCACCATGAATTAACAGTCTGCACGAATCACCAGGCCCTTTTATATTTTTGCAAACCCCAAAAATTGGCGCATTAAAAGCCTGAACCTATTGGGACCTGTGCAGTTTTAACTTTAAATACAAATTTGTTAAAGGTGCGCTTGATGTACTTCCCAATTTCCTAAGCTGCAGTCCTGCCCACTGTCCCTTGGAACCAGAGGAAGTGGATCTCATTACTGTGATTCCTGCCACTCAGATCCTGTCAATTGTTCCCCCCATTGTTTCCTCCATTGCTTTGGCTCCTGATGCCCCACTAGTGGCTCAGTTTTTAGCTGGTCAAATGGCCTGCCCTGAGGGTGTGGAGTTGGTTGAGCAGTTGACTCACTCGCAATAAAAACACTCCCTATACTCCTTAGAAGAGGGACTCATTTACTTCCTCTCTTGCATTTGGGTTCCCCCTCCTTCTGATCAGAGGTATTCCATGCACATCATAATCTCCCCACGGTCAAAATCCCAGTAACAAGAAAGGCATCAATTTGATCAAGTTAACCTTTAATTGGGAGGGTCTGACAAAAGAGGTTCTGGCTTGGATTGCTGATTGTGTTATTTGCACTAGGTCCAAGTCGGATTGTATTAGGAAAAATGGCCTCCTGCACCCCTTACAGCAGGCGGAGGGCCCATGGACCTCAGTGTCTGTGGACTTTATCGTTGAACTCCCCTGTTCTAATGGGTTCACAGCTGTGATGGTAGTGGTGGATCATTTCACGAAATTTTCCCCTTTTATACCTTGTACTTCCACAGTTTCATCAGAAGAAACTGCCCATCTTTTCATATGCCATGTGTTTTCGATGTTTGGTCTTCCCCAGGAGATCATCAGTGACCGGGGTTCATAGTTTACCATGCGGTTTTGGAGTGAACTCCTATCAATCCTGAAAATATCCCCCTGTCAATCCACGGCGTATCACCCTCAATCCAACGGTCAGACCAAGCAGGTCAATCAAGTCCTAGAACAGTACCTGCGTTGCTATGCTGCAGCAGCACAGGATACTTGGGCCAGTGACTTGCCCCTCACTCAATTCGCTTACAATAACGGGACCCACATGTCCATGGGGTTTTCCCCATACAAAGCAACGTTGGGTTATAATCCTTTGTTTTTGGTCAGGCCGTGCTTGTGGCCTGAGGTTCAAGCTGCCGCAGACCACGCTGCCCACATCAGATCAACTCAATCTTTAGTGAGGGAACACCTTACCAAAGCCATTGACAACTACAAGCAGTTCTCAGATTGTAAGCATCTTCTGGGTCATGATTTGATGGTGGGTTTCTACGTCATGCTTAATACCCATCATTTAAGAATTCAAAACCCTTTCTGTAAATTTGCCAGTAAACGCTCAGGTCCTCATTTAGTGGAGGAGGTATTGGGTAATGGGGCGTTCTGACTAAAGATTCCTTCATATTGGAAGCAACATCCCATTTTCCATGTTTCCCAGCTGTCGCCCTTCAAGTTTGCAACTCCCACGGAACCAGAACTGATCATTGTCAATAATGAGATAGAAGCCAAGGTATAGGCAATTCTGGCATCCTAGAAGTCGCGACGTTTTATCCAATATCTAGTGGCCTGAAAAAGGGTATCCAGCTTACAAAAATAATTGGGTCAAGTCGCGCGATTGTGCAAATTGCATGGACCTGGTTGAAGCATTCCATATATCCCACCCTGAGGCTCCTTGCCCCCCCAGAAAGTCATGATGATTATGGCTATCAAGTTACCTAAGGCACACAAGAATGTGGCTCTGGTGCAGTTTCCCAGTGGGGGTGCCCTTCCTTTGGAAAAAGGAAAGGGTAATGTAAGTCCCAGGGAACGTCCCCTGGCTGTTGATTGGGCCATTTTCCCGTTCCCAAGTATAAAGACACCAAAGAGGATGGGCAGTACCTCTCATTACTCAGGGCGATCTCTCTCACATAGTAGATGAGCGATGGGTAACAGCTCTTCTGCTTTGGATCCCACCCCCAGTACCCACACTCACCTCAGCAGAACTTTTATGGGGAATCAGCAAAATCTGTGCCAAGATTGTTAAACTGAAATCAGTCAGATCTAATTTGAGTGGCAATTTGGCTGATGCCCGAATCTCAAATGGCCAGAAAGGCATGAATACTGAGGTATCAGCTGGAATGCCCGACGGTTCCAATTTGATCAATATGCTGATCAAACAAAACACCTTCCTACCAAAGTCTTTAAATTCATCCTTGATGATCAGGCTATATCATTGGGCGCCATCGATGAGGGTTCAAAGCCCCCAGTTGGCAATTTGGGCGTTGTAGCTGATGTGAAGCCACTGACTGAACAAATGGTCCAGCAATTGAGCGCAGGTGGGTTGGGTGGCCTGAACCCGTTCCCAACCAAATGGAACCACCCTTATGTGGGGTGTCCTTGGGGGATTCCCATCACTCGTCAGGCCAAACACTGTCATGCCAACTGTTGGAAACGTAAAAGAGCCTCAGTTTGGACGTTTGAGGTCAAACTGACAGTGACTTGGCCCACCGTCAAATTTTGCAATGTTGGTTCCCAAGGAACAGACCGCCCATTCCCAAACAATTTGCCAGTTAGGTCAAAATTGAGGGTCCCAATCCCAGCTTGTCACTACCCCAATCAACCACTATTTAATCAGTTGCATAGCACTGAGAAAATTATTGGTTGCTTTTCTTTCTTTTCCTTCAATAAAATTTTGTCTAAATCCTAACAATTTTTTATTATATTTTCTGACCACATCCCTGATGGCATTTCCCTGATGGCCCATCAGTCATATACCAGATGGGCTCTACCAGTACTCTTGGTCACTATTGCCCCCTCCATCGTTGATTGGGTTCAGCAAGTTCAATATTCTTGCTATACAACCCCATTATCACTAACTTCTGACAGCAATACATGGGGATGTTGTGGCCGTATGTCTACCAATTGCAAGAGAGAATCCATCTCCTTGCCACCCAGTTGAAATGGCCTCATATGCAGAGGACCTCATTGAAACTATCTCAGTAATCCCACCCCTGTCATGGTTAGATGACTTAATAGTGAGAACTGATGCTAAAGATAAGGATGGGTGATGGGAGGCCAAGAAGGTGAAACTTCAGGCTCTTCCTGACCTGAAACACACCTTATACTAACGCTGGGTGTAAGCCAAGCATGCCCAGGTTGATACTAATGGGGTGCAAAACGCCCAGCCTCTTATCTTGGCCCAAGCACTGAAATGAACGATTTATGTTACAAATGAAGACAGTTCGATTTGGTTATTTGGAGAGAAAGGGTTCAAATCCCGTTCAAGTTATGAAATTTTAAGTTCGGGTAAAATATGGCTTCAATTGATTACTTTAGTGAAGGCACTTTTGGTGTATTTTACAAAATGGATGGAAGCGTCTGTTTATTGGAGCGTCAAGGCTTGGGCGCACTTTTGCAGAACCTTAATTTCCCCAACCACTTTAAATACATTCTTTGTGACCAACATTCCTCGTTGGTCAACTTTTAAAATAAAATTACCCGTTATTTTACATTTTACTAATGGTTCCTTGGGCTAACTTGGTGGCGGACCTCTTTGGGGAGGTCTCCAACTATGTGGGCCACTTCCTTTTATCACAATTTACCAAAATCTCATGTGCTCCCTTGGGCCGCCCAGGTCCCCTCCATATAAAGGCACCCAAGCCTACTGACGCCAAGTTACACTTGATTATGGACTCCCCTTTGTGGTCCACTCAAGCTGTTATGTTTCTCACTTACCTGGTACTATATGTTGCGCTCTACACCCTTGCCTGGGGTACCTTTTCACAGGCACCGTTTGAGGTGTCTTCTTTCCCATTCTCCTAATGGCTAGTTCCCTAGAAATGTGGGTTTGCATCCCACATCACCTTGCTGGGAACAAGAGAGTTACAGACACTCTCTTGACAACCCCCTGCAGCAAGACCCCCTGGGTCAGGAGTGGGTTCAGTGTGGTTTGTCATTGGGATCATACTCACTATTGTGCTACACCAACAGTTTTTCATTTCCTAATGCCTGGCTCCATATCAAGTCATTTGGTTGGCAATGCCTCTGGCATTCTGGCTTTCTTTTGGATGCTTACGCATCCTGACTGGCAGGCTGGTTTTTAAACTTTCTTCTGCTATTTCCATGACACATCCACGTTGCTTTCTGTAAACTCAATTAATATTGATCAGAAGAGATAACCTCTTACAGAAACGCTGCATATACCAGAGCTGAAACTTTTCTCTTCACCAAACATCAGCGCAACTAAATACTTATTTCAAACAAACCAATAATATTGGCTGATAAATTTATTTATATTCAGCTTAAAAAATTGGACAAAGCAAAAAGATATATACATTTTTTATAGTATATATAATTGCATTACCTATTGTAATGAACAAATTTCTTATATCTTCTATGAAGTTTTTTAAGAAATTAAACTAACGTGGTTTTTTTGTACTAGATGGTCCCAACCCAAGGGGGGATTCATCGATGTTAAACTAACGTGGTTTAATTTAGTTTTTTTATTCAACAATATGTACTTTTTTAAATTACTACCATAGAAATTTTTTGTAGACTAAGAAAGACAAATTAGAACACAAAATCAAGTTTATGTAAGTTATTGTATTTTGCATGAAAATGATTGATTTAGATGGTTTTATAACTTTTTACAAGAAATTAATATTACTATTTAAAAAGAATCATATATTTGACAACAAATTTATAGTATATATTAATAAAAATTTTAAACACATATGAGAAATATCATACTTACCAGAGATTAATATGACAATTGAGAAGGGTGTTTAATAACAGCTTTATAACGCATTTAAAATCTGACAACGACATTTAAAAAGCAGATAGTTTTCAACCCATTTAAATTTTCCAAAGTTAGACAAGAGCTAATTAAATTTTCTCAAGTTAAACTACTAGGCAGAGTGCTAAGTATAATAGCATATATATGTTGGACTTTAGGGCATACGCTGAGGTGAGGAAATGACTTCTTCAGACCCCATATTAGAGCTAAAAAGGTATATTAAATTAATCATAGGAATATTAAATAGTTTATACCTTTTATAGTTCAGCTATTTTTAGTCAATGTAGCAGATTTGAAATGTATCTATAACTTTCTTTACTCTTAATTACCTTTCTGTTATAGAAGAAACAAGCTTTGTACCATACAAAGAGAGTAATGTAAAGGCACTTTGATTTAAATTTTTCTTGCTATTGAAATCAGTTCTTTACATGGAAAAGTAGCTATTATTTAATATAGTAAGAAAAAAATACAATATAATAAAATAGTTTAAACTATTAACACTGGGTTATTGTAGCATAAAAATCATTATAGTGCAATCATTGATCTTATGTTTTCTTAGTATGATTATGTAAAAATAGTAAATTTATATATTGTATTTGACTCTGTAACTTATATTTACTAGTCTCAAGATATAAAATTTGTACTTAGCTAAGAAGCCTAAGTTATATCCACTAGACTTTTGTGTTATAATGTAAGTTTGCTTCTTTTCTACACATATTTTGCTATTTTTACAGTTTTGAATAGTTAAATTATGGTTATACTCTATAATGTAGTTTATTAATGATGAAACTATTTATACTTTCATAATATGTAGTTTAGGAAAACAATGCATTGTAGAACTATATCCCCTTAAAAGTACTAGTAGTATAGGCCAAATGGTGTTACCAAATGTTTTAAATGTACCTGCAGTCTCTGAGTTAAAATAAACCAGAAAATACTTCACTGTACACAGCAAGTAAGTGGACCTAAGAGAAGATGATTGTAAGATGAGAGATCAATAGGGTTTCACGTCTGGTTCTAGGTCCCAGATCTTCATATATTATAAGGGCAGACAATATTAAATGGTTTACAGTCCATATGAAGCATAAGCTTAGAATATTTGAGGTTGTTTTGTTAAACAAGTGTGCATTATATAAGTCTTCCTTATAGTAGATAAGATTTCTATTTTCCACAAGGTAAAAATCTGAGACCTAGGATAGTAATTTTTGATAGCATAGTGGTTAACCTCTTACTTGTGGGCACAAATTAAAATTAGGCACCATATTTGATGAAAAAGGTTAAAAGGTTAGATTGTTTTTATTTTTTTAAGTGTTGCGTTTAGTAAAAAGTCCTTAAAAATATTAAACAAAAAGAACATTACATAGGATTGGCAATGACGTTGTTATAAAAAAGTTGGATTAGTGCTCTAATGTATCATTGGTTACCTCCTCAGCAAGATGGTGAAGATGAAGTATTAGTGTAGGGCATACCAGTTAAAGTAAAACGTATTTTTGGCTAATAATTTTTAATCTAAGTTTTGTAAATATCTTTTTCATTACTTACTGTATAAAGTTTTTATCGCTGTTTTATGATTAGTTTAGCTGTTTTAGGTTCTATGGACTAATGTAAAGTTAATTTTAAGATATAAATAATAATGATATAATCTATAAATTGAATAGTAAATTCTCATTTTAAACTTTTTTCTTTAACTTTGTTTGCTCATTAGCTAAGTTTAAAAGAAGATAAATATAAAACCTTACTGAACCGTTATTTTTTTTTAGTACTAGATGGTCCCAACTACTGAACCGTTATTCTTAATAAGTTATTATTATTTAGTAATAGATGGTCCCACTAATCTTACTAGCGTATGTTTGTTTGAGTGTTCTCTGAGGTGGATCAAACGCTTTTTTCTAAAAATTGGGTGCAGAAACATTCACAATGTTGCTCATTTTTAAGTTAAATTGAGAATTAGCAACTATAGGATGTCAATTATATATAAAGATAAAATTTACCACAAAGATTTAATTTTAGCTGTTAAAACCCATCTAAAAAGTAGTATGTTATTTTATAATACATAAAATACATTCATATTTTTCTTTAAAGATGTATATAAAAAACGGACTAGTTAGGCTTGATTTAAGTATATTACTCAACATCTTTGTTATAAAAAAATACTTTTTAAGTAGTTGTATATAGTAAGATCTATATGTATTATAATTAAAAACTTGATATTTCAATTATGGCAATATATTGTACCTCAGGCTTTTAATGTTTGTATTTAAGTAGTTATTTTAATTTTTCATAAGCAAAGTTAAGGGATAGCATATTGTGCATATAACGTTAATAATGCAAGGTGAAAAGGGATTAAATGCTCCATATGATCATTTACCTAATTGTACTTATATTTTTTATAAGTATAAGAGTACATAGTTAGAACTTATAATCTATAGAAATTCAATGTCAATATTATTCTTATTGTCATATGACCAAAACATACTATAAATGTAAGGCTATCCCTTGAAGGAATAATCCATGTAATGCCTTATACCCTTTTTTCTTAAAAAGACTGCTTATCCCCGCATTGCCTAGATGTGTGTATGTTTAGTAGTTTAGGTTCTTGTTGTAAGTCCTGTGGAGCATCCCCTGCGTCTTAATAGGGAGTAAAATCCCATTAGAACCAATAAGGAGGTTAAAAGGCTGTTCAACTCCTCACCAAACAGGACGATCTAGCCCATATTGTTGATGAGAGATGGCGACAGCATACACCCTGAAGGTTGCTCAGAACCATTTTTCTCACCATAAAGGATTTGGTGGTGAAGATCAAGGTGGTATGCCAAGAGGAAGTTGTGATCTAAATCTTATCGCCTACAGGAATGTTCCAGCTCCCCATTTTGCCAGAAGGTTTTTCCCTAGACGAGTTCTGTTAATAAGTTAAGTCATTATTAATAAAACTAAATCATTGAATCACCCTGGACTCAAAATTGCTAGTCCAATTCCCTCCTTGCCACTAACAAAGGCAAGTCCACCCAACAGGTATGGGCGTGCCAAACAATTTAGTTTTAAATGGGACCTCCTTACTTGCCCTGGTCTTGCGCACAACCCATCAGCTGTCACACAAAAATTGGTGATGCAATAGGCGGAAATACGCCACCAAAATTTGGTAAAAAATTGCTTTAATTCTGGTTGGTCAGGTTGGATCCAGTTCAACATTAGTAACGCCCTAGCTTTTCTTTCTGCAGAAGATGGATTACATAAAATCTCTTATGTTTATGCACATCTCTCATATTCTCCACCATTCTAGTTTATAAGGAAGCAGTCCAAATAGGCTTGCTGTCACTTTAATTTATTCCCTACTTTCCCTTAAGGCTTTACTCCAATTATACTACTACATTTCTAAGAAGTTGTTAAGTTAATAAGTTCAAATTATTAAATATTTACTATTTTAAACAATCCTTGGATGATCCAAATAATGGTAGGAGGTTTTTTTACTCACTTCACACCAAACATCGTGTATGGTTGTACAAAAGGTATTATGGCTGATGCTCTGAGTGGTAATAGATTCTGAGTATCAGTACAGTCTGATTTATATCAGCAAGCTCCATGACACTTTTTCTAAGAAATTGCTTAGCTACATCATTTTAAAATGGCAGATTTTACTCCAGGTAAGTTCACCACTACTGCTTCCAAATTCCAAGTTTTTCATAAAGCTCCCAAATCACCCAGTTTTACAAAAAAAACTCTTCCTTTTTAACTTAATTTTAATTGTAAGATTATTACAGACTTGTATGAGTTTTAAATTACTGAATCCCAAATCTGATCTTCCCTTTTATTTTTTTTATTTTTTTAGCACTAGCGGTGCTCAACCCAAACGGGGGAGCTGCCATGCATCTTTATTTGAAAATGGGCCAAACAAAGAGATTATCATAAATTAAAAATGATCCTAATATAGTCCCTAGGTTATCAGCCTAGGAAGCTATATCAGAAGGCGAGGAAGCTTTGAGGAAACTTTTTTCCATCGCCCGCTTTAGCTGGTGGACCATGGTGGACAACATAGGGGTAGGGGCATCAGCAACATGGGGAATGAGGAGGTATAGCTGCAGGTTTTCTTCATTTATGAGGCCAGCGGTATCCATCGCCTCAATGTGTTGAGCAAGTTGATCTGATCTTTCCTTTTATAATTCCCCAAAATCCCCATTTCAATTTTTATGATTTATGTTGTCAAACAGGCGATGAACATCCAAGGGTGAAGCGGCTACTCAGTTAGAAAATAATAAATATATTAGAGACCTTAATTAGGGTGCATCAATCATAAAGTGCACCATTATCCCTCCTTACCTCAATTCTTTTATAAACTTTTCATTTTTAACCTTTCCTCTCAAGTGCTAACTGCGGAACATCTGCAACTTAAGTTGTTGCAGTCCCAAGAACAACAAGATAATTCTTAAACTCATCCCTATATAAAACATTGTATCAAAAGGAGATCGCTGGTCTATTTTTGCTTTTGCTTTTCTAAGGTTTTATAAGGATTTTTCTTGGTGATATTATCAAGTTTATCCATCTTTATAAAAAGAATTTTTACATAATAACGCGCATTGCTGCCATTTACATGCACTTACAAAGATGTATAACTCATGGTTGGCAAGAGGGATTTAGGACCTTATTTATACTAGTACTTAGTTTCTTAGTTACTTAGTTGATTTAATGGGAATTTCAAGTTTGCAACCAGCACTAAATTGACTTCTCCTGTTACCCACATCAAACGTTGAAAGACTAAAAACTTTGCAATTTTCTAGATTTTGGAATGTGCGCACAATCCCTTCTGTGGCAGATTATAAACACCATTCTATCTTGTCTCAATTTGATTTACTTTAGAAATATTCAATCTTAGGGACGTTGGAGTTATTGATGTTTGTTTCTATTGTTTAGGTTTTGCAAGTTAATTGACCAACCATCATTTAATGCAATATTAATTTAATCTTCTTATAATTATCTAATACTCAGAAATAAGATTTGATGGCATAAAGAGTCTTGTGCACTTAACCCTTGAATTATAAGGAGTGCTGATTTTGTATTAAATTACTTTTGGTTCTCTCGCTTTAGTGCTGTAGATTTATAGATATGCAGATTGAATCCCATAACCCCACCAGTGAAAATTCTACCCCTTGACCAAGTAAACACACTGACTCTTGGCCTCAGCGTATTAAGTCCCATATGATGCAACCCTATCTTTACCCTTCACTTTGTCCTCACTCCAGCGTAAAAAATTTAGTATAAGAAATAACTATTTTAACATGACTATATGCAGGAATCTTGAATGCAATTGGTAAATTGCAACTACAATGGAATTCCACTGAGCCTTACGGATTTGCTCAATTAGTCTAATATGGGTTATTAGTTTCCTAATCTACCACTTTTGAGTGCTGCTTAGTACACCTAAAAATCATTAATAGGAAATAGTAGAAAGTTATATCTGGGATGACTTCTAATATGGAGGACCTTTTTTCCTAAGTTGGTAGAAGAACTGTTAAATGAAGCCTATCATAGTGAGCAGTTGAGCCTTTGGAAGTACCTGATACTACATTGTGCTCTTCTGTTCTTATACTAAAAAAGAACTCTTGCAAGTAAGAGTTTTTTAGATGATTTAATTAATAAGGTAGCTGTCCTCAAACAGTTCCTTATCTCCTTGAGCTTTATAACCTGCGCCTTGAACTCTGACGCCCAAGCACTAATTTAAGCATGGGTTTGTTATTTATTAACATTAGGTTGATCTATTTATGGAATTAAATCTCATGTTTGTTGGCTATTAATGTTTTGGCTGTGATGATCCCCAGCAGTGTTTGTAAAAATTCAATTATTAGTTTAATTATCACCATTTGTTTTCTTATGTGGGCTGCCCTGGGTTTGTCACTAATCAATAAGAGAGTTTTTGTAGTTAATGAAGTGTTGACAGCGCATTTTTTGGCAGTAACTTGCAGGGCATACTGCGTGATGCAACATGCTATTGTTGGGTAAATGGTCCCATTACCTAAGAAGGTTGATATCTTAAAAAGTTTAATCTGCTGGGGTTGGATAATGGCGTTGAACATGTTATTTCCAAATCCTACCCATGAAGGGTTGTAATCTAGTTGGGGGTAGACCCTGACTAGATAAAAATGTTTATCATTCAATATGACTTTTTAAGTTAAATTTCATTGGCAACTGATGCCATTCCTATTGGGGTGCTAACAGAAGAGATGGGCACCAAATTTCCTTTTTACCCCTTATTTAGCATATTAAAGAAAGACATTACAGTAAGAAAAGTATAAAGTTATACAATTTCAATTGTGCTCTTGTAAAATAGCTAAAGAGATGGTTTCTATTATCTAAGCTTTTTATACTCAGAACTCTTGTGTAAGATTGTATGGGAAAGGTCCCTTGTCCATTTAGTTCTTTAGTACTCTTGTGTAAGATTTAAAGGTAGTCTCTTTGGCTAAATTGTTTCTGAATTTTCAGAGGAAAGTTTGTCACTACCTTCATGTAGGATCATACCTAAGCAAGTTAATACTTTTGTTGTGAGAAAACTCAAATGGATAGTAGTCTTAATATAACTATCATTGTACCCATATCATCAAGGAACATAATCACAATTGAGCTTGTGCAGTAAGCCCTAGAAAAGTTTACAGCCATAAAGTGAGTATATCCAACATCAATCTCTCCATATATGACTATTAATATAATTCTTATCACTTTTATAGTTTTTTTCTAAAACTTATACAAAACAAATCATGAAAATCATTAGTTTTTTACTAAAATTTTTTTAATTTATGAAATTTTAATATAGAAAACAAGATTATTACAAATGTTAGAATATATTTGTAGACAAACATAAGCCATGACATCTTGTGTATAACATACATATGTCATGGTTTACCAATAGGGATTAAAGGTGATACTAATTTGTATTGATATTTTCTAGATCACCATTCTGAGAATTTTGCACCACATAATTAAATATCTTCAGCCAGCACTTTTTGTTAATATAACAAAGAATCAAAAGACGCTCACTTCTTTATCCTAAAATTTTTTATAGACTACCTTAATAAAGTGAAGCGCATATTAGGATAAAAACCAAGATAGTTCTAATAGTGATTTAATATGCATAAGATTATTGCAGAGACTTTAATCAGTAAAAAAGTTTTTTATAATTTTTTGAAGATAAATTAATATAAAAAACTTATCTTCATATTCCCATAAATTAGTTCTAATGTGAGTTGTCATAAGATACATGATCTTACTATAAATTTTAAGATAACTTATATTACTATTAATGAAAATCATATGCTAATAAATTTTTGACTAAAATGACAAATTGTACTTCTTTAGTATAAGGGTGTTAAGAAATTCTCTTATGCTCAAATGTAGGAGCCCTGTGTGTTTTCAAACTACATTATAACTTCATTATGAATCATTTTCTTATGCTGTTTTGCAAGTTCACGCTGGTAAAATGCTCATAAAGATGCATAGTTAAAAACTTTATTACTATAAACTTTTTAAATTAGAAAATAAGTTAATTTTTTTCTTCAATTTAATCAATAATGAAATAAACGTTAAAGGACTTAGTCTTTGTATATGGAAAAATGAAGAAGTGATTAACTTGAAGATTTGCACTTGTATCTTATTAGTATAGATATGTCTGCGTCTTAAGTGACTTTTATTGCAAAAAAAGAAATCATCATAATTGAGTTATACTTGATTACAATATGAAAATAGAGATCAGTTTCAGTAATTGTTACAATTTTGAGTTATTCTAGTATTTATGGTGATTTATCAAAAGGTGGAATAGCACAGTTGATTCAAGCAACATATTCCAAATTCTACAAGCCTTTGAGCCTGATTATAGGTGCATGTAAACTATAATTTCCAATACTCAAATTTTGGGTGCAATTTATACTCTATGTTTTCTATGTAAATTTCTTAGTAATAAAAACACTCCTTACTTCATGTTGTAAATTGACCTAAAAAAGATCGTGTTAAAGATGTAATTTAGTTTTTAATTGTTTTATCTGCTCTCAACCCAGATGTCAGTATAAGTTTGAGATAAAGCCTATATATCCTCTTATTAGTTATATAAGTTGCTCTTTAATAATCAAACTGAATATGCTGATGACTTAGTCTTTGTTCCTCCTCACAATTTGATTAATTTATCTTAAATCCACCTCACTTAAATTTTTTATATCTATTCTAAAAGATCTCTTTAACTTTTTCAACTGCTTGTCAGACATTCTCCTTCTCAACTTTTGGAAAAGAATGTTGGAGTCCAATCTTTGAATAATATTGTGGTTATCAATGATATGAATACCAATGGTGAAAAGACCTTGGCAGATTCTCTGTGGAATCCTATCTATCAGGAAAATATGATTTATACCCAAAATTGGCGTAATAAGGTAAGAACTAATAATAGGATTGCTCTGACTTCTTGGCCAGAATTTGAGGTGTTCAATATCGCATGGATCTGAACTTCCTCAAGGTGAGAAGATTTTACCCATCAATGATTGGGTGCAAATTAACAAATCATTACCACTCAGATCTGAACCCTCCCAAGGTGAGAAGATTTTACCCATCAATGATTGGGTGCAAATTAACAAATCATTACCACTTGGATCTGAACCCCCCCAAGGTGAGAAGATTTTACCCGCTGGTGATTGGATACAATTTATCAAATCATTACCACATGGGTCAGTTTTGCCACAAAATATTTATCTTGATCTGATAGGCTGAAAGCCTATATTTCCTAATTTGGATGACTCAGCTTTATAATACTTTAGCCCCAAATTCCCATGGCCCCAAGGATCAGAACTAGTTTAAATATGATATACTAGTATTGAGAAAAGGGCCTTTTCCTGGTTTGCCCCACATAAACAATAAAAAACATAAAAAACTTTAACAAAAAGTAAAAACTTAGTTTTCTTAAGAGTTTATTATTTATTTTATTAATAATCCATTGTGGGATCCAGTGGCACATAGCACCAGCGAGCATAACCTTTGCTGGATTCTGACAATTTGGTGCTCACTACAGGGGCACGCCTGTACACTAAACTGTGGTTATTAACATGGAGGCTGTAAACGTGAGCAGCTCTTCTGGATCTTCTTTAACTGAATCACGATTAGTTGCTCTTGAGAAGCAACTAGCCAGCTCTTTCTCCGTCTCAAAAAGCTAGAGCAACGGCCATTCAAATTACCTATAAAGGACAGATACACCCCGGGTGAAGGGAGCATTGCTTCCTTTTTGTACGTTTATGAAGCTGCGATGGATGGCGCCACTGATAAACAAAAAGTTCAGTACATTCTTCCCTGTTTAAGCCGAAAAGCCCAAGAGTTGATCGTTCCTCACCTGGATCCTCAGCACACCTGGCCAGATGTTAAGAAGGCCCTCTTGGCTGAATTTGGATCCAAGCAGAGCTTATACAGGGAAAAACAGGCTTTCATGCGCCTTACCATGTATGAGGGTGAAACCCTTGTTAGTTTTGCTGAGCGTTTCTATCTCACTGCTCAAAGGCTGGCTACGTCTAACCTGCTTACCCTGGATGATGCTATCGCCACCATATTAACAGGGTTAGCTTCACAACCCTCTCTCGCCAGGCATATCATATCAGTGAAACGCCACTTTACAACTTTCCGTGATATAAAAGAGGCTTTGTTAGACGTCGCCCATATTCCTTTAGGTGAGCTGCGGCCTATTGAACCGTTGGAAGTGAGGCCACCTGTGCCTATTCTCCCTGCAAAACCTGCTGCTTTGGTGCGACTTAAAACGGACATCCCTCATTCATGCAAAGCGGAGATCCCTACTGTGGTTTCCCCTTCAGCTCAGCCAATAGGTGCGCGCTCTAAGGGTATATCCTCCAGAACTACTGGGGTTGTGAAAATGCCGGTTAAAGCGAAAGCTAATTACCCCACCTCTCGTGGCTGTCTCCCCCACTTCAATTGCAACCTTGCCCATGGTTGAGAATACCCCTGAGGCTGACTCTGAGGGGGTTATGATGACGTTGGGTACTACTTATTGGGAGCTCCCGCGGAAGTGGAGGTCCCTGATCGCCTAAATGCTGAAGGAGTAGATGAAACCACCATACCTGAGGATACTTACCTCCGCCAAGTTATAGGTTGTATGGAAACTATTGACACAGCCAGCGATGCTGATCAGCTCCTATCGAGCTTAATTCGCCCTTTACAGCGAGGGCATACCATGCAGTCTATTCTGGAGACTCACCCTGAGACCGCACGCAAATTAACCTCCACTTTTCATCTCAAGGAGGTCTTAGCGCTGTCAGCCAACTTTGGAAGCACACTTACCAAGGTTGAAGTAGTTGTTCACAAAGTCCAGGTGATGGCTATCCTGGATACAGGTTCCCCAGTGAATGTAATCTCATCTCAGCTGATGAAAAAGATTAAACTGATGCCTGACCTGGATTATGCCAAGGAGTTTGGAACTGCGGGCCCAAACAATACCCGCGCCCTTGGCGCTTACTCCTCTCTTCCCATTCGCGTTGGGAAGCTTATCCTATTGGCCCCCGCTGTGGCCTTAGATAATAACTCCTATGATATGCTCATAGGTACTCAGTTTATGATCGAGTATGAAGGCATCATCAACATGAAGCAAGGGTTCCTATCTTTAATGAACTATGAAGTTCCGTTAGTCTTATCCAACAAAGAACTCATCAAGAATGACTACACCTGCCTGGTTGAATACCCCTTTTCCGCTTTGCCTTTACATTATGTCACCTCTGGGCGCAACACTAAGAAATTGCCTGATTCAGTGGAGGCTAGCGATGGTATTCCATTTTATGCGGCAGATGAGGTGGTGATTAAGCTGGGTGAACAACGAGTGGTTGATACGAAAATCACGCTCCAAATCCCACGCCACTGTTTGTTGCACCTCATAAGTGTTGAGGGCCTTAGTCCTTTGGAGCCTCGTGTATTACCTGGGCTACTAGACCCCTGCCTATCAGCGACCTATTACTCTACTGTTGGGAAACCTCACCGCAAAGGACATGATCATATGGAAACACCAAGAGGTTGGCCGAGGATTTTTAATCCCTGTGGAGGATGTTGAACAGATCCACTCCATTGGCTCAATGGCAGATTTGGGCCTGCCAACGGACAACCTGGTGTGTACCTTACCAAACGTCCATATCTCGAATGAGTTAACCCCAACTGAGCTAGAGAAAGTTCATAATCTCCTTGATGACTATAGCGACATATTCTCCAAGTCAGCTCACGACTATGGCCATATGAAGGGCTGGTGCCACTCCATTGATGTGGGTGATGCCCATCCCATTTGGTCAAAACCATATCGCAAGTCAAAGGTGGAGGAACAGCATATGAGGACGGAACTCACACAGTTACTGGATGCGGGGTTGCTAGTTCCCTCTCAAAGCCCTTGGTCTTCCCCACTGTTATTAATTAAAAAGAAAGATGGAGGTCACCGGGTAGTCATGGACTACCGCAAGCTAAATAACCTCACAAAGAAGGATAGCTATCCTATCCCTTGCATTGATGATGCCCTGGCCCAACTATCTGGCTCAAATTTCTTCTCAGCCATGGACTTGGCCAGTGGCTATTGGCAAATGGACCTTTCTCCACAGGACCAGGAGAAATGCGCTTTGATATGCAGTGAAGGTCTTTTCCAACCCACGCGATTACCCCAAGGGTTGTGCAACGCACCTGCCTCTTTCCAGCGTGCGATGGATCACATCTTGCAAGACTTAAAGCTAACCTGCATTATTGTTTATCTTGACGATATTACTGTGTTCTCAAAAACCTTCAACGACCACCTGGATCATTTGAAGGAGGTGTTTGGAAGGCTACGTAAGTCAAATATCAAGTTGAAACCATCAAAGTGCACTTTCTTTCAGCGAAAATTGGATTTCCTTGGCCACACCATTTCGCAAAAAGGAATCCAACCACTACAGAACAAGGTCGAAGCCATTGCAAATATGCCTCCCCCTAAGAATTTGCGGGATATACAGGTGTTTCTAGGGATGATGGGGTATTACCATCAGTTCATCCCTAAGTTCTCACAACTCAGTGAGCCCCTTGTTCGCTTACTGAAGAAGAATATCCCCTTCCAATGGGGCGCTGAACAAAAAGCCGCTTTTGAGACCCTGAAGCAGCTACTACAACGACGCCCTATCCTACGGCACCCAGATTACAAAAAACCCTTTATCTTGTTTATGGACGCCTCGGACTACGCCGTTGGGGCCATCTTAGGCCAACTAGATGAAAATGGTATTGATCATCCGGTATCTTATTTCAGTAAGATGCTTTCAAAGCCAAACGCAACTACAGTGTAACAGAAAAGGAGTGCCTGGCTGTTTTGTTGGCTGTAAAGCACTATCGCCCTTTCCTCTATGGGACCACCTTTACTGTAGTTACTGACCATGCTTCATTGAAGTGGTTACAAAATATGAAGGACCCTACTGGGCGGTTAGCTCGCTGGGCTCTAAAGCTCCAGCCTTATGATATGAAAATTGAACATTGTGCCAGAACTCGTCATATGAATGTGGATGGGTTGTCTCATCTGCCAGTCCTCCACTTGGATAATAGCGAGGCAGAAAGGTTGCATGATCTATTAATGACTCCCAATGAATGGGAGGATGAAGATGATCCAGTTCAGAAGATGTTAGCCCGCCACTCGCGCAACACCAAAGCGGAAAATGGGAAGTTGTATAAGCAGGTGGGGGCGAAGTGGCTGCCTTACCTCCAGCCCTCAGAACGCGTACCTGCCATCCTCAAAGCTCACTCCATTTTAGGCCATGGAGGGGCAAAGAAAACTTATGAGTGGCTTAAGGATCGATACTATTGGGATGGAATGATGGAAGCTATAGTTGATGTCTTGGAAGCCTGCCTTATGTGCAAGAAACAATCCAGTTTCAAGACTAGATACCAGTATCAACCAACTACCCGCAACAACCTTTTCACACTATTAGTTTGGATGTCGTAGGTCCCCTTCCACAGTCTACCAGTGGCAACCGTTTTATCTTAGTAGCCATCGACCACTTCACTAAGTGGGTTGAAGCTGTGGCGCTTCCTGCCCAAACAGCTAAGGCAACTGCCACTTTTATACATCAACACATTTTCGCTCAGCATGGCTGCCCCCAAGTACTACTCTGTGATAATGGCAAGAATTTTACCTCCAGAGTAGTCAAACTCCTAGCTACCTCCATGGGAGCCCAACAACTTTTTCAGCTCTGTACAATCCATCTACCAATGGGGCAGTGGAAAGAGCCAATGGAACCTTAGTTTCCATCCTATGCAAAATGGCCTCTTCTGATCCACTTCACTGGGATCAATTCTTACCCAGTGCCCTTATGGCCTACTGGATTAGTTATCACCAGATTCTGAAAATGTCCCCTTTCCAAGTTTTGTATGGCAGGGAACCAGGCATACCTGCTCTTCTGGCTAAGGATGTCTTCTCTAAAGGAGAGGAGCCTGAGAAAGCCATGTGAAGGTTAGCTAACCAAATTATTCAACTCCAAGCTGAAGCTATGACCAACTTAGCAAAAACAGTGACTAAAGAAGGGCAGGCTGCCAATGAGCTCCGCAACCCCCTTCCTACATTTCAAGTGGCTGATAAGGTGTTATACTACCATAAACGCATCACCCCAAGAAGCGGTAAGCTTGGTTCAATTTGGGAGGGACCTTTCTCCATCAGCTACAAAAGAGGCAATGAATACTCCATCAAATCATTAGCCATGGGAGTTACCATAAACTGGGTACATGGCTGTTTCCTATGATCCTACACTCCTCCCAACATTCTTGAGGGGGGCAATGTCAGACATTCTCCTTCTCAACTTTTGGAAAAGAATGTTGGAGTCCATCTTTGAATAATATTGTGGTTATCAATGATATGAATACCAACAGCGAAAAGACCTTGGCAGATTCTCAGTGGAATCCTATCTATCAGGAAAATATGATTTATACCCAAAATCGGTGTAATAAGGTAAGAACTAATAATAGGATTGCTCTGACTTCTCAGCCAAATTTGAGGTGTTCAATATCGCATGGATCTGAACCTCCTTGAGGTGAAAAGATTTTACCTTTTGATGATTGGGTGTGAATTAACAAATCATTACCACTCAGATCTGAACCCCCTGAGGTGAGAAGATTTTACCCACTGGTGATTGGATACAATTTATCAAATCATTACCACACATGGGTCAGTTTTGCCACAAAATATTTATCTTTGATCTGATAGGCCAAAAGCCTATATTTCCTAATTTGGATGACTCAGCTTTATAATACTTTAGCCCCAAATTCACATGGCCCTGAGGATTGGAACTAGTTTAAATATGATATACTAGTATCAAGAAAAGGGCCTTTTCCTGGTTTGCCCCACATAAACAATAAAAAAACATAAAAAACTTTGACAAAAAAGTAAAAACTTAGTTTTTTTAAGAGTTTATTATTTATTTTAAATATCCATTGTGGGATCCAGTGGCACATAGCACCAGCGAGCATAACCTTTGCTAATTCTGACAGATATTGGTAGACCCCAATTTTAGTTAAGTTTGGGGCATTTTAGGTAATTTTCTAGGATCAAATCCATCAGGGATCAATCCAGGCGAATGTTTAAGTCTCAATGGCAGAGTTGCCAACAAAATGGGGGCATCTAAGAGTTGATCAATGATTAACTATCAGGTGTAATGGTTGGGATCAGTTGGGTTTCATCACTGACCAATTGGAAAGTTAAGGAGCAAGTTGCAAGGTGAGTGATACTGCCTGCGACTAGAGAGTCAATCAGTTGGTTTGCAACCTGCCATAATGGGTAATAAATCCCATTGCCTTAGCAGGTTGCTCATCAAATATATTTAGTTCGCTAAGATCAAGTAGAAAACGTTAGGGAAACGTTTTCTGACTCTTCCATTTTGATCTCAAGGATGTCCAGCAAAGGAATCCTGACCAGGATAGGGAAGACCATTGCTGGTGAGACAATAAAAGGAAAGTTCAATGAAATGACTGCCGTTTCATCAGAGGCGCCAACTGAGGGTTGAGCGCCAAATTCCCACTATAAATTTCCCTGATAATTTACTTTAATAAAAACCTTAGAAAAATAGCCTAATTCATTATTGGTTTTAGTTCTATTCATCTTCAGGAAATTATTGCTTGTGAGCTTTAATTGGGGACTCTTTATAAGGATAAAGAGTAAGTATTGAGGATCCTTAGAAGATAATATGAGATGAGATAGAAATTACTGCCAACTTTGTTTCACCAAAGGAAAGGCTGTAAATTAGGGATCTGAGCATGGATAAAGTTAGGTGGTATAAGGGTATAATTCCCTACTGAAGACATCAGGAGTATTTCAAGGAATAATACAGGTTGAGCATAAAACCAAAACCTAGTTATCTATTCAACTACAGATAATAATCTTCATATAATTATCAATTGTATATCATATCATCAGACAACACGAAGAGTTCATAAATTGAACCTATGCAGTTATAAAGTGGGTGATATTATTTGTGAACAAGCAACAAAGCCCCTAAATTTTAACACATTACATCAGCAATTTTTAGAAAGTATTATTATTAAAATTTAGTTTGGAATTATACCTTAATTATTATAATAAAACTACAAGAATCTAATTTCTTTAGTAATATTTGAAAAATTTATAAATATATATAAAACCCATATATGTACTATAAACTAGGAGATAAACTATCCTAATAAATGCTTTGTTATAGTTTTTATTATAGAATACATCTAGTTTGTCACATCATTTTTTACCAGAATTTTACCTTAGTTCTCCACTACTTAATTATGAGTGTATAACTCTTAAAAAGAATGTTATAAAGATTAAAAAGGGAAAGTAATCTAGAGCTATCAAATAAGAAGAGGATCTCTAATAAAATTGATATAAATGCGAGAAATATATACTTTGATACTGTCTGGATTAATTTGTATTTTATTTGAGGTGGGCCAACCTGGGGACGATACCACACCAATTAAGGTGGAATCAAATAAATTGTTAAGGAGGAGAAAACCTGGAAAACCTCTATGCATGACATATGATAGGCCAGGAACTTTATGGACCGCCTTTGCTATTTGCTATCTCAGTTTGGGGCATTGGTGCACAATGCAGACACAGTCATAATTGTCCCCTACCCAAAGTTCATTTATCAAGATCAAAATCAGGGATGCAGTGGTAGAGGGTCCATATTTTAACACTGTGATATCCTCCCCTTGTCTGTCTGGCTTAATTTAGATATTATATTAATGTTTTCAAACTTTATATAGTACATATAGTATCTGATATTGAATTATTATAAACATGATAATGTTAACTTTAGATATAAAGAAATAATAAAAGCTTAAATGTTTAAGAATCTATGCCATTGAAAAGTGTAAATATAGAAATAGGTTTTAATTTAAAGTTTAGTTATTTGTAAATTTTCATTTCTAGATCTATCAACTACTAATAATATAATTGTTATTAAATAATCGTTAATTAAGTAAAACCAAATGAGAAGCTTCTACTAATATAATGTAAACGAAGATTTCATAAGATCTACTATAGTAATAGTATCACAACTTTATGTTATATAGAAGTACAGTAAACCCCCAATTATCTGCAGTGCCCTTGCCACCTAATTCTGAGTATAATTGGGGTTTTACTGTAGTTACATGGGTCAACTAGCCTAAGCTTAAAAGCTATTGCTCAATTTCAAGGTATTTCCATAATTAGGGTGGCACAGTTTAGTACAGTAAAGCCCCAATTAGTGGAATTGGGTGGTACAGGCACTGCTGATAATTGGGTTTTATATTAATCATTAATACTTATAGTTATAATTATTATCTAAAGTGAAATTTGTAAAGTTGCATCCTATCTAGGTAGGTTTTTAATCAACTATGACTAACCTCTCTTAAAATTAAAATAAAGCCATAAGATAATCTATACTACAAAATGTTAAAATAAAGTAAACATTCTGAGAAAGTTAGAGTTAGAAATATATAAACCAATATTTAGTCAGATTGTGAATAGCAGATATATCAATTTTGAGCCTAGATCATTTATTGGATAAAAACATTGGCTTTACATTTATAATATCTCCACTATTGCTATCACTAATCCTAACCAACATCACAATTGATATTTGACAAAGGCATTTGTTAGAATATAACAGAAAGAGTTGTTTAAAGGTAATTACCCTATACTATATAAAAGTTCTATATTAAAAAATTGGGTATTACCCTCTTCTAATATAATACATAAAATAAATTAATCAAATATGCTGTTAATCCTTCCATATAGTACTCTATAATTCAAAAAAGGTTACATAAAGCACGTGCAAAACTAAAAAAGTGCATTCTGCACAAAAAATGAACAAACAAGATATCTTATCAATAAATAAAAAGACCTCCCTATTTTATTTATGTATATAGCATATATTAGTTAAACCATTTACTTCTCTTTTGATATTAGATAAATTTAAAAAGGTAAAGTGCTCAGTTTTCATAATTTTGTGAGCTCAGGCTTTAATATTAATTGTCAACAGTTTAAACCTGCCAGCTTCTTCTTGCATAAATATCTATATTATATATGTAGTATACTCTATCTTCTAATTATATTTTTTATCTAAAAGCTATTCAAACATTTATATTCTGGTAAGTTTCAAAGCCAAGACATTTCCCGTTTATGTTTAACTATATGGTATGATCAGTAGTAAAGTAATCAATAATCTTGAAAGAAATTCATTGCAAGACTCTTTGATATTTACTTAGCTTATGCCTAAGATTTTGGCTTTACTAATGATGTAGACTTACATATATAAAATTTATCTTAAATTCATAGTGCCTTTATTAATGCTCTTTTGTTCCTAATTAAAGTATAGTACTATATTACTTTTAGTAATATCTTCAATTATTTAAGGTGGGCAACCTAGGGACAATATAGCACCAATTAATGGGGAATTAGAAAATAAATAAATGCGGAAGGGGGATAAATCTATAAACTGTCATGGTTAAATGACATGATTGTGGTAAAGATTGTACTAAAAAGGATGAGAGGGAGGAGACCAAGGGGATCAAGTTTGTGAACCTTCTGACCTGAAGCACACCTGTACCAACACTGAGTAAGGGCATAATATACCAAGTTAGTTCTGGGGCTGCACGTGGTGTCACAAGAGCATCACAACCTCAGCTCTGAAGTATGCCAGTTATTTTTTAATTATGATGAGATGTTAAGTTTTCAATTAATTGAGGCTTTTATTTCTATTTGGTTTATCAAACTGTCAAAGTTGAAAAAACTAGTTACAATAAATTAGGGAAGTGTAAACTCACTTGAACTATAGTATAACAATGAATGGTAGTTTGAGTTTATTGGTTGGATTGGGCGCAGTGCCTCACCTGATGGAGATGATATCCTCCAATTCTTTAAAAGTAGTTGTTTGAGACCAACCTTCTTTGTTGGTTGACTTGTCTAAATATAAACTACATTTGTTTTGGCTTTATATTAGGTCCCTTGGTTTGACCTCTTTGAAGACCTCCTGGAGAAAATATCTAGTATAGGTCATCTTATTCTGTCTAAATAAGCTATAAATTCTATTTCCCCCTGGGAAATCCTGGACCCCAACAAATGAAGCGCCCAAGAACCCCAATAGTGATCTTCACTTGGTCATGGAATCCCCCCTGAGGTCCAACCAAGTCCTAACATTTTTAGTTTACATATGAATTAACACAATTTTAAACAACCTTTCATTGCGTTTCTTGTGTACTAGCACATTTTGTGGTGCCCTCTTCCCTTTACTGATTTCAGTTTGTTCCCTAGTTGTGTGGCTGTGCATTCTGTACCACCTCTCAGTAAATTAGAGATTTATGGTTACTCTCTTGACATTAGCTGCCAATCCTTTTACTATACATGCTGAGAATTGTCCATGTGGGGCTGCCCTGAGCGTGAACTGAATGCTTTAGCCATTTGTCACGGTCTCTATGCCGCTCACCAATTCATTCTCATTTCGTTTACTTTATGTGCATCTCAGCGTTATCCTCACTACAGTCAACTGGAAAGTTACCACGCTTCTGGCTCATACCTGGTGGTTCTGAACCCTTTAGGATCCTTTTGGTGTGATTCTAGGACATACTCCAGAAGATTATTCTGAAATTTAACATGCGTTATCTTCCATTGCTTCAGAAGCTTCTATTATTAGATTAAAACCGTTTCCAAGAGCCCTCTCATATGGTGAATTTGCGGTATCAGATGTACCCCAGTGCAGCTGACTGGGGTTTCTCAGTGTTCCCAGAAAAGCTGCTTTTGTGGAAGTATGTAGAAGGTTTATTCACTTTTGGAAGAATGTTGCCCTGACGTTTCATCCTTCAACTCCTTCTATGATTCTCTTTTCTCTTCCCCATGCTGGACGCCCTTTATAGTATAAATAAATATACTTGCTACTGGGCCAGACCTTACCTCTGTCTGACATAGTTAAATCGTCATTTCTTTGTTCAACTTTTGATACTTCTATGAGGAACGCCCCAGTATGGCAGGCTTCTCCTGCCAACTTTAATCATCTAATTGAAGCTCTGTGGGGTTTTTTGTTATTCCCCAACTGGAAAAGGGCAGGTATTTTAGTCATCACCTTTTCACCTGGGGAGATCACTATGAATACTGGCCTTTAAAACTCATGTGCGCCTTTAAGGTGGGAGGAGTATTAACCTTCCATTCTTTCATTTTGGAAAAAAGTGAGGGTGTGTAAGGGTCTAGCCTCAAGTCTTTAGGTGATATTTCTGTCAATCTGGCTGCAATGATGTCACCCACAGAGTCACCTATAGTAACAGTGCTTAAAACAATGGATTCTTCTTTGAATAGGGCTTGGCTCTCCATTGGTCCTCACTCTGTTTCAGTGGAATTCAAGAGTTTGGACAACTCTAGCCCTAATTTTAGACCTGATAAATAATTTTATATGATTCTCCCTCTAAGCATATTCTGGGTAACCAGCTGAACCATCGATGGGTGCTAGCTGTGATGGTGTTGGATAGCAATGATCAGCCGGCTATCAGATCAGATAGGGTGCCATTGAATCCCAAAAATGCCATTTTTAATAAAAATATAATTCAAACAAGCCAGTCATAAGCTCTTGTAGGCTCATTTTAGATCCAATTTTCATTTATCATATTACACCTAAGAACCTGTGCTTGGTTACCACTAAGATTCGCTAGATTTGGAGGTTGAAAAGGATTAACTATTACAATATGCAGGTAAGTATGCTTCTGCTAAGATTACTGTAGGGCATTTGTTCTCAGTGTGAAGGTGGCTAACAATTTTCTCTCCATTTTTGATGCAAAAACTTATCCTGGGACCATGATTATGCCTGACAAAGATTTTACTTGAAAGTCTTTTGGCTTTAACTGTGTTTAATGATGCCTGTTCTGATTACTATTTTCTTTCAGCTACTCTTTCTTCCCCTTTAGGAAAAACAGAACAGCTATCTAGGTGGATACCTGGCCTTTGAGATTTTTATTGACCAATAACAAACTGACTACCTTGATTTAAACTAATTTCCTAGTGGTATATTTAGGCCAGAGGCCTCCCATGGTATTTTCACACTGAAGGTTCAGGATAAGTAGATTATCAAGTTGGCAAGTATCACTTAGATGACCGTTTACTGCCAGTCAAAAATCTACTGTATCTGATTATTTTAAAAGTAAAGTGGTGACGGAAAATGTTTTACCAGAACCAACCTAAAAGCCTTAATCTTGACGTTTACCCTGAAGAATGGGCATGAATCAGTATTCCGCTTGTCTCAAGTTAACGCTCAGTGTAACTTGCTTCAATGGCCAAAGGTACACAAACTCAGCCTTTCACCTCTGCTGAAACCCAAGCTTTGAGGTAACTTTCATTCTTGTTTGAAAATAAGCTCTTCATTTGATAAGCCTTCTGGTAATGTCTTAACAGTTTATTTTGATTATAAGTGTATTTAATTTACTGTTGACCTAGTTCACATTTCTTCCTCATTTTTTAACTTATGGGAGAAGGCATGTTGTAACTGGGTTTGACCAAGCATATGAATGCCATATTTTTATATCTCTAATTTCATACTGTAACCAATAATTAGAATGCAGATTTGATTGATATAGTTGCTATTATGACATGAAGCCTCACTTTATATATAGTTGATTAAAGTATTAATTAACTTATAAGCTGATACCTAATTTACATCAGCGCATCTCTCATGCCTGAGCATATTGGCTTCTGACGCTGTGGCCTCTCTACTTATATCGCCTCCTATTTTAAATTAGTATGTTATCCTACGTTGTCCCCATGCTGGTGTAAAGCCATTGGTAATGGGGTCTTATATTTGAAATGGTAGTTAGCCACTGATATGACTGTATCTGGTGTATCACATCTTTATATGGAAATGCTTTAGCTTTAATCATTCGCTTTTTAAACAAATTATGATATTACAGATTTAGTCTGCCAATTCAAAGGTGCTGCTTAGTAACCATGGAAAGCACCAATGAGATTTCTTGTAGAGTAGTCATAGCTGAAGATGATTTTCAATGGGAAGGGAATCTTTTCCTGGAGAAGCTGAGAGTCCATCTAGCAGAATTCTACTAGCATCATTGGGCCACTGAAAGTATCCAATACTGCAGTTTGCTCCTTTGTTTTCATTTAAATAAAACCCCTATTTCTAAACATATGAGTTTCTTTTAGTTTTTAGTCTAGATTACTGTCCTCATACAGTACCTTTTAAAATTGTTTGTTTAGCCTGTCTGTTGAAATTATGATGATGCTGCGCTAATTTTAACATGTGGTGCATACTACAGGGGATTAAATATGTTCTACTGAGTCAAAAATTATTAATATGTCTTCTGAAACCATAGTGCAAACTCCTTTACCGCAGGGGTAGTGTGACCCTCTGAAGCTGTAGTGGCTGGCTTGAGGTCCTGCCAAAATTATGCTTCCAAGTTTATTAAATATGAGCAGATGTGATATCTCACAATGTCTACTTTCTGATATCATACTAGGTCATGATCAGCAAGTAAAAGATTTAGTAAAAGATATGGACGGTGCTTTTCACTCCATTACCAACTTGTATCAGGTGCTTATATTCTTATGTGTGGAACATAAAACTCAGGACTAAACTGTAAAAACTCTGTTAATTGAAAACAGAGCCTTGAAAGCAGATTTTCAGGCCATATATTTAAATGGTAATTGATATAAAAATTACGTTACAGGCAGAATGCCGCCATTTTTATGAAATGTTGAATTAAAGTCAAATTGGCTGTTCAGCCAAATATTCGCCAGTGTAGATAGGGTCCAAAAGTTCTGTAACCCCTGTTGATGGAACAGGATATTGATCCCTCCATTCTGACTGTAGGTGCTCCTGGGCACTCAGACAATATCGCCAATCACCGCCATGTCATTCCCTCTCCTTGTAATAGTAACTGGGGAAGTCAGATAGGGTCACCAAAGGGTCCTCAGCCCTGCAGCCGTGGAAATCAATTTAAGTGCAACCATGTTAATTCACTAAAGTTTAACAATAAGACAAATGTGCATAATCCTTTAATCTATTTGAAATCAGTATGGCTGGAGTGCCTGAGACCATTAAGTTGGCAGCGTTAATGAACTCGTCAAACTCCAAAAATCAGGAGTTAGTTATGCCAAAGTTAAAGAAGGCTGGTGTGTCCTACCCTAAGGCTAAGGATCTTTCTATTAAAGAGTTCAACGGAGCTGAAAGGATAACCACTTGGAAGATAAAATTACTTAGTATATCATTTAATAGAGATAAAACTATTCAAACGTTTCCTTTAAGTTTTTATTTGAAAGTGCAGATGCTATTTGGGGCTAATGTTATAAATATCTTTGACGCCTAATCGCCATCTTCCATGTCTGAAAGTCCTACACATAATTGTATAGTGTTCTGATATCAGTATTGAACGAGGAGAATGATAAATCTCATACAGTTAATTATCTATGTCAATGAGCCAAACTTTTGAGACATCAATTAAAATCCAAGGGAGCCTCATGACCCATAATCATGGTAAGTCTTTATAAAGCAAGGATTTTCTTAGTCTTCTGGCCCTTGTACTTATTGTTCTGATCTTACTCAGATCACTTTTTACTATTGTAAGAACTTAAAAATTATGCCATTCACTATCCAAAAATCAAGTACTAGATTTAGATTTCTATTAGTGAAACCAGTGTGAAAAAGACTAGGTAAAAAACAGGCAAAGTAGAACTAAGTTTCTCTACCTCCGCCCTATTTAAAAAATCCCAATTATAAAACATACTCAGACTTTATCTTTCATCTGGAAGAAGGCTTCAATGATATGTTGCTCCTGGCAGCTTAGTGAGTAGTAGTTGATGATTCAGTAATTGAGACTAGTCACTTCTGCAAGGAAAGCAGAATCATGTTGGTGCCAGAAATAGTATTGACCCCTTCCATACAAACAGCTAAAGCACAAGAGCTTTTGGTTGAATCTGGTGATATCCTCAACTGCAAGGGGTCCAAGTTGCGATACCTATTGAAGTTTCTAAAAGTTAAATCCCTCATTAAGCTAATAGATCCAGAATTGTTTGAATTAAGTAGACACATTGGAGGTCCACACAATTAACGCTCCAGATGCTTAATTTCTGATAGTATCTAAATCAATATTAAAGTAAATAAGCTCAAGGTCAGAGCTATCATAAATAGTGGAGCACCAGTTATTATTGTGTCTACCAAACTGTTTAAGAGATTAGGCCTCCCGCCAACCATAGATCTTCAAAAAGTATATGGTACAATGGGACCCCGTACCAAATGTCAGAAGGATCTTACAGTGCCTTTCCATTGCAGTTTAGTTCCTTAGGTTTATCTTCTACTTCCATTGTTTTTGCAAACCAGCAGCATAGCTTCCTCCTTGGAACTTATTCCTGAGAACCTATGGAGTTAAAGCTATTTTAAAGAAATACACTAGAGATTATGGGCCAAACTCTTCTGCTATTTTATAACTTGAAGGATGAGATCCCGCGCCTAAAACTCAAGGAGTAGTAATCATAATTATAAAGGTTGACATAGTCCTCACCAAATATCAGTGACTGCATGGTCATAAATGGCAGTTACCTAACCAGTTCAAGGAATAAAGTATCTCGTTACAAGCTATTATAGCCTGACCATTCTGGTGGTCCATCTTATAATTTTGAGAAATGAAATTGATTTATAAATCCCCTCGGGGTTTTATGGCAAAATATTTGTGCCATTTTATTGATATAGACCAGAACTGGTCACTTCACTGGGGATTAATCTTCCTGACCATGGCAAGGTTCAGGTACTACTAGCCAAACTATACGAATACCCTATTTAGATCCAGTGATATCAACTGGTTGCATTTGTACACTTGATACCAGTTGAAGAAGTCCAGAACATCTATGAGTTAAATCATCTTGAAAAGTAGGTCTAATGACTTTACTAAAAAATCCATTTGCTCTTTAATAACTCAGGAAAGCCTCTTTGGGTTAAATGAGAAGGATAAGGAGCAAGCGCTTTTTCTTTTAAAAAAGAACATTGCTATTTTTTCAAAGGAGGATTGCGATTTGGGTTATGCACAAGATGCACTACATCATATTGAAACCGGAATCATCCACTTAATTCCTTCATTTTATTAGGCGTTCCAAGGAAGCAGATGAAGTCGTTAATGCTGAAATTAATCAGCTTATGCATTACGCGATGTTAGTGCTCTCTAGAAGCTTTGGCCTCCCTGGTGCTGGTTAAATAGAAAGATGGTTCCAACTGCATGGTAATAGACTATTAGGAGCTTAATAGAATTTATAAAAAGGACTCTCATCCTTTACCATGGATAAACATTACACTAGATTGCTTGGGTGAAGCGCAATATTCTATAGCAATAAATATAATTTCTAATTATTGGTAGATAGAGCTGCCCAAATAGGAGCATGAGAAATGCGCCATGATTATGGCTCAGGGCCTCTACTAGCCTATGAGAATGCTGCAGGGGCTGTGCAACGCCACTATGACCTTCCAGCATGCTATACAAAGTATCCTCGATGATTTAAGAATTTCATGCCTTTTAGTTTATTTAAATGACATCAACGTTTTTTATGACATTTAAAAGATCATCTGAAACACCTTAAGAAAGTTTTTTGCCAGTTCACTAAGGCTGATATTAAGATCAAGATATGTAAGTGTAATTTTTTCATGACTGGAATATTTTGGTTTCATCATTGATAAATATGGCTTGAGGTTCCAGCCAAATAAGGGTGAAGAGATTAAATGCATGGCGCAACCAAGTACCAAAAGTGACGTTCAAGTTTTCCTTGGATTTTTGGCTACTATAGCCAGTTTGTAGAAAACTTCAGTAAGATAGGTGAGCCACTATTACACTTTCTCAAGAATGGAGTACCTTTTGAGTGGACCAGGAACTGTCATCTAGCCTTTAAGAACTCAAGCTTTACCTTACCTAATCTCCACTGTCAATGTACTTAACTTTGATAAGCTGTTTATTAACCAAATGGACTATTCTTTCACTGCCATTATGGCGGTGTTAACTCAATATGATTCTGATGGAATTAAACACACAGTTACATATTGCAGTTGGACATTAGTTGTTCATGAAAAAATTATGGCGTGACTGAGAAGGAGTGCCTGGCAATCATTTACACATGCAAACAGTTTTTGGGATCACATCCAAAGTGTGCATTTTACCATAGTAACTGATCATGATTCATTACATTGGTTTAAGAAATAAAAAATTACAAAGGACAATTAGCCCGCTGGAACCTGAATAACAGGTTTATAATTTTGAAATTCAGCACTGACATGGCGTAAAGCATCAAAATACTGATGTACTATTGCACCTGCCCACCGTTGCTTCAATGTTTGGTTTGTCCATTTATTTATACAATAAAATGTGAATTTATAATTATAACAATGAAACAACAGAAGTTTAGTGATGTATAGAAAGATTAAGGAAGGATACAGTTGTCCAAAACTGGAAGCTTTATAAGGTACTAGTTTATCAGCAATTTTAGATACTTCAACCAACAGGTGTGCTGATATTTATTATTGGTGCCCACAAAGTGATGGTGCACAGCATATTCAAGAAACTTTTGAACTATTAAAACAGCATCACTATTGGGTTTCTATGAATTTTGACATTAATAAGATCCTCCGCTGTTATTTGCCCACCCCCAACGTCAGGGATTCTGGCGCTGCTTCAAAAGCAGCAGCCAATCAAAATTTAAAAAAATTAAAAATTTTGAAAATTTGATCAGATTACGGAATCCTAAGTTGATGGCTGAACCAGTTTCAGCTGAGCTGCCATGGTTGACAGCATGTGGCCAATAAGCTCTGGCCACATCCCCAATTCTAGTGGCTGGCCCAGCGCTGGCCAAATCCAATCCATTTGAGGCTCTTAAATGGATTGAGGAGGATAAACAGCCGTGCCACATGAAACCTGTTTTTGCTTTGGAGGGGTTCTTTGTTGACCCTCCCAAATCACATTCCCGCCATTTTCATCCAAAAAATGGGTTTCCCATTTATAAAAATACTAATGATATGGCAGTTGTGGCTGCAGCTGACTAGCCAACACCCTCCTCTGCCAGCAACTTCATGGGGCAATGGAGCCCCTTGCCGAGGGTATTCCTATCCCCAATTTTCCTCATGATTTTGAGGAAGATGCAAAGTATGAAATTGAGGAGCTTGCTTTCAGTGCGAGCTGTGCTTGCATCAATGCAGCAAAAACTTCTCTTTTTGACCCCAATTATCCCCAAACCCAATGGCGCATCAAGTCATTTACTTGTGTGCCAGCTCTCATCAATTTTGCTGAGCATCAACTTGCTCAATATATTGAGGTGATGGACACCTCTGGCCTCATTAACAAAGAAAACCCACAACTATACCTGCTTATGCCACATGTCACTGATGCTCCTACCTCAATGCTTTCTGCCATGGTCCGCCAGCTAAAGCGGGCACCAGAAAAATGCTTCTTCAAAGCCTCCTCACCATCTGATATGGCTTCCTAGGCTGATAAACTAGGGGCTATATTAGGATTATTTTTGTTTATAATAATATCTTTGTTTGGACCATTTGCAAATAAAAATGCATGGCGGCTCCCCCTTTTGGGTTGAGCACCACTAGTACTAAAAAAGATCCTCCGCTGTTGTAATTAATGTCAGGTGGAATGTTCCTACTGGAAAGCCAATTCTTATCAACTGGTAAAACCCAACTTTTCATGACATAATATTTCTAATAACATTGTAGGCCCTCTGGCTAATACCTCAGGAAAATTTAAAATATATAGTTGTGACTACCAATCACCAAACCAAGAGGGTGGAGGCCAAAGCGGTCTAGGATTTAGGCACCACAATGATGGCTAAATTTATAATAGAGATATTATTTATCAGCATGGTTTCCCTTAGTTTTTTTGAAATATAAATGACTAATTTCACGTCACAAAAAATATAAATTTAACTTTTTAATAAGTGTATCCATGTAATTATCTGCGCCCTACCATCCTGAGACTAACAGCACCATCAAATGGGTGAAGGGTACTTTCATTAGAAATTTTTACAAGATTAATTGGCAAAGGTGTCTAGCTGAATCCTTTTCATGCCTATTTCATTTTCGCTTATAATATACCATATCACTCAACCACAGGTATTCCCTGTTTGCTCTACTTTATGGAAAGCAACTGGCGCTTTCCCAATCTTACATTCTTGTATCAGTCAAGAGGCCCTGACTCCCGCGAAATATTTAGAAATTCTGGTGAATACTTTAATTCAACTACAAAGTGATGCATATTCCAATGCGCTACTTTAAAAAAATTATGTGAATGAGATAATGCTGTCTTATGACGTTACCCCATCTTTTGTGGGTAAATTTTATAATATAATAACCGTGGTTCCAAAGAACTAGAAAGCTGGAAATTATCAAAAAGATTCTTTTAAGATCATTATGAAGACATTTACAGATGCATATACTCTGAAGGATCATGTTAAAGGTCACCTTATCAACCAGGTGCATGAAAAGTTATTAAATAAATTTTAGCAGAATTCCAGCCTGACAGCCTCAAGTTCTCAATATGTTAAATGGCCCCCACACATCTTTGCTACATGACGTTTGGTCAAGTGGGGGTAAATGTTGTAACCAGTTTTGACCTTCCATCTGTATAACATATTTTATATCCTTATTATACTAACTAATGTAGATAGCAGATTCAATTTATATAGTTGCTACTATGACACGCAGCCTCAGCTTTTATATGTAGTGGCCCAAGTAATAATTTAATATTAAGTGGATCTTTAAAGTCCTTCTGGAACGTCCCTCATTCCCTAAACCTATTGGCTTTAGATGCTGTGGCCTCGCTACTTTTATTGCCTCCTAATTTATTTTAGTGTGCTTTCCTATGTTTACCCATGCCAGCGTAAGACAATTGGTAATATGGTCTTGAATATTTATTATGGCGGTTAGCTGGTAATCTGACTGTATTGAAAGCAGCTCATCCTTTTATGGAAATGCCTTGACTTTAGTTATTCACTTTCTGACCAATTTGGTTATCATGAACTTAGTCTTTAATTCAGAGGGGCTGCTTAGTACCATGGAAAGCACCAATGAGATCTTTGGTAGATCAGGCATATCTGAAGGGAACTGTCAATGGGAAATAGGTCTTTCCCTGGAGAAGCTGATAGAGACAATCTAGAAAAAATATTACTAGCAAGCTCTAGGCCACTGGTAGCATCTGATACTACAGTTTGCTCCATTATTATAATATAAATAAAACCCCTATTTCTAAATATTGGTTTTCCTTTAATTGTTTGGTCAAGGTTACTATCTTCATACAGTACCTTGTAATTGGTGTGTGTTTAACTTGTGCGGTGTAAATACAATGCCGCTGCATCAATAGTCACAGAGTTAGTCTTTAATGTTTGGGTTAGAGAGCTTTTAACAAAGTGAGCCATATTTTAGTTTACCTCTCCAAAATGGTCACAATTTTTATTTGTGGAAAAAACTGAACTCTATGCCCCTGTGTGGAAATAGTAACCTGAACACTGTTACCATACCTGATCTTCATCCAATATTGATGGAGGCACAAATTGCTCATTATTTGGAGAAGGTAAAGTTTTCTCCAAATAAAAATGTTTGAATGATTTCGACCTGATTCACATCAAAATGAGGCAGGAATGGCTCACTGCATTCCATACCAGAAAGGTATCATCCAATTCCTTTTCATGCTTTTGAGCTTAAGAATGCACCTGCAATTTTCCAATGTTTATTAAAGCAGCCTTGTGAAAGTTGGGTGTATGCGCTGAGACCTAAATGGATGACATTATGGCGTTTTTCTTCAATAAAGTATCCCATGAGACTCACCTGCAGCAAGTAAAGGAGAATTTGTGGGCAGAAAACCTGACGCTGAAAAACATTATATGTGAGCTTTTCAAGTCCAAGGTCACTTCTTGGAAAAAATCGTTTTTGAAAAGGGCCGCATGATCACTTCATACAAGGAGAAGACAATTTGCAACTAACTGGCATCAACCTCAGCTAAAAGAATTGAAAAGCTTCTTAAGTAAATACACCTTCCTTAATAAGTTCACACTAAGGCTTTCTGAGGTAGCGGCGCCTTTTTATAAGGCTAGTGGGGCCAAAATGCTTCAGTGGTCCTCTGCACTGTAGGATGTTTTCCAAGCAATGAAGTAAATCCTGCTTTCCACATCATTTCTTCATCACGTGGACGCTGATAGGGAGTTTATAGTGGCTATCGCTGACCAACTTTGCAAAGCAGATGCTCTGTTACAAGTGGGCGAAGATGGAGTTGAGCATTATGTAGGATATTTTCGAGTGAAATGTCCTTACTTTAGTTTTATTATCTTGTTTATAACAGAGAACTACAGGCAGTGGTGGATGAACGACCTATTGACGTCATCATCTACATGATTTTCCTAGCACTCCACATTTGTACAGATCATTATGCCCTATTGTACTACCATGCTCCTCATGTCCTGACCCCTCAGCTAAACTGGTGAGATAAAAACTTTGCCCAATTCATGTTCCATTTATGATTTTACAAAAGTTTGAGCATGGTTTGGGTGACGCACTGAGTGAAACCCCTGCTTTATCTCCAGATCCCAAGTAGGTGGTGTTGAACAAAAGCCACATTGGCGATTCCTCCAGGTAATATTGCATACAAGCAACCCTCAACTATATTTTTCATGCCAGTTCTTGCTTTCAGGGGAACCTAGAGGAGAATGGTATATTCAGAAAGGTCGTCCTTTCTTAGTCCCTAAAAGCATAATATAATATGGTTCTCGCAAAAAGCAGTTAAATCAGGAGGATATAACCAAGGTGTACCAAGTAAGGGTGAGATGGTATGGTTTCAGTGACGCTTATGGGATCCCTCCAGACCACTCCGCCTGGAAATAATCAAGGATCACCATGATGGTATTATGGTAGGGCAATCCAGGAAGGCGAAGATCTTAAATCTGATTCGCTGTACCTATAACTGGATTAGATTGGATGCACAGGTTGCACGACAATCTAAGGTTGCCTGGTCTACATTAAGATAAAACCAAACTGTGAGCCTCTTGCTGGTTTTTAAGTACCAGTTCAAGAGGCAGAGAGGCCCTAGACTTCCCTCTCATTCAAATTATTGTGGAGCTACCTGCATCAGAGGGGTATGACGCTTTCATGGTAGTAGACTGGTTTACAAAAGGCGCTCATTTTATTCCATGTCACACCCCAGTATTGCAGCTCAGATCGTCAAGCAAGTGTCTGTGACTCTCTTGTTCCTGGAGAGGTGGTGAGGAATGGCTCGCCACACAACTAGGGTACAGCCTGCTAACAACAGGGGAAACAAGTCATTGCAGAGGAGGCCATTACCTATTGGCCCCAAGGAGAGATTATACAAAACTAAATTAATCTTAAAATACACTAAAAATGCAATACCTGGTTGGATTACATGGTGGTGTTTATAACCAGTTGGGGATCCATGTCCAGGATCTTTGGGCTTCAATATGTAGAGGTCCCAGTTCCACCAAAAGCTTTATGGGATCAGACTATAGCTGAGAAAGAATGTAATGACCTACATTATTTGAGACCTCCTCCAAGAGGCTAGCAAAAATATCAATAGTATACTCATGAAAAAATAAATCAACTGGAAGTTTCATTATAGATCAAGTTTACCAATAAGGAAGGTTGGTCTCAAAAATTATTATTAAACAATTTAGGAAACCATCATCCTTTGGGCAATGCATTGCACCCCATTGAACCAATAAATGCGCCTTTTCATCCATCATATTGTAGCTTGAGAAAAGCTTCCACTCAAGATTGACTGAAGCTGTGCCTTCCAAGAATTAGCAATATTTTAAAAACTGAATGGGACTTGAAGCCCCAATCACCAATTAAATTTAAAGATCCATATAATTCTTGATAGAGCTGGTGAGACTTAATGCAGCATATGGAACGCTTATCTTACCATTGTGCACCCCAAGAACCAACATGAGCATGTCTTGACTTTATCCAGCGTTGGTCCAGAGTATGCTTCAGATCAGGCAGGCCTGCCAATTTTTTTCCTTTTGTCATCATCACTCAGCATTTTTCTACAATATGTACCCTCAATGTTGTCATTTAACCATGACATTACCCTCTGGTCTTTTTGGGGCTACACCCTTATTCCAGGGGCCTCAGCTATGAAAAATTTCTTATGGGAAGGGCCAGCTTCATGATGGCGATACCTATTTACCCTCAAGTCCTGCTGCCCCTGAGAAATGCTTGTGTAATGCATCAATAAGTATTATGCTTGGGCGCAATTGTATGCTTTTAACCAACTTTTTTCCACAGCATCAATTCCTTTCCATGACCCAGGTACTCAAGCCTTTTTCTTAAATGGTGTGAGGCTATAATAAATCCTCTACTTCCCACTCTAGTGTCCCATGCACGAGGTATGCATCTTTGGTCTCTAGTGAGGGGACCCTCAAAAAAGGTCAGCTTTCTTTTATAAAACACAGCAAAGATCAAAAACGATAGTGAAGATCCAACTGGTATGAGGCATTACCCACCTTCAAGACAATGCGGTAAGGCCCTATCTTCTTTGGTCCCAGTTTATTGCATTGTTTCTTAATTAAAATATTTCTAGCATCAAGCATTACGAGATCCTCCTCCTTGTATTCTGGACCACCCATCTCTTACCATCAGCATTATCCTTAAAAATCTTCTTAACTGTATACAAATTAGTGTTGGCCCCTTGGTGTACTTCCTTGAAGGACTTGGAAAGGTCCACCACCGCTTCCAAATTACCCACAGCTGGGCTTCATGTTCAAAGAGGGGTTAATCCCATAGTTGGAGAAAGATGGAGAAAACCTAATTGAAGCATGCTGGGCGGTGCTATAAATAGATTAGGCCATTGGAAGATAAGAAATCCAACCTAAAAGGTCAGCTGCAGTAACAATGCAAGAACTGTTCAAGCACTGGTTCACTTGTTCTGTCTGATTTTCTGATTAGGGGTGGTAAGCAATAGAATGGCAAGGATGAATCTGAAAAGTTTTAAATGACGTTACCCAAAGTAAAGATGTGAACTAGGGTTTACAACACTAATAATCTCTGGGGCACCCCATAGAGGGAAACACATGTTAAAATAGATACCTTAGCTATCTGCGCCGCCATTACTGTGGTGTTAATGTAATGAAATGCTCAAACTTGGTAAGCCTGTACACCACTACAATGATACCATCATACCCCTCTGACAAGGGCTACTCAACAATAAAATTGACTAAAAGGGAAGTCCAGGGTCCTTATCAGGATTCCTACCCAAACTGTAAATTTGGATGTGATAGTCTGATGAGAATCAATCCTAATCCATCCAAATAACCCAAACTTCTGTTGGGGATAATCCCCAACGAAAGTTTGAAGACTCTCAATATCAGTGATCGACCATAACTTATGCGGTCAACTATTGCTCCTTGGAGCAATCTAATCTTGGGGTTCAAACCTGATCCATGCAGTGAGCAAAGCTTATTTGACTGATATAATTGGCCTGCTTCATGATTCCCTATTTGTGTGAAATTATAGATATAAGCTTTGACTGCTTAAATTTTTACTTAGGCATCTTCCTAATTTTCTTTATATTGTGGCTACTAGATACCAAAAACTTTACTTTCTTCTTTTCTCAATTATGGTTAAAATTGGTATATTTTTTGGAATTGCCTCGCCAGACTAAGTATCTGGTATAAGGCTTCTTGACCAAAAGAAGCGCAAGGTATTATTCAAAACCCTTTAGCTTCAGGTCCCCTGGTCAATGATTATCAAGGGATACATGGTAACGCACACTCATGATCCTGACATTACTGGTGCTCCCTGCCAGGTACACCCTGATTTCACAGTGAAATTATAAAATAAAAACAAAAAATAATAGCAACAATGGACAATAACGATTTGGCTTCAGAAAATGCCTCAGATCGTGAAGTTACCCACTCAACGACTGGGCAATCAATATGCACTTGGGAGATACAGTGGCCAACCGCAATATTCTGTTCCTCACAATCAATAGAGATAACCCTCCACATTCTGTCCACCAAACAATACAACTTACATATATCAGACTTTTCTGAAGCTCTCCAGCTCCTCTTATCCAGGGCCTTTGTCTCTGGAGGCCAAGCTTATAGAAGATGGGCTCTTGCAGTGCCACCTCCTATAACAATATCAGCTCAAAGTTCTTCGCTCAATATATAACAGGTTGGAGCTGGATGTAAAGAACACTATCAGCGTCACTTTGTACATCCCATCTTGTACCATCTACTTTAAGTAGCGGGGTTCTATCATCAGAAATTACTCCGCCACTTGCAGTTATTGGATGCAATACACCCGCAGCTCCTCCAATTCTACCAATCTGCCTCCTATTTATGGCAGTGAAAACTAAAATGCTATATTGGAAAATTGGCAGCTTATTAATGAGATACAATATGTGTTAACCTGCCTGGATCAAGGAGTCATGAGTTTTGTTTGAACAGAACTCACTACTCGCTTTAGTCAACTATATGTCATTATCCATAATCAGGTTGTAGATTGTACCCGTGAAGTACAATCTGAATTTGTTAACTTTATCACCTCTGTAGATGAATGCCTCCAATCATTGGAGGAAATGATCTATGAATTACAGGATGGCCATAATAGTATTCATTCTTCAGGGCCACAAAGAGTGCCTGGTGAGCACAGACCCCCAGTTATGATGGACATGATGGTGAACGGGGCCCCCTGGTCGTGATGGACAGGATTGTGAACAAGGACCCCCTGGTCATGATGGACAGGATGGTGGATGGGGACCCCCTGAGCCAAAAGGACCTCTGGGACTTAGTATTGACCCAGGAATCTCTGATGAGCATCTCTAGGCGTTAATATAACAAGTAAAAAACCTTAATGTCCAATTGGGACGCATCTCCCAAGGAGCCCAACTCACTTGTAATAAAATTCTCCTCTCCCCTCAAAGTTTTCTTACCTGCTCATCACAAACGCCTTGGGACCTTGGCAGCCCTACCTTCTGTGGTATATGGATTGGAGCAAAGAGTGCTTGCCACCAAACATCAACTCAAGCTTTAAGCCACTAATGCCGCTATAAAAAAACAAAATGTGGCAATTAAACTAACTTGTTGCCATAAAATTGGCTCTCACTGCCACTTATTTATGAGTATATGTAATAATCAACGATTTTAATGATCTGTGGAGTCAAGTGGATGTGCTTCAAGCTCAAGCGTATTCCTGAGATACTGCTTCTTCATTAAGTAAAAGCCAGTCCCAGTATTGGTTCATGTCATTTGGTTAAAACCTCTCCAAGTGGTACATTTAAACCTTCGTTCAAAGAAAATATGTACACTGGGAGGAAAGTATCTTCTTTTTTTGTATTTCTACAAAAGCTCTATGGAGGAAGAAGCCAATCACCAATTGCTTAAACACCTGACCAATTGCCTTAGTTACATGGCTCTAGATATTATGGTCCCCATCTGATGCATTGCCATACTTGGACTGATGTGAAGACTTCTTTGCTCTGGGAATTTAAGAGTGGCCTAACCTTAATTAGCCAAAAACAGACCTTCATGGGCATCACCCTTAATTGGGGGAAACTATCAATGAATTTAACCACCGTTTTTACCTCAAAGCTCAAACTTTGGCTGCAGGAAATCGTCTTACATTAGATAATGTTATCACACCTCATTTTTTTTATTTAAAAATATGTATAATATTCGACTTTATCTAAAAGTGGTGAAAGCAAACTTGACGTCCCTCCTTCCATATTAAAGAAGCTATTCTGGAAATTCTGGCCAAACTACATAAGCCCACTAAGCCAACTCATTTTAACAACATTAAGCATAGTCCCAAGTGTTAGCCGTTACTCCCCCTGATTCACCTATACCAAAATTTACTGCACCCATTGCAAGTGAACCAACCACACTGTGGACTTTTGTTGCGTACTTCAACGTAAGTTGGCAAAAGATCAGTCATTATAGGGAAAGAGGCTCCCTATGCTGACGGAAATCAAGTGCTACAAGACCCTTGTTCAGGATCTAGCTCTATTCCCAGCACTTCAGGCTGCTTTGTGTTAGCTGCTCCTGCAGAAGTTGAAGTACTTCTTTCTATTTAAGGAAATAAAAATCTCCAGCTTTATTACTTTTATGTTGGTCAGTTATCCAAAAAAATTTTGTAGTCAACTCTTCAATGGAAAGCCAAGCACTGGCAGACAAAACATCGAATGCATTTAACACTCTGAGCTTGACCGCGACAGAATCCTCTGCTTTGCTGCAAATCCATAATGTCAGACTACTAGCTGTTATTTTCCATTTGGATCTTCAGTGGTAAGAATCATGGTCTTCATACATAAGGTTAAGGCCCTGGCAATGATTGACACCAGTTCCCCAGTTAACTTTACTTCCTTCCAACTTATCCAAATGTTAAAAATGGCTCTGGACTTGATCCATGATGCTGAATATGGGACGGCAGGTAGTCAGTCTACTAAGGCGATTGGAGCGTATTCTGCTTTACCTCTTTGATTTGGAATACTTATAATTTTGACCCCGCAATTGCATTAGAAAATGATACTTATGAGTTGCTTATTGGGGCTCAAATGATGCGGGAATATATTGCATCATCAACCATAAGGAAAAGTACCTATCCCTACTATGGCATCAGATTCCGTTAATATTCAAACTTCCCATAAAAAATAAAGGAGCCCCAAAAATGGACATGCCTCCTCGATTATACATCCTCCATTTGCAAAGTTGCATATCAAATCTTAGGGGGAAAACTAAGTTACCCCAGAGGCTGTGGAAGCCGAAGAGGGGATCCCTCTGTATGCCCCTCATCCTATCACTATACCCTCTGGCTCACAAGTTATTTTGAATATGGTGATCCAAGTTCTCATCCCTCCTAATCAAATTATGAAGCTTGGTAGACATTCAAATCCTTCCATCAAGCAAGCGTTGACCTACCTGAGGATTTTGGATCCTTGACTATAGGAAATCTATCTCTATTCTAATAGGTAATTTAACCACTGAAACCCTCCAAGTCCCTTGGTATGCCCTTATTGATTATGCAAAGCTATGTCCCATTGAGAATATTTCTAATGTAAGTTGCTTTGAATAGTTTCAGGATTTAGGATTTGATCCCCTACCTATCATAGCTCTGGTTAAAAGTAAAGTTTGGAGACGATCTAAACCCTAATGAACTCCAGAATGTTGAAGACCTCATTGAGGAGTATGGCGACACTTTTTCCTTAGGACCAAGTGAATATGAAAAAAGTTCGTGTGAATTCATCAAAATAAAACTGAGGCTCATCCACCATTCAAATCTTGGGCATATCAAAAATTAAAAGTGAAGGAAGCTCAAGTGGCCTTAGAGTTATGGCAACTATTGAAGGCCAATTAATTAGTGCTCTCTAACGCAGTGGGCTTTTCCACTTTTATTAATTTGGAAGAAGGATAGTGACCACTGTGCTGTCATCAATTATTGCTAACTCAATTCTATCACTTGAAAAGACAGCTATCCATTGCCACGTATAGATGATTACTTATTCTAGATGTTGGGGTCCCACTATTTCTCAGCTATGGATCTCGCCAGTGGGTACTGGCAAGTAGATTTGTCACAGAAGATTGTGAAAAATGAGCTCTCATAACAAGTGAAGGACTATTTGAGCCCACTTAGATGCTGCAGGGGCTGTGTAACGCCCCTGCTACCTTCCAACGCGCCATGGACGGACCCCTAGGCAATTTAAACCGCCCCTGCATGATAGTTTATATCAACAATATTACTGTCTTTTGAGAACCTTTACCAAACATCTAGATCACCTCAGGCAAGTATTACAGCGTTTATGACAATTGTCGTTAATACTAAAGCCGTCAAAATGCTCATTCTTTCAGAGTGATATGGATCTTTTGGTCCATAAGGTTAGTAAAGCTAGTATACCCCAATGGATGACAAATTCTTGGCCATTGCTAAGATGACCTCCCCCAAATCTCTATGAGATGTACAAGTTTTCTTAGGGATGGTGGAATATTATCGCCAATTTATCCCCCACTTTGCAGACACCTCCGAGCTCTGGTGTATCTACTGAAGAAAGGGATACTCTTCCAGTGGAAAGAAGAGCAACAGCAAGCCTTTGATCCGCTACGCGTCTCTCTCTCACACCTTCAGTACTTATTCACATAAATTTTGTAAACCCTTTCTCCTCTTTACCAATGTTAGTGATATTGTTATCAGAGCTATACTATCTCAACATGATGAAATCTTAGTGGACCATCCTATCGCCTATTACATTAAGACCTTATCAAAAGCCAAATGCAATTATAGTATTATGGAATGCAAAGCTTGACAGTTCTACTGCCTATCAAGAATTTACGCTCTTATTTATATTGGAAGCTTTTCACCATAGTTACCAATAATGCTTCCTTACAATGGCTACAGCAATTGAAGGCTCCAATGGGAGTTAGCCCAATGGGCGTTAATACTTCAAAACTATGTCTTTTATATTTCTCATTGACCTGGGCCTATCCAGAAATATGTGGATTGCCTATCTCAGCTTCTCATATTAACTTTAATAGACCCTGAAGAGTATCGACTCTACAACCTCCTAACCCAAAATGAATTTATGGAAGGATGAAACCCCAGTAATTAAAAGTAATTAGCAAAAAATTAGCAAAACTTCAAGTCAAGAGCGGCCAATTTTGCAAACATGTGTCTAAAAAGTGGGTGCCCTATGTATGACCTTCATCTTGAACTGACATCATATTAAAGGGACATTGGCAAGTTGGCCATGGGGAATTAAGAAAACTTACCAGTGGATTAAATCTTAATGTTTTTGAGAAGGAATTCTTATTCAATCCAGGATGTATTAGAGTCCTGCCTGGTATGTAAAAGCCAAGCTGTACTTAATCCCCAATCACAACATCCAGTGGTCTCACCCTGTGAATCATTCCAAACTATTAGCATTAATGTGGGACCTCTCCCTCAAGCCTCTAATGGTCACTAGTTCCTCCTCCTGGATGTGGATCATTTAACTAAGTGGATTGGAGCCGTATCTATACCCTCAGCTTTGGCAAATGCTACCGCCACATTTTTGTATAATTTGATTATCACCCAACATGGGTGCCCTAACATCCTTCTATTCAATAATGGAAAAAGTTCCGCTCAACTCTGGTGAAAGATTTAGCCAAAATGATGGGAACCACGCAGGTATTCTCCACCCCCTACAATCCTGCAACCAATGGAATGGTATAGTGGGAAAATGGTACTCTAACTGCAACCCTTCAGATAATGGCTATGACTGGCCCCCTTCACTGGCCCCAATAATCTCTAGTGCAAATCTAGCCTATAGGATTAGTTATCATTGAATAACTAAGATGTCGCCCTTTCAAGCGTTGTATGGCAGAAATCCCCAACTGCCTTCTAAAATACAGGCTATGTTTGATCAAGGCTCTAATGAAGCCCCTGAAGTCACTATGTGAAGTATTTGCAAATGAAATTATCTAACTTCAGGCCCTGACTTACAAAAACCTGTCTGCCACAACCAGTAGATAAACTGCTCAATTTAATGATAATCATGACCCTCTACACACCTTCCAACTGGGTGACCTAGTCCTATTCTACCATCACCAGCCTAGAGGTCATGACAATAAATTGGGCACCAACTTGTCAAGGCCTTACTGAGTCATATATAGATGGGGCAACAAACACTCAATTGTAGAGGTTGTTCAGAGTACAGGCGTAAATAACATACATAGTCGCTTTTTCCATCTGTTTTCCCCATCTGCAAGATCTGGAGGGGTTGTTGTTAAGATTCCTACCCAAATTGTGAAATTTTGGATGTGTCAGCTGATGGGAATCAGTCCTAATCCAATAAAATAATCCAAACTTTTTGGGGATAATCCCCAACAAAATTCAATGTCTCTCAAAGTCAGGGATCGATCCTGACTTATGAGGTCAACAGTTGCTCCTTTGGAGCTTGCAATCTCAGGGTTCAAACCTGATCCATGTGGCAAGCAAAGCCTATTTGACCAATATAATTGGCCTGCCACAGAATTTCTGATTCGTGTGAAATTATAAATCTAAGCTTGAACTGCGTGATTTTTTCTAAAGCCTCTCCTTTATTTCCTTTACATTGTGGCTACTAGCTAATAGAGCTTTATTTTCTTTTTTTCAGTTTTAAGTTAAAATTAGTATATTTATGTCAAATCACCTCACCAGACTAAGTATCTGGTATAAGACTTCTTGAATAAAATAAGCGCAAAGGTATTATCAAGACCCTTTGCTTTGGGTCCCCTGGCCAATAATTTTTAAGGAGTATGTGGTAATGCACACGTGATCCTGACAGTCCTGCTAATTTTTTAGATTGGTACCAAAAACCCTTCATTTGGTTATAAATTTAATTTCATCATATTGCAAACTAAGCACTCCCTTTAATTAATTTAACACCTGAGCAGTTAGGCCCTTCCAGTTACAAATCTACCTTATAAGCTATAGAGTCTTCATCTTTCCAGGTGCCCTACAGTTAAGCCACATGGTGTCCTTAATCACTTCCATATGGAGTGGTCCCCCAGGAACCCATAGATGCCCTGGAACCATACCTTCCCATCCTTTACATGCATCCCTTGGCTATATCCTCCTGATTCAGCTTGAATGTGGCCATTAACATAGTGTATTCTGATGATAGTGACTAGGAAAGGACAACCTTTCTAAATATACTATACTCCTTCAGGATCTTCAGTGAAGCTATAACTGGTACACATTCTGTGGTGTGGGTTGCTCAGATTATAATTTACAAGGAGAAATCACCAAATGGGTGTTGAGAAGCTCTGCCTCCTGAGATCAGGGCCTAACGCAAGGCTTCAAAAAAGAGCATCAGCCAAGCCATTATCATTGCCCTTTGTAAACTCTTATAGAACACAAATTGGGAAAAGGTCTATGTCACCAGGTTTGCCATGGGTCACGACATAACACGCCCAGTAGTACAATAAGATGTGATAATTCATAGAAATGTGGAATGGATTGGAAGAACCATGTAGATGATGATGCCAATAGGTCAGTGATTTCACCACTGCCAATAGTTCTCTGACATAAACAGCGAAGTTTAACCCAGTTAAAGACATTTTTTGAAAAAAATATCCTATGGGATGCTCGACTCCATCCTCACCCTCTTGTAAGAGTGCAGAAGCTTTTGCAAAGTTGAAAGCATTTTTCCCACTATAAACTTCCTCTCAGGGTCCAAGCGGTGAAGAACTGATGTGAATAGAAGGGTCCATTTCACCGCTTGGAAGGCATCCTACAGTGCAGAGGATCACTGAAGAATTTTGACCCATTAGCCTTATACAAAGTTGCCGCTACTTTGGAAAAACTTTAGCATGAATTTTTAAGAAAAAACATTCCCAAAAAGCTTTTTTTAATTCTTTATCTGAAGTTGGTGTTGACCAATTGCAAATTTCCTTTTCCATTTCTGGAGAGATCATTTGTTCTTTGTTAAATGCGATGTTTCCCATGAAGGTGACCTGGGATTTGAAAAACTCATACTTACTGGTTTCCAGCGTCAGTATGATGCCCTCAAATGCTCCACAACTTACCGCAGGTGGATTACATGGGTTGTTTGATTGTGATAAAAAAAAACAGAATTATATCCATGCAGCCCCTCTCATACATATAACAACTCCCCAAGGATGCTTCAGTATGCCATTGGAAAATTTCAGGCGCATTTTTGATCCCAAAAGGCATGACTTGGAATTGGAAAATTATCTTCCTGGTTTGGAATGCAGTGAGCCATTCCTTCCCCTTTATGATGTGAAGCTGGTTGAAAGAATTCAAGAAGTTCAATTTGGAGAAGACCTTGACCTTCTCCATATAATGAGAAATTTGTGCCTCCACCAGAATTAAATGCAGATCAGGTTTGGTAACTTTATTCAGTTTAAATAATCTACACAGGGGCATAGAGTCCATCTGCTTTCTCCACAAAGAGAAGTGGTGAGCTTACCAGAGAGGTCTTCCAGAATATGGCCCCTTAGCTAACTGCTCCATGACCCACATTCAAAGCTTCTTTATCCTGCAAAATCAAATGGTAGATGAGAGAGGAAATGCGCACCAGGTCCACTATGAGCTTGAAGTCACAAATGAACTCAAAGTGCTATGTTGGGACATTGGCAGAAGCTGCATCATAAAGAAAATTTCAATCCTTCCAAGCAAGAAGGTAAGGTCGCATCTAGCTTAAGCTTCAGCAGAGGTTCAAGGTAAGTTTGTGTATATCTGATCTTTGAGGCAAAGCGCCTCAAGTGTCTATCTCAGACATAGGAATCAACAACTCCTATCCATCCTTAAGAGATAATGTCAATGTGTTATCCTTCAAATTGGTTTAATATATAATTTTTGCCACCACTCCACTCCCATGATAGTTGTTTACTGAGATACATGAATGCCAAAAAGTTGTCAGCCAAATGATAGCTGCCTACTGTAAAAAATGTGAGCTATTGGCACTCAACACCCCCTGTAGTGAGCACCAATATGAAAATTGAGACTTTGATCTTTCAGGACTATAACTCCTTTCAGCTCACAAAGTTTTCTTTCGCAGTTTCTTATTATGTGTAATCTATAGCTGTTGATAAATAATCTTACAAATATGTGAGTCATTGATAATAGTATGAAGACTAGTATCCAGTTTCATAGTTTACGATGAAAATTTTTTTTTCTTTGGATTCTCCTTTGAACTGGTACAACAATCCTTCAACCCACTGGTGAAGGTAATCAATTCTCCAGATAACAAGGGAATTCTTCTCCTTTTAACTCCTCCTCAGAGTTGGAAACTTCTGGACAACAACAGAGCTTAACCTACTATCAGAAGGTTCAGAGGTTCAAATAAACTATAATATTAAGACTTGACTCCTAATTTCGACTTAGAGGTCTCTCCTTAGACTATCCCACAATTTTAGTTCATTGGCTTTCTTGGTGAAACTTAATCCCTTCCTTCTGTAGAATCTAACCTAAGACTAGTTTTAGAGATTCTTTCTTTGAAGCAGGAACTGCAAGAACTTGATATAAATATTTAGCTTCAGGGATACCTGATCCTTTCTAATTTAATCCTAAGTGTACTCTAAAATACAACAAATGTATAATAGAATAAATAAATTTTAGTCTAAAAAGATCTGCATTCTATTAATGTTTTTTAAGGGAATGTATATAGGGTTTGGCGCCTAACTTTTGTTGGCGCCCCAATTGGGAACAGCATCCGTTGCTGATAAATTCACCCTCCATGGTAGCACAAAATAAATCATCTTAATCATTGTACTGGTCAAGTTCTCTTCCCTACTCAAATGTACCCTTCCCTGGATTGAAATTATTAGTGTTTCAACGCCTTTGTTCACCCCAGCTATTCACCCTTATCATGTTAGCACCCTGCTTAGGTAATGGGACTCTTGCCTATAACCAGCAAGTTGGGCTACCCAAATGATTAAATTGACAGTTGCTACAAGGTGGCATCACTCTCCTAGAAACTAGTAAATATCTTAGTAAATTGGCAATAAAACCTGATCAACTCCTGCAAGCCAATTTATTAAAATGATTATCAAAAACTTAATTGCTTTTTGATTGCCAGGGGATAATCTCTGATGGAACAATTTATTCCAGAGGATCAAAACCCAGTAGATTGATAAATATGTGTTCATGATAATCGAAAAAATAGTCATTATATTAGAATGATAACTCCCATAACCACAAGAGGAACTCATCTTCTAACTGATAGCAGACTTATAATCATAATCAGGCGGGATAATATGATCATATCCAAATTCCCAAAACCTAATTAATAATCAACAACCCCTGAAACTACAGTGTGGGACTACCCTGGGAGGCACCCGCCCTAACCATACCACCAGGTAAGTAGTGTAACTCAAGGTATTCAGTAAGGTCAAGGTCAGTAAAATCTTGGAGGCCCCAGTATCCACCAAAAAGTTGTTCTAAGTTCCCTGGGAAGATGAAAGAGTAGAAGAAAGCAGAAAATAATCCAAATAAACTCTATTGATAACATATAACGCCAGCAGCTCATAAGAGGGTTTATTTTTAGATTTAAATACACCTACAGTATAAGGTTTCCCATTACAGAGGGTGAAAGATAATTCGCAACCCTTACCATGGAGATACATACCTAACATTATCCTTAGCGGCAGCATATAGCTAACAAATTAGAGCATTAACTCTAATTCAACTTTTTTCAGTTATTTGAATTATCTTGATGGACAAGCACGGGTTCACAGGTGTGATGTGATATACTGGATTTTTTGCAATATTGGATCCGTGAGAGCTTCCAATGATTTTATTTTACTTAAATAGTTTCTGTTAAAAAATGCGCTTTTATGCAAAGTCAAATCCTCTAATCCAATAGCGGCTTGGACTTTGCTATCCATTACCATCAAAACTATACCCCCTTCTGATAAGGGTTTTCTAGGCTACGCAGGAGGGAGTCCCATTGGAGCAATTCCCACGAAATTTTTACTAATTTCTAACTATGAGGCTGGACTTTCACAAACCATTTAGTTTCACTAAACCTAATGGAGCAGAAATGGGAGACAATTTCAGATCCAAAGCAAAAACAGCATTTTCAATATCTTTAAGTATAGGGGTTTTCTTAGGTGAAACCTCATTGGCTGAATTTATTACCTTATAAGCAGTAACTTGCAAAAGCCCCTCACTAACCCTTGCATACACTAAAACCATAGGTTTTGGAAGAAAATGAGACCACATTTCCAAAAGGGACGCTTGAGTGCTCAGGGGTGGTATTTATAGGGGTCTCCACGTTAGAAACTAATGCGGCTAAATTACCTGGATTCATATTTAAACCCTTAGGGCTAGACCTCACTGACCTTCTTTTTAGTACTAGATGGTCCCGACCTCACTGACCTTCAAATCCTCCAAATCTGAAGTTATGGAGGGAAAGGAAATCTTTGCGCCCCAAAAAGGGTGCTTGAGTTTTGTGGGCCAGTATTTGTAGGGCCGGTGCAGGTGAAAAAATGATGGCCAAATGACCTGTCCCTTCTCAGTTGGGGCAGGAGAAATACCTCAAAGAACCTCAATCAGATGATTGATTTTGGAAGAGGGACTCTTCCATACCAGAGCGCTCCTTTCTGGAGAACTAAAGTGGAATTAAGAAGAAATGTTTTAACTACTTCATATAGTGGTAAATCCTGGGACCAAATGAAAAATTCATCTATGTATTGCTCAAGTGGCGTCCTACCTGGTGGAGAATGAAGAACTTGTAGAAGGGATTGAAGGAAGCCACGTCAGGATGATGTGCTTCCAGAAAAATTTCCAGACCTTCCACCAACTTTTATAAATGCAGCTGTGCTTGATATACGCTAACCAACCAGTTTGCTGTAGTGAGAATAATGCTGAGCTATATCAACATTAAAATCAAATTAAAGCGTTGTGGTAAGCAGCATAGTGACTGTGACAAACAGCCAGCGTACCCAATCAATGCTCATAGAGAGCCCAACTCAGAGAATTCTAATGCACAGATAATAAATAGGTTGGTCACCTAATGTCATAAGAGTGTCTGTAACTCTCTTGTTCCCAGTGAGGTGGTAAGAATCCACACCACACAACCAGGGAACAACCCACTAACAACAAGAGAAACAAGGCACCTCATAGGAGGCTGGTACACAAAGGCCCCAGGGAGAGGGTATACAGAACTAAATAAATTCCTAAATACACTAAAAATGCAATAACCTGGTTGGATCCCAAGGTGTTGTCCATAACCAGTTGGGGATCCATGTCCAGGATCTTTGGGCTTCAATATGTAGAGGTCCCAGTTCCACCAAAGGTTAACGGTATCAGACTTTAACTGAAAAAGAATGTAATTACTTACACTATTTGAGACCTCCTCCAGAAGGTCAGCAAAAAGATCAAACAGTATACTCATAAACTTAAATCAACAGGGGTTTATTATAAATCAAGTTGACTAATAAATAAGGTTGGTCTCAAAAATTATAAAATAAACTAGGGAACCATCATCCTTTGGTCAAAGCATGCACCCTAATGAAATAAAAAAATGAAACTTTCCACCCATCATCATATTGTAGCTTGAGTAAGCCCATACTTGAGAATGACTGAATTTGCATTTTCCATGATTTATCAATATAAACTGAATGATATTTGAGGCCCCAATCACCAATTAAATTAAGTATTTTCATATATAAATTTTAATATAGCTGGTGAGTTTTAATATCAAAGATGGAACGCTTATCTGACCTTTGTGCACCCCAAGAAACAACTTGGGCATATCTGTAGCCAAATGGAGCCTCCCCTTCGCTTGGACTGGGTAGCGTTCCCATTCCCATCAAAGAAGGCTTGAAAATGCCAGCTGCCCCTCTAATCTTACAGGGCAATCTTGCTCATGTAATGATAAGCGATGAATAACAGCTTTTCCTTTGAAAAATCCACCACACGTACCTGAAGTTATTTCAGCTGAATTAGTACAGCAAACTAAGTTAATTTATGCTGAGATATCAGAAAGTCAGCATCCTCATGGGGAAAAAAACCACGTAAGGTCAATGGCATTAAGCTTTTAGCACTAAGGCCCTAGAGCCCCAAACCTTTGGCAACAAATCCTGATGGTCATGTACTTTTTAGATAATGAAGTGTCAAAAGTTGAATTGTCATAAAAGCTTGCTGATGGTATTGGGCCATTAATATATGTTGCCTCCAGTTTTAAACCTTTCTCAGAAACAACAAAATCCCCATCTGACATTACTTGCTTGGCTAAAATGGACGTCAGAGCAACTGGGTATGGGCAGGTTGTGAACCCTGAACCCATTCCTGAGACCATGGGACTGCCCCTATGTGGGGTGTCCTTGTAAGTTTCCGTGGCTCATCAGGCAAGACGCCATCATTCCAGTCATCAAAACCAAAGAAAATTAGCAATTTGGGAATCTGTGGGCAAACTAAACGGGACTTAGCCGCTGCCAAAATTTTGAGGTCAGTTCAAAATAACTTGTTTTTCTCCCTCCTCACCCAAAGTTTACCAGATTATGTCAAAACTCAAGGGCCACATTTCCACATTTTCTAAGATATTCCACAAATAATTGTCTATCTAGGCAGTCATAACATACTGAGAAAATTGATGGTCAATTCTCTTATTTTACATCCAATAAAACTTTCCCACATTAAAATTTATTTTATTGAGTTTGAAGTTTTTCTTTGACAAACCCAGTGATATCAGCAATGTAGCCTAGTGGCCCACAGATTGACTAAGTCTCAGCCATGTTTTAACAATGATTCTTGCCAGAGTCACTTGGGCCTATTGTGCCAAGGCTTTATTTTATTTTTCCCTAATCTCACAACTCCAGACGCCCAGCCCATTGGCCTTGATGCTGCAACAGCTTGGTTTTTTGGGTTGTTTGTTATAATTGCAGCCCATTGGCACTCCATTGTCAATCATTTCTCAGCCAATTTAAACGTTATTTGATTGGTATTGCCTCTGGCATTCTGGCTCGCCTTTTGGTGCTTCTGCAACCCAACTGGCGGTCCAGTATAAACTTTATCTGTCGCTTCCCTGACATAATTGACCATACATTGCTTCCGGCCATTTTCGCCTCCTTGTTGAGATGGGCAATACAGTGGTTATCATCTTCCTTATTAGTTTTCAGTCAGTAGCCTGTCTTCAGTAGATTATCTTGTCAATTGCCAATTTTATAACCAGCTCCAGGATGGCTTTGGAGGAATTCCTTCAAGGTTAGCTTGTTCCATTTTCCCCTATTTTCCCCTTGGTTCACCCTCAAAATTGGAACTTCATGATTGATTTGCCTATTTGGTCTTAAGTTATGTTCCCAATGTTGAAACAATATCCATCTTGGTTCTAGATACTAACACTGCCCCACGCCCAAGTTAGTGTGCTCCAGCTCACCTGTCTTTGTAATCTTTTTGGTGTCTGCAGAACTGACCACATCTACTAATAAACAAAATTACGCCTACTTCTTATTACCAATGAAAACTTGTATTGGGGCACATCAGGTATCCTTTGAGGCCTTGGTTAACACTGGAGAAGCAGGCGACTTCATTAGTCTAAAGTTGTCCCAGCAGCTTGACCTTGACTTGGACCTGGGGTCAGCAGGGTTGGACGCCTCATCAGCCTCTTAAACATTATACAAATTATGGCGTCTAGTACCTTTCTTGCTTCACCAGTTTAGATTTTGTTATTGCTTCTCAGCAATGCCTAACCTTGTGTTCCTGGTATTTGAGTGTTGGTTGGTGAGCTGCCAGCATGTGCAAATCCACTTGGAATCTAACACGATGTCATTTTCCAATGGTCAGGTGGAGGGCAAGTACCCTTTATTGGATACCCTCACCAAGGCTCAAAACCGTGGATCAGTTACAGATCTTGTATCTCCTGTAGGTCATCTACCAAATTTACCCACTGCGTTGATGAGCTATCAGAGCATTTTCAATTATGAAAAGGCTAGCTGCCTTCCCCTGCATATGGAATTAGATTTAAGTTGATGACTATGGAGCAGATGGGGAACATTAACTGACCACTTTACCCACATACAGCGGAGGAGGAGTTTCCATTTATTCCTGGTTGGATGACATGCTTAAGAAGGGCTGGTTGTTCAAAGAGACAGCTCCTGTGGCCTCTCCCATTGTCTTTGCCAAGAAGGCAAATGGGTCCCTTCGTTCCTGTGTGGACATGGTCACCTTAACAATATCATGGTCCATGACCCTTACCCACTGCTGTTGGAACATACGATTGGCCAAGTGATTGCAAGTTGGGGTGTTTTCAATTCTAATCTAGTTAATGCTCTTAATCAAATTTGGGTAACATAAGGTCAGCAATGTCTTAATGCTATCTGGACAAGATGAGGCATATTCCAATTGTGAGTGATGCATTTTGGGCTTAAAAATGTGCCCAAACCATTCCAAATGATGATCAATAGTGTGCTGGGTAATCTCTGGCTCACCTGCATAATCACATATATTGATATATCCTGGAACAATCTCCCTCTCCCAACCAACATGCAAAGGACTTGGAGGCGGTTGTGGCTTTCTTGCATAAGACTGGTAAGTTTGTCAACCCATCAAAGTGTGAGTTTTATTAAGGGGAACACCATTCTAAGGTAACCTCATCTTAAAAGATGGATATGCCATTCAGCCCAGCAAACTGGACGCCATCTGCAAATGGCAAACTCCAAAAACCTAAAGCAAATGAAAAGCTTCTTAGGCATAATTATATTCTTGAAAAGTTCTCTCCCGCACTATCCCAGTTAGCTGCCTCACTCCACCCACTCACAGGCAAAAGCGTACCTTTCCACTAAACGCCTGAGTGCCAAGAAGAAGATGATTTGATCAAGGAGGTTTTTGTTGCCCCCCATCCTAAAGCACGCAGATCCAACCAAACCCTATATTGTAGCATGTGATGCGTCATCTGCTACAGTAGGGACAACCTTGCTCCAAGAGCGTGATGTATTATAACACCCAGTTGCTTATCTCTCCTGCAAGTTCTCTCCCACTGAGCAATCCTGGGCCATCTACACAGGGAGCTTGCAGCCGTGGTGTGGGCCTTGACCCACTGGTGATACCTCTTGCAAGGCGCTCAGCATGAGGTGACTGTGCAAACAAACCACCAAAATCTTCTTTATTTCTGCAAGCCACAGAAGTTGGCACATTATCTTGTCCAAACCTGCCTGGATCTGTGCAGTTTCAACTTCAAATATGAGTTTGTGAAAGTAGCATTAAATATCCTGTCTGATTTTCTAAGCTTCAATCCCATGCATTATCCAGCGGACTCAGATGAGGCGGATCTCATTGTGGTCATTCCCCCACTCAAATCTTGGCCCTTGTTCCTCCCATGGCTTCTGTCACTGATGCAGCTAAGGAGAACTAGACTGGGCTCCCAGTCAGGGTGCGCGAGCACCCAGTGGAGGGCCCAGAATGCCAGAGGCATAGCGGTCTGAGCAACTAAGAGAAGTGAGGATCTACAGGTCACATGAGGGAAGCAAACATTCAATAATGTACCAAAGGCCCCCAAGGCAAACCAGATGGTTGCGTTGGGGGCAACTGCAAGTCTTGCGGGGGCAACCCCCAGAGGCGGGGGAGGCAGAGAGGATGACGACTCCTCTGGGGATTGCAGTTGCTGGCCTTCAGAACCTGAGGGAGAGGCTTGCGCATCTGCGGGAGGCAGTATGGGGACCACCCCATTGTTGGAAATGTGGGTGGAAGTAGGGAAAACCCTATAGGAGGGACTGGAACTGAGCTTTCCCAAACAGGGACCCTCAGAGTCCTGCTGGTGAGCTGGACCTACAGTGGCGGGGGCAGCAAACAGAGCTGAACTCACACGTGGTGGGCCAGGGGCACATTAAGATTGCTCTCCCTGGGGAACAAACTTGGTGGACTCACCGTCCAAATAAATGGAATGGTCTCCATTTAACAGACGTGACAGAACAAACGGAACAGTGGGCTCACTTTTGAGGGGTGGGCCAGATGATTGCATTGGCGATCTGCTGCCACATGGTGGGATCGAGCAACTAGCTAATCCAGTCCACAAACATTGGGAAGAGGATCTGGGCAACAGCACATCTCATTGGATCGAACAATGGAATGATAATTTAAATCTGTGTTGACAATGGGCTAGGTCCACGGCAAATGGGGCAGATACACGGATTTTATTTTCAAAAAGCTCAAAATAATGAACCAACAACGGCCTCAGTGGGGCCAGTTGCCTTTTAAATGGTTCAATAGGCATAAGGAGGTGCAGGGGATTGGTTGTTTGGGGAATGGGGAGGGAATTTGGTTGGCTGGCTCAGAGGGGGAGGGTGAAAGGCGACTCCTGATTCAGCAGAAGCTTAAATTAAATTTTTGTAAATTTCCCCAACTTCTTGTGACCAAGCCAAATTGATGCTGCCAATCCAGGTTTCAATGACTCAACTTGACCAATTCGCACAGCTTGGGCATTCCGGATTTGCCTCAGAAAGCAGGGGTTGATGGATTGGGTTTGTTGTGATTTGGGACAATCCCACAAATGGCCCGCTCACACAATCTGAACCTCCCAGAACTGCCTCAGAACATTGGACCCAATGATCTGAGCCATTCACACTCAGGTTTTTGATCCAAGCTGTATTCCAATCTGGCCCCTGAACCCAGCTGACCCAAACCAGCCCCCCTAGTCCGGAATTTTATGGGCGGCCTCCAACACTGGAATTTGCAATTTTTCCAGTTTTTTTCCATGGCTGGCCAGGGAAGTGGGTGGCCTCTGGACCCCCCCCAAGCCCCCTAACGTTCACCACCTCCCTGCAGTCCCCCTCTATCAATTCTACCAGGATTGAGGAGGAGGGAAGAGGAGGGAATGGGGCAGATTTGGGGAGAAAAGATGTCATTGAGCGCTCAAATATCACGTGGGCTAGGCCACCCAACTGTGACAGAGGGTCCACAGGAATCTTAAGCCCCCTCTTTGACCGGAAAGGGTGCTGAGTCCTATCCAGCTTCAAGGGCTGGTCCCCAAGATTTACAGCTTCAGCAGCAGATCTCACTCCAGATGCGCCTGATTTTGCGGGTCTTAGCATTCCAGACAGCATTTGCAGATGGTGTGGAACTTTTAGAGCAATTGTACCACCCTACCCCAAGCATTTACCCTATTCTCTGACTGAGGGGCTCGTCCAATTTTAGTTGCATGTGTAAGTTCCTCCCCTTCTCTGAGCCAAAGTAATTCAGTCACATCATGATCCTCCTGCAGTTGATCACCCCGGGAATAAGAAGTGAATTGATTTAAGAAAACGCACCTAAAACTGGAAAGGCTTGTCAAATGATGTTCTGGCATGTATTGCCGACTGTGTGACTTTCACGTGGGTAAAATCAAATCAGTCTGAGAAATTAGCCTTCTTCACCCCTTGCATCAGGTAGAGGGTCCATGTTCATTGGTGCCCATGGACTTTAATGTTGAGCTACCCAGCTCCAAGAGGTTCATACAGTCATGGTTTTTTAGACTGCTTCACAAGAAATTCTCTCCTTTCATCCCATGCTCCTCCACTATTACCTCCAAAAAAACTACCCGCCTATTTGTGCGCCATGTGTTTTTGATCTTCAGCCACCCACAAAAAATTGTTAGCGACTGCAGGTCCCAAATTTATGGTGCAGTTTTGGAAAGAGCTCTTGGCAATCTTGAAGATTATGCCCTGCCGCTCCATCACATATCATCCACAGTTGGATGGTCAAACTGAACGAGTCAATCAGATGTTGGATAAGTACCTGCAGTGCTGTGCTTCAGCCGCTCAGGATATCTGGGCGGACAACTTTCCCCTTGCCCAGCTTTCATACAATAACAGAACTCATGCATCCACGGGCTTCTCCCATATAAAGCAACCTTGGGATATAATCCATCGTTTTCTGTCAGCCCATGCCTTAGCACAGAGGTACCAGCTGCCGCCAACCACGCTCAGCACATTTGGGCCACCCAGTCCCTTGTTTGGGAGAATTTAACTAAGGCTATAAGCAATTATAATTGGTTCACAGATTGGAAGCAGCTCTTGGCTCACAAAATAAAGGTGGGCTCAAACGTCATGCTTAACATGCACTACTTGCAAATGCAGGTGCCCTTGTGCAAATTTGCAAGTAAACACTCAGGTCCCTATTTGGTGGAAGAAGACTTAGAAATGGTGTCTTCCATCTGAAATTGCCACCCCACTGGAATCAACATCCAGTGATCCATGTCTCTCAGCTGTCCCCATCCAAGAGGGCAGTTCCATCAAAACCAGAGCCTATTGTGATTGAGGGTGTGGAGGAAGCTGAAGTTGAGGGTATATTGGCTTCCCGCCAATAACACTATCTAGTGCAATAATTAGTTGCATTGAAAGGCTATCCAACCTATAAGAATAGCTGGGTTGGTGCGCGGGACTGTTCCAACTGCTTGGAGCTCATTAAGAATTTCCATACCACCCACCCAGATGCACACCGTCCTCCGCCAAATATTGTTACTCTGATGCGATCAAGCTGTCCAAGGCCCATAAGAAGCGGCCCTCACATCAATTCCTCAATGGTGGCGCTCTTTATCAGCAAAAGGGAAGGGTGATGTAAGTCTGGGGTAGCGTCCCCTTTGCTTAGACCAGGTGGCATTCCCGTTTCCATCAAATAAGTGTTGAGAAGGCCAGCTGTCCCTCTCATCTCACAGGGCAATCTCGCCCATGTGGTGGATGAGCAAAGGGTAAAATCTTTTCCTTGAAGACTCCACAACCCATCCCCACAGTTACTTCAGCTTAATTAGTTCGGTGAATTAAGGGAATTTGTTCTAAGATATCAGAAAGTCAGCATGCCCATGGGGCAAAGGTTTACATGAGGTTGATGGAAATAAGCCTTCAGCACTAAGTCCTGAGAGCCCCAAACCCTTGGCAACAAAGCCCAATGGGTGTATAATTTTGGATAATGAATTATTAAGTGTCAAATCATAAGCAAAGATTGCCAATGGCAATGGTCATTGGGAAATGTTGCTGCCAGTTTGAAACCCTCCGAAGAAACATCAAAATTCCCATCTTACATTCCTCGCTTGGTCAGATAGACGCCAGAGCAACCAGGTATGGGCGGGTTGGGCACCCTGAACCCGTTCCTGACCTCATTGACCACCCCTATGTGTGTTGAAATTGAGAGGTTCCTGCATCCTGTAAGGCAAGACGCCATCGCTCCAGTCATCAAAACTGAAGATAATCAGCAATTTGGGAATCTATGGACAAACTAACAGCAACTCAGCCCACCTTAAAAATAATGAAGGCAGTTTAAAATAATTTGTTTCCCCTCACCCAAAGTTCGCCAGAGTAGATCAAAACTCAAGGGCCCATTTCCACATTTTTCAAGATATTCCTTAAACCAATTGTCTATTTAAGAAGTCATAACATACTGAGAAAAGTAATGGCCTCTTTTCTTATTTTACATCCAATAAAACTTTCCCACATTAAAATTTATTTTATTGTGTTTGAAATTTTTCTTTTCCAAACCCCAGTGACATCAGCAATGTGGCCTTATGGCCCACATATTGACTAAGTCCCAGCCATGTTTTTAACAATGATTCCACCAGAGTCTCTTGGGCCTATTGTGTCAAGGCCTTATTATTTTTCTCTGATCTTGCAACTTCCAACGCCCAGACCATTGGCCTTGAGTAGCAACACCTTGGTTCTTTGCTGAGTTGTTTGTTATACTTGCAGCCCATTGGCACTCCATCAAGTAAATTCCCAGCCAATTAAAAAGTTGTTTGAGCGGTAATGCCTTTGGCATTTTGTCTTGCCTTTTGGGTGCTTCTGCAACCCAACTGGCGTCCAGTCTAAACTTTATCTGCCATTCACTAAAATATCTTGTCTTTACCCAGCGTTGGTCCAGAGTGTGCTTCAGGTAATGCAGGCCTGCCAACTTTGTCATTTTGACCTCATCACGCTTAACCTTATTCTTATAGTCTATAACCTCTATTATGTAATTTATCCATGACACAGATGGCTATGCATTTTTTCACATTTGTTTGCCCTCCATGGGGTGTCCCAAAAGATTATTAGTGCCTGTAGACCCCATTTAACATCCATTTTCTGAGTTAGTTGTGCAAAGCACTTCAGATTCACATGTGCTATTATACTGCCTACCACCTTCAATAAGATGGGCAGACAAAGCAATTGAACCAGTGCTTAAAAAGCCTTGCAGTTTTACACTGCAGCGGACCATTCTAATTGGGCTTCTCAGCTTCCCCTGGCAATATAGTTATTGCTAATCTTCAGCATTCTTCCATTAGGTGTTCTTCCTTATTCACCAACTATGATTTCAACCCCTCTTTTAACATATAACCCAACGGTGGGTCCAAGGTGAAAGCATTAGTGGACTTCGCCAAGTCCATCAAGGAAGTACAGTGATGGGTCAACGCCAATTTGGATGCTGCCATGAAGGTCTATAAGAAGAACGCAGATGGTAAGAGATTGGTGGGGCCTGCATACAAGGAAGAGATCTCATGATGCTTGATGCTAGAAATATCCCAATCAAACAGCCATGCAAAAGACTGGGGATGTAGAATATAGGGCCTTACCGCATTTTCAGGAAGATGGGTCATGCCTAATACCAGTTGGATCTTCCCCATCATTTTAGACCTTTACAGGGTTTCATGAAAGCAAGCTGACCTTTTTTGAAGTTCCCTTCATGAGACTTCAGATGTGTACCTTGTGGATGGAACCCTATAGTGAGAGGTAGAGGAGGTTGTATCCTCACATTATTTAAGGAAAATACTGGAGTACCTGGTGTCATGGAAAGGGTTTGACGCCATGGATATTAGCTGGGTCCAAGCATGTGCTATGTCCATGCCCAAGATCTTATTGATGCGTTCCATATATATTTACCAGATGCAGAAGGTCCCAAGGATAAACCAGTTAATGCTGCCATTTTGCTGGCCTACCCACATAAACTTTTCCCTGGCTGATGCCCCTGAAGGAGGGGTAGAACCTTGAAAGAAAAGGAGTGTAACGGATGGAAAACCCCCAGTTGTGAATGCCATATATTAAAATAATTTTTAGTGCCACTGTCAAGCAATCAAAGCAGCCTAACTGAGTAGGGAGAGGTTTGGGCACTGACAGTGCCAAACATTGCCTACTACTGTTTGATTACGCAAAGTCCTCTGGGGGTTGGTCTGACCCAACACACTTGAAAAGCTCCTCAACCAGGAAAAAGACCAACAGGTAAGTGAGGTATGTTAACCCCAAAACAACCTTTATTTTTATTTTGGACATAGAAATGCCCTGTTAACAATAGCTCATCTGGGGAACCACCAACAATGCTCCCCAAGTAGGTAATGCTAGGGTAATAGAATTCTGATGTGAACTTTAGAATGGGCAGGTGCGTCTTATAAAGGCAGCTCTTCAGGGGCCTCACCCAAATATTTGATTACTCACACAAGTCTAATCTACAACTCAGGAAAGGCACAACCCAGTGCCCAAAATGACCAAGCCAAAAGTATTCAAAACGATTCAACTCAGATTCAGAAAATCCAAATCAGAGTTGAAATGCAACGATCAAGATGAACTTGATTGTAAATTATCCCCTGCTAGAGAAGGGCCCTTCCCCAAAAGAGGGGCCCCAAGCGAAAGGCCGCCACAACAAGGGCTTCCTGGGGCGAGTTACTTTGAGCCCCAGGAAAATTAGCCCAGATAAACTCTGGGCTCCTCAAGGGAAAGATAAATGGTGAGGGCGAATTGGGACTAGGCTGCCAGAATCAGCCCACCCAGCCTGAGGACGCACGCCCAGAACTTGGCTGTGTTGCGCTCTCTCTCCCAGTCTCCTGTTGGCAATGGTCTTCCCATCCCAACCAGGAAGGCGCTTTCTCCAACAGAAGCATGATAGAGGTGCTCAGTACAGCACAGCTGGATGTCCAACCCCTTTCCAGGCAGACCATCCGTTGGTGAGGGAGCCCTGCTGGGACAGGTCCCCTCAGTGCCACTGAATCCCTGATGAGCGGGAGACCCCACCAAAATTTTTTACTGATGGTCACTTCAGGTCCAGGGTTGGCCATCAGTCACTGGCTCCCACTTGTGCTGGTTTTTTCAACAACTGGGACCAAGTTACCACTGAGGTCCGCCAAATTAAGGATCAGCAGCATGAAATGCACATTTGACTTCATAATAATGTAACAGACAGAAAACCTCCATTTCCAACCACCATATATTAAAATTATCTTTGGTGCCACCGGCAAGCAACCAAAAAAACCTAACTGAGTAGGGAGAGGTTTAGGACATTGACAGCGCTAACATTGCCTACTACTGGTTGGTTATGCAAAGTCCTCAGGGAGGTTGGTCTAACCCAACCCACTCAAAAAGCTCCTCAACCAGGAAAAAGACCAACAGGTAATTGAGGTATGCTAACCTCAAAACAACCTTTATTTTTATTTTGGACATAGAAAGGCCCTGCCAACAATAGCTCATCTGAGGAGCCAATGATAATGCTCCCTAGGTAGGGAATGCTAGGGTAATAGAATTCCAAGTGAACTTCAGAATGGGCAGGCGCGCCTTATAAAGGCAGCCCTTTGGGGATCTCACCCCAATTATTGATTAGGCTCACACAAGCCTTATCTACAACTTGGGCAAGGCACAACCCAGCGCCCAAAATGATCAAGCCAAAAGTATTTAAAAATAATTCAAATCAGTTTGGAAAATCCAAATCTGAGTCAAAATGCAACGATTGAGACAAACTTGATTGTTACAAGGAGGGTAATATCATGTTTAAATGACATAATTGTGGGGAAAAGTTGTACCAATAAGGTTTAGTGGGAGGAGGCAAGGGATCAAGCTAGTGAACATGCCTTACCTAAAGCACCCTGGACCAACACTGGGTAAGGGAAAAATATGTCTAAGTTGGTTCTGGGGGTACACATGATGGTTGTAGGAGCATTATATCCTCAGCTCTGAAGTTTACCAGTTAATTTTTGAATTATGACAGGGCGTTACATCTGCATGGAAAATGGGGCTCAAACATTGTTCACTTTACCACATCTCCAAATTGCAAAATACAATTGCTTCAAACACCCAAGTGTGAGCTTACTTGAGTTATAATATGACAATAGATGGTATTTGCATTTATTGGTTGGATTGTGCGCAGAGCCTCACCTGATGGAAATGATATCTCCCAATACCTTAAAAGTAGTTGTTTGAGAACAACCTTCTTTGCCAATTGACTATTTAAATAAAAAACTAGATTTATTTTTAGCTTATATGATGCACCCTTGGTTTGACCTCTTTGTATACATCATGGAGGAGGCCTCTATTTATATAGGTTATTTTATCTATTCTAATTTATCTATGGATATTATTTCCCCTGAGAAAGCCTGGACCCCTCCAAATTGAGGTGCCCAAGAACCTTAAAACTGATCTGCACTTGTTTATAGATTTTCCCCTAAGGTTAAACCAAATCCTTGCATTTAAAGTTTATTTAGTGATTTATACAATTATGTACACCCTCTCCTTGGGTTCCTTGGTTAATGGCACCTTTTGAGGTGCCTTCTTCCCTTTACTGTTAGCAGCTTGTCCCCTGGTTGTGTGGCTGTACATTCTGCACCACCTCTCATGGAATGAGAGAGTTACAGATACTTTTAACAGTAAAGCTCCACATGCAGCATTCTGATAAGACATGAACCTCATGAACTATTTTGCTATATACTATTTTGGTTTGGGGCACTTATGCACAATGCCAACACAGGCATAAATTGTCCCTTACTCAAAGTTCACCTATTGTAATTGAACTTGGAGGAAGTGGTCATTTAGCTATACTCTGCCACTAAGAACCTTTACACTATTAGAAATAACTTTTACCCTTAGTTTACTACCAGTAAAAGCTTTAGAGACTTCAAATAGGACTTAAAAGGCAACTATAAGTTTATTAATTTCTCTTTTATTATACTACTATAAAAAGGGCTACTTCTAGGAAGCAAATAAGGATATACTTTAAATCTATTAAGGGTAATTTATTGAGCTCAAATAAGGGTACATTTATAAATAAGCCAATAAAAGTATGAGCAAGTAGTATCAGGCATGGTAATATTAATCATATAAAGCTTATACTATCATTGGTGTTATTGATGATATTGGTTGAGATCATATAAATTATCTTAGTACAAATCAACTAGTGGCAATATATAGATTAATAGTGACCTTAGGTTAATGATGAAAATATAGGAATATCTATCACTTGTAACTATGAGAAGTGATATACCACTAATCATTTTAAACATTGTTAGGTAGGGTTAAACAGAGGGTTAAATTTATTAGATCCTTGACTATAAAAACATATTCTATGATCCATAGTTTTTGTGTAAGGGTTAAAAAGCAATCTTAAGGTTATCTAAGATATCACTTTGATAAGTACAACTCAGAAAACATATAAAAATTGTCTGCTGCATGAGCTTTTTCAATTGTTTCTATGTATTTTGGCATTGGTGATTCCAAATATGAAGTCAGTTTTCCTGTGCATGCTCTAGTTTTCATGCAATATAGTAGAGACAAAAATCTTCCCCCACTTCTTATCAATCTTAGCTTGATAAAGCAATCTGTAAATGCTCTGAATACTGAAATAAATATTTTTAACACTTTGTTTCTGCTTTTTAGTCTGTCACTCAACAAAATAAAAGCAGGTGCATTTGATGGTCCTCACATTTGATCTATTATATGTGACAAGGAATTTGTAAGAAAGATGGATCAAAAGGAGAGAGCAGCATAATATCTTTTGTAGCAGGTATTAACATTTCCTTTGGTAAAAAGAAGGCAGAAAACTATGTACTTCTGGTTCAAAGGATGCTAAAGGCATTTTTTAATCTTATTGCAACATGAGTATTATGATGCACTTTCTGAATAGCTATCTTGATCAATTTCCCCAAAAACCTTGGGATATTAGTGATGAGCATGGGAATGCTTCCATCAAGATTTGAAGAAAATGGAAGAGTGTTAATAAGGGTGATAGGACATGCATATAATGGCAGACTACTGCTGGAGCATCAAATGAGACCATCCTGAGCAAGTCCACAAATTCAAGAGCTACAAGTGCAACTTCTTGCCTAAATAAGCTTTGCATACCATTTATATCACATTGCTGCATCAATCAATTAATATCTTCCATCTGTATATACATATCAATGATATAGTTAAGAAAATTATATGTTTGTTTCTAATAGTGCTTTATATCATATATATGCTTAGATAAGTGATTTTATTTCTTTAATCTTAAAACTGTATGTATAATTTTACACCATTGTATGTTTTGTATTTAAATTACTTATATTATCATGAAGTTAATTAAGATAATATACTACATTTATAAGTTAAGATAAATGCTGAAAAATTTAAGAATTTTATATAAAATAAAAATTATCAAAAATGAATTACAAAAAACTCTAGCTTGCAGAGAAAAGCTAACTTCAGATATGAACTCAGTCACCCAAATTAGTTAAGACCAAGTTTTTTATCAATGCAACAAAAATTTTATTTTCTGTGTAATCAATTACAAGAAAAATTATGATCAACAAGTGATGAGCTAAAAATGAGGTATGGGCTTGAGAGATTTGACTATGTGAGCATAAAATTTTATACTACATCTAAATTCAACTTTGAGTAAGAGTAGAAAAAGGTTTATAAGCAATAAAGTTTATACTATGTGAATTATAAATTTCATAAAAATTCTATATAGTTAAATATTAGGTAAAGGAAAATAAGGGGAGTTTATAAATGCTGGAACTATGGATACTAGAAGTGTAGTTGGCTTTGTAGTGTAAATCAAATTATAAGTAATAGTTAGGAAAGGGGTTATATCTATCAAAAGCATTTCTAAAAAATCATAATGGTTTCTAAGCTACTTAATAAAACACATTCACTGACTGGCTGACTTACTGACTGACTGACATCTGAAACCTTTGAGTCTGATAGGGTCAATCTATTTGGGTGAGTGAGTGAGAATTGGCGAATCTTATCGAATCTGAAATTATCGAGCCTGATGGGTTCAATCTATTTGGGCGAGTGGGTGAGAATTGGCAAATATTATTGAATAATTCACCAAATTACTCACCTGAAACTCAACAAAAATCAGTATTAGAGTTTTAAGTAGATTAAGTAGGATAATCAGCTCACCAGCCACAAGGGCAACAGCGGAGCTGTTAGTCTGAGTGGCTTGAGAGTAGTGCTGGCACAGCTTATAGGCTACAATGTGAGCTTATCATTTGATAAATTAAATACCGTAGCGAAGCACGGTTATCTGGATGTTAGGTTTATATATTTTAAAAACCTGCCTAATTTGGTTCACCTAATTAATAAAATACTTTTGGCAAGTTAAGTAGAAGTTGATTTAGTAGTTTGGAAGATATGTCACATACTCAATGATTTTAAGTATAAAGAGATGTTTCGGGTAGCAGTTTAGTGTTACTTGATTGATTCGATAGGTTTTTTTTGTTTGGCCGAGTGGCTGATGGCTTTTGTTCAAATTGATAGGACACAGTTTAGTTTTGAGGGGTGATTAGTTATTGGTTGATTTGATAAGTTCAGTTAGTTTTAGTTGAGTGGTTGGTGGTTTTTGGTTGATTCGATTGAGCAATTAGATTTGGCTGGGTGGTTTTGTTTATCTATAATATAAAATCTAAATTAATAAATTGAAAATCTGAAATTTTAGACACCGTAGCGAAGCACGGGTAAATCGGCTAGTAAACTATAAACCTTAAATAAGGGTTCGAAAAAGTGTTAATGCGAATCAAAGTTATCATCATAAGAAGCTTACAAAGCCTATGAATATTTTTGTCAACGATAGGCAAATATTAGAAAAAAAGATCTATAGGCAAAGGAGCCTTTATATAGGATAAATACTTAGACTTAGAGTATAAGTTCTAGTAGCAAGAATTATTTATCTAATATAGTTAAATATAATGGTTTAATTTAATTGCTTCAATATGTTAAGTTATTTTGTTTTTGTTTAAATAGATTTATATAGAAATTAAGATTAAGTCATATAGATTATTGCAAGCAAAGCTGAGGGAGCAGCTAGTCTATATATATAAAAATAAATGTCTGTCTGTCTGTGTGTATGTATGTCCCAAATGCATTCTTATACCATTCATCCAATTGTGCTGAAACTTTGGTGAGTTGTTGTGTGCATGCCTGAGAAGATTTATAAATTTTAAAAAATATTATTTTAATAGTAAAATAAAAGTTTTATATGTAACAAGTGAAAACCCTATATACTTTGATGGTATTTGCTATATTGTTACAGCTGAGCAGTTTAAATTTTCTTTGATTTGATATTTTATATGGTTTTGTTAAGTGGTTAGTGGTCATTTGGCTAATTAGTAAGTTAATTTAAATCAAAACTTTAAATCAGAAAGTCCAAATTGATTTTAAAAATACCTTCTAGCATAATTGGTTCCTCTCTCTCACAAATATCACTTTTTATAGCAAAAGTGAATTGAACAAGAATTGAGAGAGCAACCAACTGCCATAATGCACTGCAATTTTATAGAGCAGTGAACAAAGGCTAACCAACCAAGCATAGGGAAGTCTAGCTACTCATCTGTGCACAGCACATAGAAACGGATGACTTGCCCACGCTGATAGTGAGTTTTACTAAGAATAATACCAAGGTCGCTGAGATGGACAAACCATCCGCTGACCTTCCCGCTGGCCCAAGCCCTGATATGACTAGAAATGGGGCTGGGTATTCCACCATGTATGCGCCAAGTAATGAACTGGTGGCACAAACAACAACAAAATGAACAAACGTGTTGATGGGTCACAGAGCCCTAACAAATAGCGCAAATGATGGGGTCAACTCCCTAGTATCAATGCCCACCAACACCCTGACAACAAGCGCAACCTTCTGGGAGAGAGGCTCAATGCTGAGAACAGCGGAGTTGGGAATATTCCCCAATGAACCTCAATCAGAAGGGGGACTGGGCCTCACAGGGTGAGAAAATTCTTGCCAATAACACAAAAAACCCAGATGAGGTATTGGTAGGATCTGAAACCAACTCGGATTCAAATAACAAACTTGGCAATTCAGACCAATGAAATCAAACAATAAAAAGCTTTCTACTGACACAAAGAAACTTACCAAATCAGCTCGGGGTATTTGGGAAAAGAACAAGTTGGACGCCAATCCCAAAACAACCCAGTTGGGGGGCAAATGGTCCCTGACCAAAATTGATTCAGTAGCATGAGTAACCTATTGGGTGGAATGCCCAATACGCAATCAAGTTCAATCCCCAATGAAGGCATTCCAACAGGGGGCCATAGCTCAACAATGTATTGATGGCCAATCCTGTATATCCAATCACTGAACCAAGCTGATCCATTGAGGACCAACCAAAGTGGGGGTGACTCTATATTGGGGACTGAATCTGAGGGATCAGACACCTGATAGGGATCAGCAAAAAAATTTAAAGTATTACTGGAAGGGGTGGAAACCCCAACAGTGGTCAAGTTGACAGCCAGGGCCCTGGTTAAATTTACACCAATCCAGTTGGACATGTTAGAGTGTCAAGGCATGTCTGCCTGTGAGGTCAAACAATGGGAGGCTCTCCAGTTTCCATACTCTACGGCAACTCAGTGGGTCTCTAAAGAAATCAAGCCTGCCATAGTGGCTATATGGCGCAACCATATATTTTATGCCAGAGTGGCTAAATGCTGGCTTGACACCCAAATCTCAATCAATATGGCGGTACAATTTAAGGCGTCCCAAGTTTGAACTGAAGATGCCCTGGAGTGGATGAAAATCCCAGTGAACTACAAGGTGATAGAGGCCGCCATCTGCAAAGATTTAAAACTGGTGGATGCAAAAGCCTGGATGGAGGCTGGCATTGACCTATTAAATGTGATGGAATACAACAAGGTGGGCATTATGGCACATTACGCCCAAGCTGTCAGAGCTTGGGCCTCAACCCAACAAATTTAGCCAAATACACTAGATGTTTCCTGAATGCATCTATGGCCCTCAAATGGGCCAGACACACCATTCCAGTGGACATGGCGCTGGAATGGTACAACACTACCTTCTCCCCAGAGGAAGCACTACCACAGATTGCAGCCAGGTTCAAGGCAACTGAGGCCTTACACTGGTTGTATACCCATATTCCACCTGCCACCACATCAGACCTGAGGAAAGTGGGCTGGACAAAGGAAAAGGCAGTGGAATGGGGACCCTTTCAGGATTGGTCACTGGAAGAGGCTATCAACTGGTCTGCCAACAGATTCACACTGATGGAGATGAAATACTGGGTCCGAGTGGGGGCCAGTATGGACCTAGTGCGTGAATGGGCAGAACTTAGGTGACCAAACTGATTCACAAAACCCTCAGAGGCCACCCATTTCTGATCACAAAGTGGAAAATCTGGTGCAACGCTGCAACACTCACTGAGGCTGCAGACTGGGATGTGGCAGGGTTCACCCCCCAATCAGCCCAACCATGGATGGAGCACAAGATCTCGCCACAGGCAGCAACAGCAATAAAAGGGGTCACAACCTCAGACTTGGGCCAAGAATGGCTCAAAGCAGGGATCTGCATCAAAACTATCTGGGATTGGAAGCAATCCTTCCCAGAACTGACAGTAGCTGCCCCATACGCTGCTGAAGGCTTCACCCCCTCAAAAGTGTTTCAATGGTGTGAAGTGGGGGTTCCGGCGGACATGGCATGAGTATTCACAGATGGGGGCTGGAACAGCATTACTGTAAGGGACTGGTGTCAGTGTAGCTCAATTATGCTGGAGGTCCTCCAACAATACCTCCACCCAACGTGCGGCCTAGAATCTGCTCTCAAATGGTACTGACTGGGGCTCTCACCAGCGGATGCCCTAGAGTGACAGAGCCTAGAGATCAGAGTGCAAATGGCTAAAAGTATTAACCACCATGGTATCAACATTCACCAACTTGAAGCGTTCCTCAGCTAGGGTTTCATCCTCACCAAATCAGTAAGTTAAATTCTGAAAGTAAAGACCCCTGCCAATGTACCCAAACCAAGCATGAAATCAAAATTGTATAGTGCGCAGTGATGGCGCATACTGAGGACAACACTTGGAATGGAGCAGGGAGCCACATCAATTACATCTGTCAATTGATCAGCGGGGGCTTTACAGATTGCCAGGCACCAAAATCATACCTTAAAGACGCTATCTGAGTCCACCTACAACTAGTGGAGGAGGAAGAATGGTCCAATTTAATTCTGTCAATTTACCAGGAACTAGATGAAGTCCTAACTGGAGGGGACTTTGATCATCACTGGGTCCCCAAATGGGGCTATATAGATATAGTGATCCCAGGTGAGTTGGACCGCAAGAACTTCTCAAAATTGGCATCAAGTACAAGGGGATTTACTGCAAACATAGCTGACCAGATACACCAACCAAACGGCAAGGTGGGTTACCTTCCAGATCCTCCCCATTGACCGCAAATGGGAATGGGTGCATGAAGTGATCTGGACTGGGTTGTCATACTATGGGGAAGTACATGAATTCTGCCAAGCTGGTGGAGATTACATCATGAAGTGCCTCCACCCTCAGACAGTGGAAGCGCTATATGAACCAGCCCCCTGGATGAAACTGAATAAGATTGCTCTACCCAGATTTATCTGCCTGCCTGGCCTTGATAGGGTAGTGTATGTCAAACAGGAGGATGTCAAACAAGTGTGCCAATTCTGCTATCAGACCAGCCACACTATGGTTCAATGCCACCATTTTAAAGGTAAAACTACTCAGGAGTATGAATATGACCCCATCAGGGGAATTACCAAGGTGGGCACCAAGACCTTCCTCCACCTGAAAGCCAGAGAATGGATCCTGCAAAACTTAATGAAGGTAGCGGATATGAATGCCAATGACAAGAATTAGACCTGGCACACAGAGAGGCATGGGAACAGGAAATGGCAAAATGACCCAAAGCAGATGATGAACCATTTATAAATATAAACCCCAAATCTTATGCAATGGACAAGGGAACCAGCCCAGGACCAGCAAAGAAATGTCCAACCCAAGCAGAATGAATGGTCTGGGAGGAGGGAGAGATGGCAGAAGGTGAACCTAAAGAAGTCTTCCAAGCACAGGTGGTCACAGGATTCCAACAAGTCAAAATTGATGCCCGACAAGACAAAAGGGAATAAAAAATGAATTGGAAGTCATTGGCATATGAGTCTGAGGTGACTGGATAAAAATTTGCAGAAATATTGAGATTGACAAAACTGGCTGGGAAATTGTCAACTAAAAAATTGAGTTCTGCTGATAAATCAAATGAAGGGGTGTGAATCTGGCTGATGGACAAAGGAAAATCTGCCGGTCCGCCCGAAGAAAACAAGGGGTACCTGGACCCAATCATAAAACCATCCCCATTAACCATCGACAGAGAGATGGGGATGGTGACTAAATTCCCAGTGCACAAGATAACCAGGGACATAATCCCAGTCCCAACCAACTGACCCCAAAACTGAATATCACACCCTGCCAACCATTGACACCGCCACTAATGACCAACCCAACCTCTGTACGTGACTCAATTCACAACCTGGACAATGCTAAATCTCATACCCATGGGTTGGGCAGCCAAAAATGAGGATAGCAACTACAAATGCTTGGGGGATGGTGAGCATACAAATGAGGAGGAGGAAAATGCACCATTTAAAAACTAATAATAATATTGACCTAATTTTTATTTCAGAAACACAAGCTGGTAACCAAAAAGAAATGGTGCCAAGCTCAAACTGTGACACAAAAAACCATCCATGGTCCCGCTAGATAGGCTACCAAGCCCTATGGATGGACCACATGGCAATAGTCATAATGGACAAGAAAATAGACCTGGAATTTTTAGAAGAAACCCATACCAGCAGTACCTTGATAGCAACGACTACAAACAGAGAAACTGGCAGGAGCATACAGGTGGAAGTAGTCTATACCCTGCCAAAGTTCCACAAAAACCGTATTTTTGGGATTTCTTAGTGGAAGTGCCATATGAAGTGATGACCATAATAGCAGGTGACCTGAACTGCTGGACAAATGTGAGCTGGGATACATACCCAATGAGAGAACACCCCAACAGTAAAGCTGACAAAATACTTGATTACCTAGTTAAATTGGGGATGTGCCTAAAGATTGATGAAGAGGATGACCCAGCCAATATAACGCGGTGGACATACAATGCCACTGAATCCCCACTGTCAGGATCATGGTTAGACTACATCCTCATATCATTGGACCTCAGGCCAATGACGTCCAACAGCGAGGTTAGCATAAATGCTGAAAGTGACCACATGGTAGTCTGGGTGGAGATCAACCTTAACAAACCTCTGAGGAACCACAAGTGGCAATTGGCACCAGCCACATTGAGGAACGGGGATTGGCACTGAGTGGTAGATGTGGGACTGGATCAGCTAATAGTGCATCTGGACAACTGCCCAAAGCTAGACCCACTAGAAAGATGGACCTGGATCAAAATGAAGATGAAAAATTATAGTATAAAGTTTGAAAAAGTGACCTTCTACAAGTGAACAGCCACTGTGAAGCAACTGAAGTCTAAATTAGAAAGCCTAAGGCTCACCCACTGGTACAGAGAGGACTGGTGGAGTGAGTACCAAACAACGCACAAAAAATATCAGGCTATAATGATGAAACAAGACTCAGAGAGATAAACCAATGCAACTTACTGATATCAGAGCTTAGCGGGGATGATGACCAAAGAGGGCCTTAAACACCTCAAGGAAGACTAAACTAAGGCTAGGGTATGTGAAGTGGAGACATCAGATGGGGCAGTATCAACAGGCCCTGAAATGATCAAGCGTGAAGTTGAGCTTTTTTATAGCAATCTCTTCTGACAGCAAGAAATGAGCAAATTGGTGACAAAAACCCTTATTGACCTGGCCAAGCTGGCACTGGGAGGCTGTATGCCATAAGATGTCGCCAAGCTATCTGCTAAAATCTCTATTGATGAAGTTAAGAGGGCACTAAAGGAGTTACCAAGAATGAAAGCACCAGGCCCCAACAATATGTGTGCAGAAATATACAGCATATTCCAAGATCGCATAGTTCCAGAGCTCAAAGCCCTCTTTAACCACTGTTTGACCCATGGCAAACAAGTTCTGGGAGGACATGAGACCTGAATTGTACTTCTGTACAAAAAAGGCCTCAAATGCCAACTTTGGAACTGGCACCTGATTGCGCTATCAAATGCTGATTATAAACTGCTCACATGCATACTATCTAATCAGCTGATGGCAACAGCACCACGCATGCTACATAGAGCCCAACACGGTTTCATTAAAGGCTGTAGTATATGGGACAGCATAGGTTCAGTCCAGAGCATACTCCAGGATATGAGGGGCATTGAACAAGGATACCTTATGTTTCTCAACATGGAAAAGGTGTATGAACGAGTAGCGTGGTCATTCTTACATGAGGCACTGAAGGTGGTCAGTATCCCCAACATGTTTTGGACATGGATAATGACGCTCTACTCAGGTCTGGTAACAAAGGTTATGGTTGCAGATGGCACAACCAATGAAATCTCTGTCAGGTAAGGTCTTCGCCAAGGAGACCCCATGTCACCAATACTCTTCAACTTTGTAGCTAACATTCTATTAGTGGCAGCGGACACAAAGCTTCAGGATTTAGTTCACCCTAACCAAATGCCACTGAAGATGCTAGCATTCATGGATGATACAGTTGCAGGAATAAGCTCCTTGACTGACCTCCAGGGAGCTGAGGATTATTAAACCTTTACCAGCTTGCATTGAATCCAAAAATAAATTTAGCAAAAACCTCAGTGATGAGGGTCAGCAACCTAAACTTTAGCTCACCAACTGAAACAACACCAATTATGAGCTCCCATACAGTCTGATGCCTTGGGATACTCTTCAATGACAAGGGACAGCTGTAATGGAGACCGAACAGGAAGTATTAACAAGCTAACATTCTGAATGTCATGTTGAAAGGTGCCATACTATGCCTCAAGAAAAAAGTGCAGGTGATAAATGTCTTCATCTTCTTGAAGCTATAGTATGTTGCACATGTGCTGCCAATGAGCCTGAACCTAGAAAAGAAAATCAGGTCAATGCTCTGAACTTTCCTGTGGTTTAATGCAAAGGTGGCACCAATTCCACTGGAAGCCCTATCAAAAACAAAGAATTAAGGAGGCATGGGCCTACTGACTTCAAATCTCATGCCTGGTGCATATGGGGGAAGTCATTTCTGAAGCTAACACAGATGCACATGCGCTGCCCGACTCTAGCATGGAGTGTGAACTGGGCAAGGGCTCAAGGCCTCCAAAAGCCAGTCTCCACCTGATCATTACATGAATGGATGGTGAACCACCCAAAGATAACCTCATGAAAAGGAGCCCCACACTACTGGTGACTCTGCAATCAGGCTATGCACCAGGGTGGGTGGTCATTCAAAAAATTGGACCAAGAGGCTGACCAAATTCAAAGGTATGTCAAAGCACATAATTCTGCAATGATTACTGCAACAAGCTGGGAGGAACGTAACTGAATCACCAATGAATATATAACCAATTCAATCAGAATTAGGTACAAATTGACACTGATAGAATATGGGGATCTGCTTCCAAAACTGGGGTGCAATCTGCCCACCTGCCCATAAATACTTAATGACTAGTACTAAAGGCTATGACACCAATTACCCAATGAAGAAGTTGATTTTGGGCCTGAACACCTATGTGGTTACAGCCAACAGCAGTTGGTAACATGGCAGATCCTTAATTGGGCATTCAAATTGGGCAAACACAGTGGGCCAGATTACCAGCACAAAGAATGCCCCATATGAGCCAAACCAGAAGCAGATATAACACATCACTATTATGAATGCACCATGTTCAAAAAATACTGGTCCATGATGTAATACATCCTATCAGGCAATCATTCACCTCTGTATACATCTGTCACAGGACCTGTTCTTTACAAAAACCCTGAAAATGGCTCTGATCCAACTATGAGCCTTCATTTACCATTATTGTGTATGGGTAATTCACTGTGCACTCATTGCCAAGGTTATGAGCAATGAGCACCCCCATCACAGAGGTTTGGTATTGAAGACCATTTGGATTATCTCCGATAAGCTCCACCGAATCTCAAAATTCTTGCACATAATCCCCAGGTGTTATAAGGCCACACGTTTGGCTTTCCCAGCTAGATTGCTCATCGCATGTGATGAAGCTACTAATCATCTAAGAATAGTATGGCCTGTAAGCCTGCCACTGCTAGAACTGTGGCTAGCAATGGCAATCACTGATCAGCAATGGTCAGAGGTGCTAGAACTCTAGCGGCCCAAATCCCCAGTCTTTTTTACCCTTGGCCAAATTATCTATATTCTGCCCTCCCCTCTTACTTTCCCTTAAAAGTTTTATTTTAATAAAGTATGGAGTATATAAAAAATCTAGCATAATTGGCTCAGCTTTTGGCTCTAAACTTCAACTCTATAAAAGGTCAGTTGTTTGAATCCTGGTGTAATCGCTTTTTATACCCTTTTCTTAAACTCACTGTCAATTCTGTCTGTCTGTAATTAAATCTTACAAGCTCTATTTCAGACACTTATTGTCAATAAAAATTCTTAAATTTGGCACACTTATGTATCTTCAATGACAATACAATAATCCATCAAAAATTTTAATTTTCATGTTCAAAAAAAAGTTTTATATGTATCAAGTAAAAATCCTATATACTTTTGATGGTAGTCAGTATATAGTTACGGCTGAGCAGTTAGATATTTAGTTGATTTGATATTTTAAATGGTTTTGTTAAGTGGTTAGTGGTCATTTTTTATACAATTTTCTTAAACTCATTGTCAATTCTGTCTGTCTGTAATCAAATCTTACAAGCTCTATTTCAGACACTTATATATAAAAAAGCAAATGTGTGTGTGTTTGTGTGTGCGCGATGCCCAGCCAAAACTAGAGCATGTAGAGCTCTGAAAATTTGGCTATAGGTGGACGGGAGGGGTTCAGTGTGCACCTCGAAGCCCGATTTTTAATTTTCATAGTAAAATAAAAAGTTTTATATGGTACAAGTTAAAATTTTATATGTTTTTAATGGAAATCGGTATATTGTTACGGCTGAGAAGTTTGATATTTGGTTGATTCGATAGTTTAAATGGTTTTGTCGAGCGGTTGGTGGTTTTGGTTGTTTCGATACATTTAGTTTTGGTTATGAAGCGGTTGGTGATTGGTTGATTTTTAATCTAATTTTTTAGCTAAGTGGTTTAGTTAAAAGTATTTTATTCGAGGTGGGCCGACCTAGGAAGGATACCGCCGATTAAGGGAAATTGAATGTATGGGAAAGGAGGATAAAATCCGGAAAGCCTCCACGCGCGGCGTATGATAGGCCAGGAACTCCATGGACCGCCTTTGCTATTCGCTATTTCGGTTCGGGGCATTGGTGCGTCAAGTGGTTTAGTTAATTCGATAGGTTTAATTGGGTATGGCTGAATGGTTGGTAATTTTATATTGATTCAATATAATTTGATTTTTTAATATTATCGATAACCATCTACAAATATTAAAAAGAATTGATTAGGATCATCAGGTAAACTTAAAGCCCAAAAACAAATCTGTGCTAAACTGGGTATCAACAAGAATTAGCCAAACTTTTCTTTACAGAACTATCATTCTGTCTATTTATTTATACCGGATGCATTATCTCGAGCAAATAGCCAAAAAATCACTAAACTTGGCACAAGTATTCTATAAAGTTTGGGAACGGAATGCTAATATGTAATTATTTAAAATAATCATATAAAGTTAAATATCAGTTCTATTTAAGATCTAGAACATATATTTCTAATATAATTATATAGCAATTTGGCTGGGTACTTTCATATTCATTTAATTCAATTTTTTCATAGGTTTTTGATAAGGGGTTGGTAGTTTTTGGCTGTTGTAAGTTCCGTAATTGGTTTTTGCTTAGTAGTGGTTTATTTTTTGGTTGATTCGATAGGCTCAATAGTTTCTGGTAAGTGATTGATGGTTTAGTTAGTTTGGCAGGCTTTATTGATTTTAGCTAAGTGGTTGGAGGTTTGAATTTTTAATAAGTTTAATGATTTCTGAACTTATTGATAGCTATCTACCAATATAAAAACTAAAATAATTTAGAATTTGATTGATTTGATATATTTATTTTCCTTGGCCGAGTGGGTTGATGGTTTTTGGTCGAATCGACAGGATATAATTTAGCTTCGGGGTTGATTAGTAATTGGTTGATTTGATAAGTTCAGTTAGTTTTAGCTGAGTGGTTGGTGGTTTTGGTTGCTTCGATTGAGCAATTAGATTTGGTCGAGTAGTTACTGCTTAACTATATATAAAATCTAAATTAATCAATTCGAATCACCTGAAATTCTATAGAAACCGTAGCGAAGCACGGGTTACTCCGCTAGTTTACTATAAATGTTAATATTCAAGATAACCTCATCCTTATTGGACAGTTTGAGTATAAGTTTGGATTCGAATAACAGCGGCAAGTTTTAGGAATCAGTCTATCAGCTATTGTTTATGTTGATTCTTTCGCCGAATAGATAATATACTCAAATATATTCGCTGGTAGCTTAAAGCCTTATCAACTTCGACTACACCTCCAGCTAGTTACATCTCAATTTAATTATTATATTTAACTCTCGTATACTATCATTTTATATGATTTCAAAGTTTTTTAGATTAAGCGTTTCTTTGGGAGGTTGGTAAAAGTTAACGTTAAAAACTTATATAAATGAAGCTACTTTTCTTTTAACCTTAGCAGTAGGTAGCAAAAACGATCTGCTGAAGGGTATAACTTGTGACAAAACCTCAAAATCAGCAACACTTGTTTAAGGATGGGACCAAGTTGCATTTGATTAATAAAAGGCATCATTTTTTTTAGTACTAGATGGTCCCAACCCAAGGGGGGATTCATCGATGTAATAAAAGGCATCATTTATCAGCACAAAATCATGCAATTAAGAGTTGCTTTGCACTTGAAGAGTGATTCAGTATGGCGCCTTAATTAATGCAAGTAGAAGGATGACTGGGTAAACAAAACTAGATATAGAAATAAGCAGTGGCTAAAATTGGTTTTCTACCGGAAGTGTCCTTCCCATGGTCGGCCTTCACCGAATAAAATTAGAACTAAATTGGTATTTTACTTTAAAAGTATGCTATTCATCTATACTTTAATTCAGGTTGGAGGTCAGGATAAGGCCATCACGTTTTTCCTTTTAGGGAAGAACCTTTTGGCTGAAGTTTGGATGGGCAATTAAAAGAGTAAAAGATGTTGAGCCACTCTGTTGAAGGTAAATCTAGACCAATTAAACGTAAAAATTACATATTAGCATGTAAGGGAATAGGAACTATTTCAATCAAAGTTCAATCAGCAATATCAACATACAAAACATTCAAATTAACGTTTTTCATCTAATTTGAAAACTATCCTCCTAGGTTAAACTAATGGATGGATGAGGAACAATAATATGTTGCCTATTCTATTTTTTAGTACTAGTGGATCCCAACCCAAGTAAGGGGATACCACGGGCACTGTTGCCTGTTTTAAACCGTTTTTCTCCACTTGCTGTGGTGTCTGTCTGTGGTGGATTCTTGCAATTGATTCTTGCAATTGATTTTTAACTACCTTCCAGACTAGCTAGAGCTTTGAAATTTAGCACATATATGTATCTCCCATGACAATACAATAATCCATTGAAAAATTATAAAATTGTGAACTTTGCAAAATAAAATGGGTTTTTGCTATCATTGACAACCTCTTGCACTTGTTATTCAAATGTAAAACAGAATATGAATAAAAGGTTAAATTGTTATCTAAAAAGGGAGGATACCCCAGTGGTAGAGTATAGATCCTCTATCACTGCCTCCCGAGTTCGATCCCGGTAATGGACTTTGGGTAGGGGACGATTTTGACTGTGTTGGTTTTGCACGCCAATGCCCCGAACCGAGATAGCAAATAGCAAAGGCGGTCCATGGAGTTCCTGGCCTATCATACGCTGCGTATAGAGGTTTTCCGGGTTTTATCCTCCTTTCCCATTTTCTTCACTTCCCTAATCGGTGCGGTATCATCCCCAGGTCGGCCCACCTCGAATAAAATTTAAAATTTAAATTATCTAAAAGGGTGATTAGCCTAGCAGGTAAAACTGCTTCCACCCTAGTGTAAGTTTCGAGTTTGAAACCTGTACTGGCTAGAAAAATTCTCGGTGTGGTATATTTGTCCCAAGGTTGACCCACCTCATTTAAATTATTATCTAAGATCTAACCAAGTGAATAATTAGATTGTGATACCTCAGTAATAGATATTAATTATATACAAAGCACCACTCACTCATAAACTGAGACCAAATAAATATTATTACATTGGTAATTAATTATAGTTTAAAATATTAGATTATTACTATACTCATTACCCAATCAGATGCCTTAGCTTATGTATGCAATTTGCAAGTTATAAATCCTATCTAAATTTAGATATAATGAATTATATTTTGAAAAATAAATTTTCAATTAGCTTGTAGAGAATAAGCCAATTTGTATAAGCCAAATTCCAATCTAGTAAAATTAATAAAAAAGATAAACAGGAGTGGTTGATGGTAAAATATATGCTATGTGGCATGCTATGAATATACAAGTCACTATATGGAACTAATTCAAGCCATCAATTAATTAATTCCAAATATCACTCTTAAATTTATCTCTTTAACCACTCGCTTCTTTATAGTAGATATTTATGTATACCACTGCTATTTGTAATTTTGTTTTTATTGAATGGGTTGCTACCACTAAATATCTACCTCATAACACCACTTTCAGTTCCCAAATTAATAATTTGTTACCACTCCAATCAACTTAATATACTATATGAATTTGTATCTAACTTTTTAAACCTTCTAGTTAAAGGGATTCTTATAATTGAATAAGGTTCTTGAACAGACACAAATTTTTATCCACTAAACTTTAACTATTAAATCTTAGAGCCACTTCAAAGTTTAACCTTAACTCTACACTATTAGAAATGGATAGTAATTCCAAGGATCTTTATTTGTTCTTAAATTTAGCTTATCATCTTATCACCAGTGATCCAGCTATTTTCCCTCCTATTAAAAACAGTAATATCCAATGCTTTTAACATTAACAGTCTCAAGAACTTTATATTCTTTCACCCATATAAACTTTGCTCTTTAAGATTTGTAATGGAGATAGTTGTATTCTATTCAATAATCCATTGAGCCTCATATCCATTTTTATCCATCATATTTCTACTACTAAACCAAATACAGTATCTTGGTAAAGTTGCAGCATTTTTACATAACCCAAGTGATGAGTTTTAACCTGAAATGATAAAGCTTTCCATCATAATCACTTTGGGAATTGATTTGAAACTTATCCTTACTATAAGATTGAAAATAAGATTTCAATTAATACTTTTGCTTAAGCTAAAAACCAATTCTGTTAATAGAGTTCTTAGCCTTTCAAATGGTAAATCTAGTGTGCATTCTCTAGGTGGAGTTCTTTAGATACATTAGCTAGTGATTTAGTGACAAATGAGAACTTATTCAGGAATGCAATTGAGGCTTATTATAAAATTACTTAACTTCAGAATTTATTTGAGGTGGGTCCTCCTTGGGACAAATATACCACGCTGGATTTGGGGTACAAAGTAAAAATATATGAATGAAGGACAAAACAAAGTATGGGGTAAAACCTTCCTGTGCATGATCTTATAGGATAGGAGTACATAATCTAACTTCATTAATTCTCTTGGCTGTCTGAAGTATGATGCATGACTCCACATGTATTACTATCCTCTTGGTAACAAAATACTAAATTTCTGCTACAACCAAATTCAAACCTACATTGTGAGGGGTGAAATATGCTTGATTTTAATAAATTAAAAATCTTAACATGAGTCCTTCATTGAAAATTACCTGATCACTACAAGTTATCCTTGCTTTAATATTGAATCATGAATTTAGATATAATTTTTTTTCTGTTGTAACAGCTGTTGGGATTTTTGCCCATATTTCCAGCCTTCTAGATTACCTGGTATCACTAGGGAAAAATTATCTAAAGTGAAGTGAATTGGGAATTGGTTGACCCAAATTTTGGAAGAACTATGTTTGGGGGATTTTAGGATATTTGTCTGGTTGTATCCATTGGGGATCAATCTGGATGAATACCTAATATCTCATTGGGTGGAGCGGCTGACGAAATAAGGGCATCTGATAGTAATTAACTATCAGGTGTACTGATTGGGATCAGTCAGGTTTCATCACCGACTGATTGGGAATGTTTAATGAGTTGTGAGGCGAGTGATGCTGCCTGCAACTAGTGAATCAATTGGTTGGTGAAGTGACCTGCCATAATGGGTAAAAAGTCCCATTATCTAAGCAGGTCGCTAGCCAATTATGGGTGATTCACTTGGATTGAGAGGAAAACATTAGGAATACGTTTCCAACTCTTTCCGTTTGAGGTCTCAAGGATGTCCAATGTCAGAATCCTAGTCAGGATGGAGAAGATTATTGCTGCTGAGACAAGGAAGGGCGATTCAATGGCAACGGCTGCCATTTCATTGAAGAGGTGTCAACTGAGGGTTAGACAGCTGAATCCCCTATAAATTCCCTAGGATTCACTCTAATAAAAACAGACATTAAAACAGTAAAAACATTAATAAAAAACATTATTAGTTTTATTGTAGTTTTAGGTAATAGTTAGACTATCAGCATATAGTGTGAAGATTCCATCTCAAAGATATTATTGCAGAAGGCAATAATTGGTAGACTCTCAGAGAAGAGTAGAGATCTGAGTGGGGATCTAGAGATGAAGGGAACCATGGCTAAGGGATTGATGCCAACTGTGTGTTGGGCTGAAGGAGACTGTCATCAGAGGATCTTAATGAAGATTGAGTGGACATGATTATAGGGAACAAATCCCTAAGAGTACAATATTCAGTATATATGGAAATACTGGCTGAAGCGTTGGGCCTGAAAATAATTCTATCTCAACTATGGATAATAGTCATCATACTATTATCAGATTATATATATTCTTACAACGCAAGGTGCATGAGGAAACTGAGCCTGTGCAGTAGAAAGATTACTAGGGTTGACCTCCAATAATCAACTCAACGGAGTAAATTTTTACAAGTTGGTGCTCACTACAGGGGTAGTTGAGTAAAAGAATCTATTATAATGTTGTACAAAGAAGATGTTTCCAATTTTGGAAATAAGTTACTGAAGGAAGTAATGAAGATGGAATGTGAAGAGGATCACGTTCAATGGCGTTCACACAGCTCAGCAGTGGAGCTCTGAGTAAAACAAAATGAAGATACTCAAGTTCAGAGAAAATAACTTGCAGCCTAGATATGGAACTATCTTGTGCTGCAAGGAAACCAATTCCACTAGACATCTACTTGAGATGAAGAATATCAGCAGGGCCAAATTTGGTTGAAATTGGGCCTGCTGTAAATAGTCCCAAGGAATGGCAGGATCAACTCAGGTTGAAATCTGGATCCACTTTAAATAGTCCTGAGGAGAGAGTGTTTAGATGAGGCATTGGACAAAATAAGAAGCAATCAATCCAGAGAATTGGATTGCCATACCAATGAAGAGATGAAGTTAAAAGAGGAAATGATTGATCCAAGATAATGGAGGAAATTATTTGATTTAATAACACTCAATCACTGATCATAAGTTACTGGAGATGAGTTCATCAATTCCAGAAACATTGGATGAAGCTAATGATGCCAGAACGACCTGTGTAATTAAGGATAGCCATGAAGGCTGAAAATCATTTTCAGGAGAAAGAACGAGCTGGACAATCGGATGAAACTGTTGGCTGATGAGATACAAAGATCTGAGAAGCATTAGTTTGCCAAATAAGAGATGAAATTAGGGCCTGATGGACGAATTTTCAGTCAGGATTAAAGGCCTAATTCAGGAGAACTGCCCAAAGTTGGCAAGTATGTCCTATACATGAGAAGACAGCACTGCTGGTCATATAGAGAGAAAGGTTAGTAATAATTGGTAGTATTGAGCCTAAGAGAAAATAATTGCAATGTCCCCAGCGGACCTCTGAACCATTAAATGGTTATATCCTAAGATTTTGGTCAAGTCCCAGAAGGGGACCACTGAATCAAATGGTTGGTTAAATCTTAAGAGAATAAAATTTTGAACCATGATAACTGGTAGGTTTAAGTATCCAGGACCCAGTTAAGATAAAGGGAAAGGAATGTCCTCTGAGCCTTTTTGTAGGTTGCAAGTCCCATTGAAAAAGAAAAATACAATATATATATATATAATATTAAAATATTGATTTTATGGTCTATGAGTTTGGGCCTAAGAAGTGACAAGAAATCCTGACAGCTGAATAGAGAAATACAAGTTCTCTTGGCAAATTTAAGTGAAAACCTGATGAAGATTAAGAGAAATCAGATCATTGCATTTATTCATTTAATCCTGATGGCAGAATTGAGACAATTCCATGATTTTGGGTCTCTCAAGGAAATGGGATTACCAGCTAGAGCAGCTGAAAGCATTAACTTATTAGTTGATTGAGAGCAGCTTGCAGATCTGCTGGAAGGGCAGAAGGAGGAGGTGCTCAAATTATTTGAGAGATATTGGGAAATATTCGCTCAGGATGATCATGATTTGGGATGCACGCAAGGCATAATTCACAAAGTTGACACTGGAGAAAATTTACCGATAAGAATGAGACCAATCCAAAGATTAAAAGCCGCTGAAGCGGTAGTGGAAGATGTGATCAGCAAACTAGTAAAGCATAGGCTTCTAGTTCCGCCATCAAGTCCCTGGGCAAGCCCAATTTTGATCATAAAGAAGAAAGATGGATTGAACCAGGTAGTGATTGACTATCAGAGGCTGAATAAAATTATGAAGAAGGATTTGTATCCCCTACCAAGGATTGATGATATGCTGGACCAATTAGGAGAAGCGAAGTATTTCTCCACAATGGACCTAATCTTGGGATACTGGCAGATCGACTTGCCAGCAGAAGACCAGAAAAATGTGCAATTACCACCGCACAGGGGTTATACCAGCTGACTAGGATGCCCCAGGGTCTTTGTAATGCGCCCATGACGTTCCAGAGGGCCATGGATGTGATATTAAGCAATCTGAAGTTATTGTGCATCCTGGTATATCTGGACAATATCAATGTGTTCAGCAGAACGTTTACTGATCACCTTCAGCACTTGGAGGAAGTGTTTAAGAGACTATCCGCGGCTAACCTGAAGATCAAGCCATGGAAGTGCCACTTCTTCAAGAAGGAGCTTGAATACATGGGATTTGTGATCAACGCAAATGGATTGCAGCTGAAACCCCAGAAGATAGCAGCTATTGAACAGATGGTTGTGCCAAAGAGTGTCCGAGACATCCAAGTATTCCTTGGGATGGACAGATACTATAGAATATTTATTTGGGACTTTTCCCAAATAGATGAGCCTTTATTTCATTTATTAAAGGATCTGAAAAAAGGATTTGTATGGAATGAAGAGGCCCAAGACTCTTTCAATGAATTACGCCAGTACCTATTAAATTTGCTGATTCTGAAATATCCAAATTTCAATTGGGAGTTTATCATTCAAACTGATGCTTCATTGACAGCAATTGGCGCCAATTAATCCAAGTAGATGAACTTGGGGATGAACATCTGGTGGCGTATGTGAGCCAGACACTCTCTGCTGCAGAGAGGAATTACACTGTAACTGAGAGTGAATGCCTTATGTTCATTTACGCCTGTAAACAGTTTTGGGTGTATGTCCATGGAATGCACTTTAATGTGGTGACAAACCTCTCTTCATTGCATTGGCTGCACAATCTGCGGGAACCTGAAGGATGACTGGCCTGATGGGCACTCAAGCTTCAGGCTTATGATTATGAGATAGTCCATCAAGTGGGGGCTTCTCATCAGAACACAGATGGCTTATAACGGTTACCAATGGTCCAGTTGGTATATCTGCAGGTAGATGAGCTATTCCAGAGAATGTTCAAAGGAAGAATTGAGGATGAGCCTTGAGAAATCCAAGGTGCACTTCAAAAAGTGATGGAAAATACCAAGATCATGGATGGACAAGTATTTAAGATGATAAATGGGAAATGGCTATTATTTCCAAAACTGTTGGAGAGAGCAGCAATCATTCAAGCCACTCATAAGTTATTGGGCATGGAGGCCCTGAGAAAAACGACCAACCATATTCACCAGTATTATTACTGGGAATTGATTAATTATGATGTCGTGGACCATCTGGCTTGTTGCGTGGAATGCCAACTGTATAAACCACACAAGAATACAACTGGATACTGACTGGTTTGACCTGGATTTGCATGGCACACAGTATCTATTGATGTGATGGGACCATTGGCGATGAGTACAGGAGGAGTGAAATACATCATAGTAGCCATCAATCATCTGAAAAGATGGGTTGAAACAAAAGCATTAACCCAATTTGATGCTACCAGTACTGTGAGATTCATCCTGGATCAAGTAGTATACTGTCATGGGTGTCCACAAGTTATACTGAGCAATAATGGGACCAACTTCACGTCCCATTTGATCCTGAGGCTAAATGAAATAATGGGGATCTGGGGAGTCATGTCAGTACCATACCAGCCAGAGATTAACGGACTGGTAGAATGAGTCAATGGGATGCTGGCCGCGATGCTGAGGAAGCTAGTTGCAGGGAGAACTTCCGCATGGGGAATGTACCTGAGTTTGGTGACGTTTGCCTACAACATCAGTCATCATACAGCGATGGGAAAGATGTCATTTGAATTACTTTATGGGAGGAAGGCCGCGTTACCACCAATATTATATTTGGTAGTAGAACCTATGTTGGGGATGAGTACCAAACAATACCTGAACCAACTGATGAGTATCCTGATTGATATGCAATTGCAAGCATTTGATACTACCTTAAAGAAAAGGATATGAGCAAAATTGATGGATGATAAGAACTGACCACCATTAGAAGAATGTCAAATAGGAGAAAGAGTTGCCTATTCATGATACACATGGTTTCAGATGAAGAAACAAGTTGGATGCATTATGGTCAAGTCCATTTGAAGTAATCGCCAAGATGGTGACAGATGCTTATTCCATCAAGAATCTCTTGGATGGAAGAGTAGTAAATAGAGTCCACGCTAAGTATTTAAAGTGGTGGATCAAAGAAAAAAATAAAAAAAGAGTTCCCAAAGGACCAATGAACCATTAAGTTGGTCATGTCCTAATGATTAGGTCAAGTCCAAAAAAAGGACCTCTGAACCAATCTAGATGGTTAAGTCTGAAAAAGGACTGCTGAACCATAGAAAACTGGTAGGTTTAAGTGCCCAGGATCCAGTTTGGGGGAAAAGATGGACCTCTGAACTGAAACAAGGTCAAGTCCCATAGGAAAAAAGAAGAATAAAGATAAAATATCAATAAAAGATATTGGAAAAATTATTTCAAATGCATAGATAAAAAACCAATATATTTTTATAAATTTTTATTTTTTATTGATTGTCCTCAGTGTGGGGATGATTCTGCCTATGTTGCCTCTTGGGGGAGGGAGGATGGATTGTGGTAGGGAGGAATAGCCCATCAAAATTGATAAATTGATATGCACCATTGGACACTTGCAAGGGCGAGTCCTACTCAAAACCATGTTCATTGAGCTGACGCCAAGCCCTGAGAGAACGCGACTAGGGGAAGGGAAATAGATATGTCAGAAGATGCCAATTGTGAAACCCCAGAGTGGGGTGGAAAACAGCAATAAAGGAAGAGGCAATCAGCAAATAACCCTGAGTAATCCTGATAAGGCACTGGCGCCGGAAGATTTGTCTTGAGTGCCTGCCAATGGGCCTCATCAAGAACACCAGACATGTGAGCCAGCAGTGAAGAAGGAATACTTGAGGGAGGTTGTCAAATCATACCCCCAATTAGCGCCATCAACGGAAGATAGCGATGGGAAGCTCCAGAGAAGAGGTAGTCATGCAAAGAATGGATTGCATCCTGTAAACAATGACTATGGGCTTCGCGGAAGCTGAAGCTGAATGACCAATGAAAGTCAGGCGAGGCTGGAAGCTTCATTGACCAACTTCAAAGAACTTGGCTGGCAAAGCGGAGAGCATAAGCAGCAGTATCCTGATCCATAAGGTTGTCCAGATCTGAGGGATTCAGCACTAATGACAATGCCTCAGTGACTTGCGCTCAAAGTTCAGCATAGGGGAGCTCAGAATGAATGCTGTTTCTGATTGAAAGCTTAGAAACCAGCACCGTGGGTTGGTAAAATTGTCTGAGTCAGAAGAGGAACTTGGGGAGCAAATCCAACCTGGCCAGGAATGAATGATCCAAAGCAGTTGGCATAACCTCCAGAGCATCAACAATGATGTTTGGAGCCTCAGTGAAAGGAGCCAAATCCAGAAGGGTTTTAAAGTCCAACTTGGGGATTGACTGCATGGGAAGAGTCATCTGAGAGTTATTCAAAATGATGGCACACCTGGTTTTGGTGGGATTGGATAATGTTTCTGTTAACTTGATGGAAGGACTAGCTGCTTGCACCAGGCTAGGCATATGAGTCCTGGAAGGACCATAGAAGAGGGTCCACTGAGCATCCTGACTCATCCGCTGGAAGAGGCGGAGGTCCAAATCTGACAGACTGTTTAGAAGTTGCTGATAATGAGATTCTGAGTTTGACATATGAGCAGGACTAGAGGGGGATGTCAGACTGATATAGAAGTTGACATTATGCACCCTACACTCCATTAGGCTCCAATTTTAGGAAATTAATTTCATAAAATTAATGAAATAAGCTTTCTGAGGGAAGAATGACTTACAGCCAAGAGGTTATGAGTGAAATAATGAAGGCAAACATAAATAAGTATTCTTAATCAAGCCACAAAACAAACATCAATGGCAAGAGTCTCCTGTCTAGGATGAGGAGAGAATCAGGAATTTGAGGACGCCAGACCAAGAAACCTGAATATGACAGCAGGTCATATACCCTGATGGGGGAAAACTGGATCCCAGGAAAAAGATTATCATGAGTAAATCAATCAGCCTGGCATGACAAGAGGTCATGGGGACCGCGCTCTGAGTAGGTGGTAGCGAGGAGGAAGAGGAGGAATGCCATATGCTGAAGGTCATCCCAAGCAGCGTTGAGTATTGATGAGTGTACTCCACTTGAACCAATGAAGTATTTGATCAGGTGTCCAAAGTGGTGTTTCCATGCCCAGTCCTTTTCTTGCTGAAAATCTAGACAAGAAGGGGGATGTGTTGGGATTTTTGCCCATATTCCCAGCCTGCTAGATTACCTGGTATCACTAGGGAAAAATTCCCCAAAGTGAAATGAATTGGAAATCGGTTGACCCAAATTTTGGAGGAACTACGTTTGGGGATTTTAGGATATTTGTCTGGTCATATCCATTGGGGATCAATCTGGATGAATACCTAATATCTCATTAGGTGGAGCAGCTGATGAAATAAGGGCATCTGATAGTAATTAACTATCAGGTGTACTGATTGGGATCAGTCAGGTTTCATCACCGACTGATTGGGAATGTTTAATGAGTTGTGAGGCGAGTGATGCTGCCTGCAACTAGTGAATCAATTGGTTGGTGAAGTGACCTGCCATAATGGGTAAAAAGTCCCATTATCTAAGCAGGTCGCTAGCCAATTATGGGTGATTCACTTGGATTGAGAGGAAAACATTAGGAATACGTTTCCAACTCTTTCCGTTTGAGGTCTCAAGGATGTCCAATGTCAGAATCCTAGTCAGGATGGGGAAGACCATTGCTGCTGAGACAAGGAAGGGCGATTCAATGGCAACGGCTGCCATTTCATTGAAGAGGTGTCAACTGAGGGTTAGACAGCTGAATCCCCTATAAATTCCCTAGGATTCACTCTAATAAAAACAGACATTAAAACAGTAAAAACATTAATAAAAACATTATTAGTTTTATTGTAGTTTTAGGTAATAGTTAGACTATCAGCATATAGTGTGAAGATTCCATCTCAAAGATATTATTGCAGAAGGCAATAATTGGTAGACTCTCAGAGAAGAGTAGAGATCTGAGTGGGGATCTAGAGATGAAGGGAACCACGGCTAAGGGATTGATGCCAACTGTGTGTTGGGCTGAAGGAGACTGTCATCAGAGGATCTTAATGAAGATTGAGTGGACATGATTATAGGGAACAAATCCCTAAGAGTACAATATTCAGTATATATGGAAATACTGGCTGAAGCGTTGGGCCTGAAAATAATTCTATCTCAACTATGGATAATAGTCATCATACTATTATCAGATTATATATATTCTTACAACGCAAGGTGCATGAGGAAACTGAACCTGTGCAGTAGAAAGATTACTAGGGTTGACCTCCAATAATCAACCCAACAAAGTAAATTTTTACAACAGCTGAGTTAGATATGTTATCTGTTTCATTGCCAGAGCTAGATATTACTGTAAAACTTCTCACTCTAATTATGTAAATATATATATTTGAAAAATTTTACCAATGAAAAATGTTATGCAGAACTTTATATAGGGTGTACAGATATTATTCAGATAATTTATGATAGATATTGCTTTTTATCACTTTAGTGCAATAAATTTATAAAATTAGTAAGTATACTAAAGTCATATAGAAATTTAATATTAAGTGAGTTTTAAATCTTAGATTTTAAACTTTAAATTTTATTTGAGGTGGGCCAACCTGAGGACAATACCGCACATATTAAGGAGATTCAAATTAATAGGAAAGGAGGATAATACCCAGAAAACCTCCATGCACAGTGTATTATATGCCAGGAACTCCATGGACCAACTTGCTATTTGCTATTTCAGTTTGAAGCTTTGTTGCGCAACGCCAACACAGTTATAATCATCCCATACCCAAAGTTCATCTATTGGGATCAAACTTGGGTGGCAGTGGTCATTGAGTCCATACTCTATCACCGAGGTAGCCTTCCTCAATATTAAGTAAATTTTACATGATTGAAAAATAAACCCTGCATTATAAACTTGATAGAAGAAGCTTTGTATTCTGTAGTCAACACTTTTAAACTTTTCATTCAATAGATTTAATAAATCACTCTTGTCTTTATTATAACAACTACTCATTGATAAATCCTGACAAAATCATGGAGTAAATTTCAAAATTCAGCTTTTCTAATGGGGGTATTTTGGTCCAAAAACACCCATCTTCTTAACTTCAACCACAGCACAAAAAAGGAATCATATATCCTATCCAGCAACTATCTTAAGTGGTCCATGTCTATTAATGTCAGGCAACATAAGCCATACATTTCTTAGATCCTCTCAAAGATTTGGAGAATGTATCATCTTTAGTATAGTGTAACCCTTATACTATGAAGCAGTGTTCTATGCAATTCCAAACCAGTTCCATTATACAGAGAGTATCACCTTTAGACTTATCATATGAACATAGACCTCAGCTTTCAACTGCTAAAGAAGCAGGTTTGACTGCTCCATAGCCTTTATTATACTATACAATAAATTATGATAAGGTTAAGGACTAGAACAGATACCCTTTTAACCTCTCTATAACATTAATGTACTTATGGGATGATGAAATATTATTTGTGAAGATAGAGAACCTTCCAGTGTCAGATCTGCTAACTTCTGAAAATATTGCTTGTAGAGGGATTATGTACATATGGTACAGCAGTATATTTAAAAAACAGATAAAGACCACCTGCTAATTGAAAAAACCATGAGTATGATTTACCCTATAATGAACATTTAAGGGGATATCACTAAAATCACCCAAAAGGTCTTTATTGTCCAGTAAAACAGCAACTTATACTGTTAAAGTAGCTGTGTAGCACAAATTTAATCACATATTTTTTTCTAGCTGCATTATAGTCATTCACACTAACAATCCTTCCAAGAAACCTATAATGGTCATAGATAAAATAATCTGGAAGTTTCTAAACATTCTTTAGAAATTATTGGAATGATGATGCCACTCCATTGGGTGACATGAGCCAAGTATGGGGTAATACAGCCAACTTTTACTAAACAACATAGGGAAAGAAAAAAATTAAAGAAGGCTACAGAAAAGGGTAAGCATATTAGAGAAGGAGGTTAATGAGGTTGTTAAGTGAGGAAGTGGCTATATGCTAACTTAAACAATAGCAAAGCTACCTAGCTGGTGTGACTACACATAGGGACTCTCTAAACTACCCCCAGTCAAGCTTAATGGAAACTAGCACGCTAAAGATACTCATGGTTCATTTGGGTTTCAAAAGGGGCACAGGTTATCCATGTCCAGAACATCTCAATTAGCCAATCATATTATTTTTACATAAAAAAAGCAGGTGAAGATAAAATAAACTAAAAGAATATATCTAATAAGGTAACTGGATCCTCAGTTTGGAAAACAGCTCTCACACTTTTAACAGACAATTTATGATACTTTAATGATGAGGGACAAAAATTAAAAATGATGCATTAAGCTCTTTCTGAGCCCAAGTTGACTCTGGGAAGGCATAGTGGGCGTTCTGTGCTTATTAACAATTGGTACTTTAACATACCAGGACTTCTATAGAGTAATCTATGGATAAGAAATGAGGGATCTTATATAAACCCAATGGTCTACTTTCTATGCAGAATAATTATGTGCACTTCCAGAAAGGAGGATGAATGGTCCAGCATCTTCCTTAATACAAAACATACTAAACTATTATGGTTTTATGATCAAAGCATCTGATAAAAGTTCTATAGCTGATTTCATGTCTCATTTAGAATGTAGGGCTCAAAGTATGTATATTGAAAATTAGTCTATATAATGCCACATCAATATAGGCTAGTTTTGATGTAGACAAAAGAAAAAAAATTATTAGCCACATTGATTGTCTTAAACTTCCAAGAAATGCTATTTACTTATATTCTTTATATATTAGCTAGAAGGATAACATGACAGATGGCAAAGTGTCACATACTACCTGTAAGTTTGGGGAGCGCCCCTGCACTTGGACTGGGAGGCGTTTTCATTTCCCATTAAGAAGGTTATGAAGAGGGCGGCCATCCACCTCATCACACAGGGAGATCTCATCCATGTGGTGGATAAGCGGTGGGTTACAGCCTACCCCCTGAAGGTTCCTTCACCCATTTCTGTTCTGATGACTGGTGAGTTGAAGCAGCGCATCAAAGTGGTTTGCACCAAAGTCATAGTGAAAAGGGACTGACGTGGGAAGAATAGATTGAGTCCCTCCCTGATGCCAGGTTTGAGTTCCGCTGGATTAACAAAGGGTAATGAACCCTCCTTTTTGTGGTGAGGACCAGTTCTACCAAAATCAAAAAATTGTATATGAACTGAAGAAACTGGGTGCAGTTGGATTGGGTGTCCCAAACCTTTTTCCAACAAATTGGGACCATCTCTACGTGGAATAGCCCTGAAAGGTCCCCACCACCTGTCAAGCGAGATGCTACCACTCAAGCAGGTGCAATCACAATAAAATCATCTTTAGGCGCCGGAGGCTGAATTAACATTGACTTGGCCTTCCACTGGCATACCCACATTGGTTTTAACAATAACCACTTGAGTTCTGCAACTCTTGGTCTAAAGATTGAGTACCCCATTCCCATGCATTCATCTTAATTCCTAAAGTGACTGGGTATTAAAACAATTGCCCCTAACAGATTTGATTGAAAGTCAATTTCTTTACCTTATTGTGAAATAAAAAACTCTTTCAATGAATAAATTTTTTATGGAAATCTTTTCTTGGTATCCACTGTGAAACCCAGCCTCAAAGATGATTTTTGATTTGTGTAATGATTGGGCCCTTATGGCTACCATAACAACAATGCTGCCTACCATCATGGACTGGGCAGACCATAAATGAGGTCTCCTTAGACACTCCCCACTTGCCAAAGTTATTTGCCATCAGAATATGTCACTTTTGTGGGAGGCTTTACCTCTCCACCAGAAAAGATTTTACAATCTTGCCACCTGATCTCTCGCCAACAACCCTGAAGTGTAACCAGCCTCATTGTTGTAGCACAAAAGCTTTCTGCACCCAAATCTGCTGGCTCTGTAGTGGCAACAACCTGGCTGTGTGCCTGTTTGCTTTTTACCACCATCTCAAGTCACTGTGGTTTGCCCACCTTCTGCCCCACCTTCAAGTTATTCAATCAGCAGAGGCTTTGAAATTCTGGATTACCTTCTGGGTGCTCATGCACCACAACTGGCAGGCCAGTCTAAATCTCATTTGCTGCTTTCATGACATCAAGTGTTTAATAAAACCAACTTGAAGTATTTACAATAACAAAATACCTTTTTAGTTGCTAAAGATTTAATAAAACTACTTTCTTATTTGATACACCCTTACACCATCAATGAAAAACAATCATTGCAACTCAAACTAATTATATACTCATCCCTATCATATTGGAATCTCATGCTAAATCAATCAAAATTAATGGTATTAACTTTAAGTCCATGGAATTATGAAAAAATCATTATATAATCTCAAAAAGATTTCTTAAATAGCACCAATATAAAAGACACCTTCCAAAAAATGTAAATTTGGTTCAAGTTGTGATCTTAGAGAAAATGTATAATAACTTGAATAATATTATTAAATTAACATCTTATGTTGGCAATAGCAAGTGCTAAAATAGGAAAGTACTTATAACACCAGTCCATGCAGCTTCCAAATGCAGTATAAATTTAATGCCAGAGATGGACAAAGTAAAAATAATTACAGCCCACCTAGAGTTATACCCACCAGACAGTATCTTCCTTCTGCTTTGGAATAGGGAATGGTAAAGTATAACATGGTTAAGAAGTACAAGCAATTTCAAATCCATATGAAATAGCCTAAAGTAGAACTAGATGAGAAATTTATGGAGATGGTCCTTCTAGGTTTTTAAAGACCTAAAAACGATTCTTAAAGCTCAGGTCTCAGAACTGAAAAAATAAGATGGACAAAACACAGGTTAACCAAAAACAGCAATACTCACAAGTTAAAATTTACTCTGAGTTATAAGGGATGGACCCTACATTTAAAGCAACAAAGAATCCTTTATCAATGCTATTAAAACCTATCAACTACAGTTAAAACCTTTTTGTTCATATAGAAATATAATTTTGCTCAGATACTGAAGAAATTTTTTATATCCAAGTTTACAGAATCCAAATTAACCACTATAATACTATAATTATAAAGTCTTAAAGAAGATAATGCTAGGGGTGGAAGGCGAGTCGGTAGGGCGTACGGCTACCAACCTGAAGGTTACAGGTTCGATTCCCGCCCTTTGCACATCGATCGGGGTGCCAGCCGAAGGAAGCTATTGGCAGTTAGTAGATATAATAACACGTATAATAACACGAAAACCTTATCCATGACAACCAGAAAAATCCGAGTCCCGATCTGGAGGTGAAAAAAAACTTTCTACGACAGAGTTGACCCTGCTCAGGTTTCATATCGATACTTTCTTTCTCCATTTTGGTAATGTCCGTCCCCTGGTCGGCTTGCCTCAAATAAATAAAAAGAAGATAATGCTAAAATATGTGTTTCATAGGTTTTATTTTTTAACCAAATAGGCTCCCTCATATGTTAAAAAGAGAAGGATGATTGTTCAGATCTATTAATATAATAATATATTTATTATGTTCTTATAAAAAGGTGGCCTCACGCCAGTTAAAATCCATTAAATTTTTAGACTAAACTAAATAAACCTAAAACAAAATCTAAATGGTAGCTAAAACAACTTTATTTAAGATGATTATGGGGTTTTGCAAGATTATTTTTAAAGTTTCTAGTAGTCTTTTTTCAGTAAAGATAAAAGATAAAAGTATTATTTTGCATAAGAGTTTATTATTGAACAGGTTCCTTCTAGTAGTTTATAAAAGATTTGTGTATAGATAATCTTGTAACTGTCTATAAAGATGATGTAATTTAAGAAAAATATGTATGTCATTAAACCACCATTTATGTGGTCTAATTAACCTTGTACTATTTTCAATATTATGCTTAAATTTGGAAAAACTCTTTGCTCTTATGAGTGGGCTAATATAGATGCCATCAGGCAATTAAGTTCAGTGTCTTGGTTTATATAGTAAGGAGCCATTATAACAGTTTGTCCTGATAAATATAAATATGAAAGCTGATTGATTGGATTTTATTCAAGAATAATCTGGTTAAGAACATGGAATGGGGAGAAGAATACACAATTCCACTATTAGGCATAGAGAATTAGTTATTTTAAGGTTGTTCTGAGTCTATATAACTTTTGCTAGGTAATTTGATGTTTACTAAAACTTCAACATTAAAATTGGCAATCACACCATATCTCAAAAGCCTATTTATAGGCAGGACTTCTTTTCAATTGACAAGATGATTGTTTGAGTCCCAATAACATTCACCTTTTTTGATTCTATTATACTCAGGGCCTTTTCATTTGGTAAATAGTTCCTATATATTGGATACTCCATTTACTTGGAACCCCTATTTATAGGGCGATCCTTCTATTCCTTTGATTTAGAAATATTGCATAATAGAATGGAGTTGTTAGATGACTTTTTAAATTAATGAAGTCTGATAATCTAAAATTTGTTATAGTGGATCCCCTAAGGGTAAAAGAGATGTCAAAATTGTTAGCAACCTTGTTGCTGATTCTATAAAGCCATTAGGATTATAATTATCACTAATCATAAAATGCAATGGTCAGGAATATAAGGTTCCATCACATCACATCCCTTAAAATTTTCTTGATCTTGATTTTATCTTGACAATGGTGAAAACCCTTGGCTGTTTTCCATTTGGACGCTTCTATAGAGAATTTTTCTACTTAACCAGATAACTGCATTGGCCATGTCACAAAACTATTGTCCACAATTTCATTGACCTCATAAATCAGGCATTTTAGAAAATGTAGTTGTAGAGTGAAGGATCTCTATGGAAGAACGTCTTTAAACATTTAAGCTTGAAGATGTGCATGGTGGGTTCACACTTGATCCTTCTGATAAGGAAAGTTCTAAGGTAACTGGGTTTTCTTGATAAAATTACCTTATATGACCCAACCCATAAGTAGACAAATATATTGTGTGGTGCCTTTGTATTATAGTACTAATTTTTAATTAGTACATATATCTCCCTAATAATCATATATTGTCTTGTCTCTTCTTGTCAGACATTCATTTTCTGGGCAATCACTGTGTGATCTGTAAGTCTGAGGGAGCAACCCCTCTTCTTAGACTAGGCAGTTTTTCCATTTCCCAATAAAAGGGTTCAAAGAGGGAGACTGTCCCTCTCATCACACAAGGTGATCTCGCCCATGTGGTAGACAAGCGATGGGTAACAGCTCTCCCTCTGAAGATTCCTCTGGCTGTCCCTGCGCTAGCCTCAACCAAACTAGTATGGAAAATTGAGGAAATTTGCGCTGAATTTATTGGAAACTGTCACCCCATGAGCTGGAAGGATCTTATGAAGTCAATGGTGCTGAGTCCTTGAAATCAAAGTCTAAATGCCTTAAAAACCATGGTAATGAGACCTGACAGACTTTCACTGCAACAGTCAGAAATGTTCCAGTTTCCAATCGCCATCTTACCTTAGGTTTGACACAATTCACGCCGAACATCCAGCATGTGCTGGACTACTGAGGTAGTAAACCTCAGAATTAGGGAAATTCAGAGTAAGAAAAATATGAAATAGGTAAGCAAGGTTGCAAACCCCAGAACTAACATTATTTTATTTATTATTGAATAAAAAGTCGCTGACAAACATAATCCCAATAATCTGATGCCACAAACGCACCAAGGAAAAGACAGGATATTCAAGGGAGATCAAACCCCAAAAACCCAAGTTTTTGTTGACATGACAAAAACTTGTTGTGCGCGGATCATCAGGTAAGATAAGGTAAGGGTGGCCCCGAGGCCACCAGAGAAGAGAAAGAATTCCAAACAAAGTTCAGAATTGTGCAGGCTCACCTTAAAGGTCGCCCTTCTGGGGCCTCACCCAAACCATTGATTAGGCTCACAAGAGCATAATCAATAATTCAGGTGAGGCACAACCCAGCACCCAAACCTGACAAACACCAAAAATCTTTTTAAACGAATCTATTCAGATTCAGAAAATCTGAACCAAAACCAATATGCAACAAATGGTTTAATACCTTTCATTACATTCACATCCAGTAGATGCAAAATTAAGTGTCAAAACCTTGGTAACTCTTGCCAATGTCATTGGGTCATTGAAAAATGTCATTGGTTTGGAACTTGCTCCAAAATTTATGGGCACAAAGCCCAACGGGCGTGTACCTTATAGTCAGAATGTATCAAGCAACAAATTTTCAGTCAAAATTGTCAATGGCTTGAGCCATTGGGCAATGATGTTGCTGACTCAGAACTCTCCTCAAAATCTTTGGGGACAAAGCCCAATGAGTATGTATCTCCATTAGGGACTTTTACCTATATCTTGAAACCCCATCTCAAAAACATAGATTTTTGTTCAATGTCACCCACTTGGCAGAACAAACGTCCCAGTGACTGGACATGGGCAGGTTGGCCATCCTGAACCCATTTCTAACCTGTTGGGACCGCCCCTATGTGGGGTGGCCTTGGGGGATTCCTGTTGCCCGTTGGGCCAGATGCCTTCACACTAACCGTTGAAAATGCAGTAAATCCTCAAGTAAAGTGTTTGAGATTAAACCAATAGCGAAACAGCTCACTGCAAATTCCATTGAAGTCAGTTCAAATTAAAATTGTTTTTCCCTCCATCAAAAGTTTGCCAGGTTAGGTTGAAATTTTTGGGATCTGATCCCTTGCTTTGACAAGCTTTCTCAAATCAACTACTACTTAATCAGTCACATTAAACTGAGGAAATTGTTGGTTGATTTTAATAAAATTTACCATGAGTTCCCAATTTTTTTACTTTAAGTTTTTTCTGCCAAGCCCCCTATGGCGTTAAGGTTGTGGCCCGTTGGGCCCTACATTGGCTGGGCAATACCAGTCATAATAGTCACAGAGCTCCATCCATAGCCAACTGGGCCTATCAAGTAAAAAACTTCTGGGAATTTAATCCTGTCGTTGAAGCCATCTGCCAACAGGATATTGGAATCCTGCGGGCTCATTTATCTCTACTTAATGTGAGAATCTGCCCCCTCACCTGCTTTTGTGTCAACCCTCCCATGGAGTATCCTGAAGCATACAGTCCAATAGTTCCACTCCCTGCAGCAAGGCCCATGGGGTCTGGAGTTGTAACAGCCTGGTTCATTGCCAGATTTCTTTCCACTCTTGCCACACATCAATGCACATTTGTTTCCTATCTTCCCGCGCCATACAACGGCATTCAAGTGGTAATGCCTCTGGCATTCTGGCTTGCTTTTTGGGTGCTTTTATATTCCAACTGGAAGGCCAGTCTAAACTTTATATGAAGTTACCCTGACATAATCTAGATGATGCTTCAGGAGTTGTAAAAATCTCTTTAGCTTTCTTGGAAAATTTATATGTATATATGTTCTGCCCTCCTAATGATGGATCACAGGGATCTGGATAATACCTTTGGTTGGCAAAGAAAGGGACATTCTAGTTGATTCATGAACTAAATTGTTGTATGAATACTGCACAAAACCTATACTGTCCTCCAGTATTTCTAATAACCTGAAACATATAATTTGAGGTATTGTTCAAGCACCTGATTCACCATCTCCGTCTATCCATCCAATTGTAGGTGGTGGGCAGAGGACTTCAAGGCTTGATTTGTAGGTTTGTCAGGAGATTATCCCAGAATTTTAACACAAATTGGGGTCCATGATAAGAGATTATTTCCTCAAGCTCTCCTTGACATGAGAAAACTTCTTCCATGAACAATACTGCAACATCTATTTAATTAAGTTGCATAATGCAGGGAATGAACACAGCATACTTGGTAAATTTTTCAATGGCTACAATAATTGAATTTATTCCTCTAGCCCTCAGAACAAAAAAGAAACGCGCTAATGGACAGCACTGGTTTGCTGAGTCTCTGTAGATGCATCAACTTCCCTACTTGAAGATCACGCTGAGGCTTAATATGAGAGCAGGTCAGACATTGGCTCACATATCAATCAAACAATATTAATACCTCAGGCAACAAGTAGTTCCTGGTGATTAGGTCTAAGGTCTTTGTGATTTCAGGGTGCCCACCTATTGGATGGTGATGAAAAGCCTCCAAAATCTCTATTTGTAAATTCATAGATGGGATACACAATATCCCATAGTAATGGATTCCATTATCATATGACTTAAATCTTTAACCTTGGATGAAGTTCCATTGTCCAAATCTTTACAGAGCTCAAGCCCATAAATTTAGTTTTCATTAGGGTTGCTCTTATTCATCTATTGATTACCTTAGTACACTCCATAATAGATTGAAAAAGGTGAAAAACACCACGTTATCAGTATTGAAGTTATCCAGATCCTTGTTAGTATATGCCAATACAGAATACTCAGCTTAAAAAGATCTTAGTACCCTGTACTTTTTGCTTGTGAGGTATTCGATCAAAGGATAACTGTTTACTTCTGTTGCTGAAGGACTTTCCTCTGGTTTATTTTTTAGGGCTTTTGGTAGAGCTCCAAGCTTAATGGTCTGTACAAATTATGATGGGCAACGCGATTACAACAGTTTGTGTTCTACTCTTGAAGTGATGCCACTATTGCCAACAGCTCCCTGTCATATATGGGGTATTTGGTCTCTATGGGCTGCATCTATTAACTAAAATAGCAGAAGGGATTGTCTATAATCCTCCCTCTAATAAAGAAGGACAGTGACTATTGCAGACTTTAATGCATCAGTTTCCAAAATAATTGGGTTTTCTGGGTCTGCATAGGCCAACATGGGGCTTAAATATATTTTCTTTTCTTTGTGGAAGGCCTTTTCCTCTTCTAAGCCCCAACAGAAAGGCACATACCCTGTTTACTGAGTTAAAAGTATAGCCACCGTGGAGAGTTCCTTGTAATTCGCCTTAAAAATTGACTATTTTAGAAAGCTTTGATTGCACGTCTGATCGGTTGAAGCCTTCCAATCCTTAATGGCTTTAACTTTGTATGGCATACTGCTAACCCTCCCTATAAATCCACATTTTCTACAAGTGTCACTGACTTGTGGAACTTGCATTATAAGTGTTTAAACTTGAGTCCCGCCTCATAGAGGGCCTTTAAAGCAGATCTTACATCCTTAACATGATGAGCTTTAGACTTTTAAGAACACCAATACATCATCCATATATGCAATGCAGTTGAGGCCCAACGGTTTTAAGAAAACTTATCTATTAAGCATTAAAACACCGTAGGGCGGTCCCTAGAACAATTGGCATCGGTGAATATCTAAAAACTTTAAAGTAGCATTTGGTGCAGTAAACTTCTGGTGACCAGGTGTACTGATATTTGATGAAACGCCTGTACAAAGTCCAACTTGGATAACCAGGTGCTTCCAGAGATCATTGGTCATATGTTTTCAAATAATGACATGGGGTAAGGATTAGTTCTGTTATCACATTTTGCCTGCAAAAATCACATAGGGACATAGCTCACCTCTAAACTTTGGCACCAGCAGGATTGAAGAGACCATCTAATATTTGGAGGAAAAGATCAAGATGCAACATGGAATCAATTTATTTTTAAAACGCTTCTTTTTTCAATATTTCAAAGTAAAAATTGGACAATCTCAAGGCAAGTCAAAGTTTGCCTTGAACTTTATATGGCGTGGGAACGAGCCACATGCTCTTAGTTTTAGAGTTCTTAAGTTTTAAACACTGGTTTATACTAAATATATTCATATGGCAAAGTGATGACTGAGGCTCTTTCTGATAATATTCTAAGTTCAGCTGAGGTATACTTCTGGGTGGTAAATTCCCACTGAGTGGGAAGTAACTCAGCAGGGTAGATGACAACATCCTTTATTTGCTTATTAGATTAAAGCGTAAACAAGGTCACCACCTTCTACTTAAAACCACGGTGTAAAGTAGATGGCCAAGGGTCAGAAGCTCTCTTCAAACAATTATTACCATTGCACTATTATGAGATTTCTGTCTACTCTATAAGTGGTAGCACATCTGGTTTAGTCAGCTAAAGCAATCCTACCAGCTTCTGTTAGGGGTAAAAACATCTTTGTGCCAGATCAAGTTATAGATAGTTATCTTCTGCTCTGGTGTCTACTAAGGCAGTTAATTCCTCCTATTGATTTTTATAAAGACTATATAAGTGGTAAGAGCAAATAAGAGTACTGGGCAATATTTTCTATATTAGCATAGATATTGCAATCATATACTTAGGGCGCAAGCTTCTTAGGCCCACTCTTGAAGATGTCTTTAGATTTTCTACTTCATTTTTTCACCTTCTTCTATGTTTATGAGTGGGTCTGCCTTGGGGTTCTTAGTAACAAACAAGGGATTAGATTGGCATGGCGAATATCTTTCCCCTTTTCATTCCTAAATCCTATGGAAGACATTAATAATCTTTTTAGATTTAACTTGGCTCTCTAATCCCAAAGCGCCTTCTATTTAATCATCCATGTTATCAGATAGGCGAATTTCTGACAGGGCTGATAGTAGGTCCAGAAGTAAGTTTTTTCTGAACATAGGTGGTAGTTGTGTAAGGATATATTTTTAGCGGCATGAGCAAGAGGAAAAAATAAACGTGCATATTCCTCCATTGTTCTCTGCCCTTTTGAGGCCATCAACAAATCTGACCAGGCTGAATCTTAACTCTCATGTGGTAAAACCACCAGGTCAACCAGTTGAAAACATCCATCAAGAGACCCAGAAAGAGGGTCTTGCTTATCCAAGAGAACTCCAATTTATGCTTTTTTACCTGGTAAATCTTTAACTTGTGCTACTTGATAATCAAATGTTACTGTCCCTCCAATTGCCTTAGCTAAACAACCCTGAGAAAAAAACTTATCAAAAAATCTTGGAGATTTTTTCCAAGGCCTTTACCTTCAAGTGGGGATGGGTGGGGCTTGCTTTAATTTTGTATGCCTCCCAGTTAGAGGAAATTGGCAACCACTATTCACTATCCAATGGAATTCGTGCATTATGAACAACCAAAAACATTATAAGCATAGTATTTGGATATTGTTATCAGGCATGTCAGGGCAAAGCCTGACATGAAAGATATCCCTGATATATCAGTTCTTATTAGTAGAATATATGATATATGCAATCAGATTAAACAATCAAAGATGATAGCAAAATCACATAGCAGAATGAATAATGAGTCAGATGAGTCGATTCAAGCCTATCAAATCTGAATTGAACATTGGAACACCTGGGGCCAGGTCTTAGTAGTACTAACTAGGCAGTTGACTACTAGTCTAAGCTTTGGTTTTCTAAGACAGAAAGAGCCTAAAGAATCTAAAGCTAGATAAGAATCAAGTAAGCCCTAAAGCTAGTTCAATTAGTCTGAAAAGTGTATATAAGCTGAATATTTCTAAAATCATTCCTTGCAGTCAATAAAGTTAAGATGCTTCAAAATACTTATTTGATTTACCTGCTTTTGATCCTTAGTAAAGTACAAGGACCTTTATTATCAAGCTTATATCAATTTAACAACCCTGAAAATCCAACTATTTCCACTAACCCAATTTCACAATTACCCACTGTCACTGGTATCTTGGCCTTAACAGGGGTTGGACTAGCTGAAGCTCTACAACCTATATTAGGGCCCAACATACCTTTATTCACAGCTGTTATATTCTTATCCGCATCCTACCCTTGTTATATTGGACTCTTAGCTCAGTCATGGCAAGTTCACGAGTTGCTATGCCAGACTGGGTTAAAGATATTCAGTCCCTGACAAGGCAGCAAAAGTGGTTGCACATGCACCTCATTTGAACCACAACAATTGAACCAAAAGGTATGAGAATTCCGTAATATGCAATAGAAATTTTTTTAGTCTACAAAAGATTTGGATAGAAACAACCAGGTAACTGTCTATAAGAGTGATGTAATGACAGAAAGAAATCTGTTTGTCCTCACACTCCCTTTTTGGGATAATTAAACCTTGTACTATTGCCAGAACTATTAACAAACATTTTAAAACTTTCTGCCCCTATAAGAGGGCAAAAAGAAATGCCATCAGGAGATTAAGTTTATTGTTTTGGTTTATATAGTAAGGAGTCATTATACCGGTTTATTCTGATCAATACTGACATGGAACATGTTGATAATATTGATAAGACTGACCTGGAATTCCAGGTGAGTTACTACCAAAACCCAAGCCAGAATGCTGCAGGCACAGCCATCCAAAATGACGTGTTAAAAACGAATAAACTGGTCATAAGACCAGTCAGGGGGTGCTTAGACCAAAGATCATCACAATTTTTATTTAAGCACTTAGGATCGAAATTTGGTTTAGTTATTGACTTTTAATTTAAACTCTAGAAAATTTAAGAAAAATGGAGTGACAGAGGTACCTGTTGGGTACCAGTGCTTATAATCCCTCTGGAATATTATGACACATGTGCAACTGCCATTGGGAATAAACTTGCAATAATCTGGAAAATTGGCAACAAACCTATTTTGCAACTGACTTGGGTATGGACTGCTTAGCTAAATTTGTTTCAGGCTTGTTACTTAAGTTTATTTTTTTGTTTTAAAAATAAATTTTTCAATGGCAACGACGTTTTGGGTGGCTGGCAGGTAGTACCCAGGGCCAGGCCACATAAGGCTGGGCACAGTTGGTGGGGAAGGGGTTGAGCACCACCATATCGGTTGGGGACAGGTGTGGCATGGATGCAATGACAGGATCTCAGCGGGTTTGGTGTATTTCACAAAATTACCACCTTCCAACAAAACCTTCAAATATTTTACACCAGCTCAGTGAAAGATAACACTGGGAGGGGTACCGCAGCTCTCAGGGGGTATGCTGTGACCCAACTCTCATCCACATGGGCTAAACCGCCCTGGGTGATGAGAGGCACTGGTGGCAGTTTCCGCCCTTTTAGAGTGGAACAGGAATTGATCCTTATCCAGATGGAGAGGTTCTGTCAGGCAAACAGCAAGATAGAATTAGACTGGCCTGCCAGCCTAAGTGCTGGAGCACCCAAACGGTAAACCAGAATGCCAAAGGCACTGCTGTTGGTATGACGGATATAAAACTGGAAAGGAGTTTTTCCAATAACTGCCGGTGAGCAAGAATCTTGTACAGGCACATAATAAAATACCAGATGAATATGGCCGTTAACCCCCAGGGGTGTTTGAGTGTCAGTGGAAAAGGCAGTTTATTTTTCAACATAGAAACTAAATTTTGGGAAAGGTTTTTAATGAAAAAATTGACCAACAATTTTCTCAGTGCAATGCAACTGATTAAATAGTGGTCAATTGATGAGGAAACAAGCTGGGATCAGGTCCCTCAAGTTTGACCTAACTGGCATATTATTCAGAAATGGGGACAGATAAGCTCACTGGAAACTGACATTGAAGGATTCAGCAGCAGGCTGAGTCACTGTCAGTTTGACCTTGAACTCCTGAACTGAGGCTTGACTGCGTTTCTGGAAGTTGGCGAGATGGCATCTAGCCCAATGAGCAACAGGAATCCCCCAAGGCCACCCCATGTAGGGGCAGTCCCAATTGGTTGGGAACAGGTTTGGGATGCCCAACCTGCCCATGCCCAGTTGCTGGGCCATTCTTTCAGTCAAAAACGTTGCATCAGCTGCAACGCCCAATTTGCCAGAAGGGAGCTTTGAACCCTTGTCAATGGTGTCCAATGCTACTACCTGCATGTCGGGGATCATCCCCAAAAATTTTTGGGAAGGGGTTAATTTCAACAATCATGGTGTAGGCTGAATTGAAACCATCAGCAATTCTGGTCAATGAATCAGTCTTCATCCCTTTTTGACTATATGGAATCTGATCATCAGGCTTGTCCCATTCAATTTTGGACCAATTAATTTCATTTCAGTGATCTCAGCGCAGATTTCCCTGATTAGATGTACTAGTTCTGCCAATGCGAGTGTGGGCACCAGAAGAGGGATCCAAAGCGGGAGGGCTGTTACCCATCGCTCATCTACCATGTGGGTGAGGTCGCCCTGGGTAACGAGGGGTACAGCCACCCTCTTCAATACAATTGTTCTAAAATTGGTGGTATCAATAGATACGCTGGCAGATTTTGCACAGGGTTTGACCCACTGAGCAATCAGGACCAATAATATGATGATCATTGTCCGCAAAACAACAAAATAAACTTATAAATAAATATGGAGCACTTGCTCCTACAAACTTTTTTATTAAATATACTTAATACCGCGGATTATTTCTATTCCACTTCCCCTATACTCACTTAACAACAACCTCCTCATAATCACCCATCTCACTTATATTACAGCGGCTTGGATGATACCACTCTCATAGCTTGGACTATTTGGTTTTACCAATTCTCCTCATTTTGGCTGGTTATTCTTTAATTCTCTATTACCCTAATTGTGGGCGATTTAATTTGTATTTGTCAAATGTTGACATCGCCTTATTTAGAGGCGATCCAATAATAAACCCGTTATATCCAATAAAACCCATTAATCCCAATATCGCCTCATCTCGAGGCACTTGAATAATCATATCTGATATCATTTTTGGTGGATTCCGCCCTAGATGTCCCACAAGTATCATCCAGTCATATCAGAATTGTGACATTATCCCCTCCTTGACTGGACGATAAGGCTCCTATTGCTTGTATGGTCAGAGGAACTTTGCTTGTACTCAGTTAATGATCTGACCACTTGCAGGATCCTTGATGGTATATGCATCAACCCCAGTTTTTTCTATAACTTCAAACAGACCAGTCCAAATAATGGCCAGCTTGTGTTTCTGCCCAAATCCATGTTTGTCATGGAAGAGAACCATATTGCTGTCCTTGAATGTTGACAGCCCATTACAACATATCTGATTGGTGGCCTGATTTCTGATCTTCTTGGCTAAGCTGAAGGAATACGCTTCAGGTTGCAGTCTGATCAGAATGTTTGAAAGGTTTGTCAAGTAGCAGTGGGGTTCCATTCCACCAGTGTCTTCTACGTCTGAATAAAGTAATTCTGGAAGGGCCAGGTTTCAGCCATATAGTAGTTGGAAGGGACTCTTCCCCATGGCGGAATGGTAACTAATGTTAAAGGCAAACACACAGTGGAAACAAGAGAACTCCAATCAGAAGGGCGATCTGTTACTAATTTTCATAGTATGTTCACCAAAGTTCCATTCACTTGTTTGACCATTCCATTAGACTTGAGGTGGTATGGGGTCATCAGAACTCTATGGATACCCATAAGATCGTTCAGTTTGGGGAGGATGTGTAAATTAAAGTTGGTTCTGTTATCAGTGAGAATGAACTGAGGGCAGCCGTGGCACTGAATAATGCATTCCATTATGAACTTAGCTACTGTAACTGCACCCAAATCTCATATTGCCCTCGCTTCAACCCACTGGGTCAAGTGGTCGATAGCCACCAGAATGTACTTACACTGGTTAGCTCCTGTTGGCAAGGGACCAACGACATTAATAGAGACTGTATGCCAAGAAAAGTGAGGTTTCACTAACTGGTATGAAGTCTTATGGTGGAATGGCTTCTCCACTTGGCACTGATGGCAATAGGAAATGGTTTTGAGCACATTGAAGTTCATACTTTCCCAATAGTACTGAGGGTGCAACAACTCCATTGTCTTGCACACTCCACCATATATGACTGCCTTGTGGGTGCTCATAATAATTCCTGGCCATGCTGAGGGTCACAGAAAATTCACTGTAGAATTGCTGATCCACTTATACAATTCTCCATTCCATTAGAAGGTATTTGTTTGCATTTCATTCAACGCTTTAATCACTTGAGGCGGTTCATTGTTGTATTTTACGCTGAGTATTTTGTCAAACATTATGTAACTATATCTGCTGTAACTGCAATTGTTGGCAATCTTGATAAGCAATCAGCGTTTTGGTGTTTTGCTCCTGGTTGATGAAGAACTTTGAAGTCATAATCTTGCAGATTAAGAGCTTATCAAGCTAGCCGCCCCTCAGGCTCTATCAAGTTCTGAAACCAGCGCAATGATGCATGATCCGTTACAACCTTAAACTTTACTCCATGCAAGTAAACTCAGAACTGCTTATATGCATTAATCACCGCTAAGCACTCTCACTCAGTTACAGTGTAATTTTGCTCATGGCAATTCAAGCTATGACTGCAGTATGCCACGGGGTGCTCCTCCCCCTCATCTCTTTCTGAGACAGGACCGCCCCAACAGCGGAAATTGAGGCGACCATCTGCACTATAAATTTCTTATTAAAATTAGGGTAGCATCACACAGGAGCACTAATTAGCACCATTCGAAGTGTATCAAAGGCACATTGGCGCCATTCCATCCATTTGAACATGACATCCTTCTTTAGTAGCCCAAAAAGTGGATCTCCAATGCAACTGAAATTGGGTATGGAGCGTCAGTAATAACCCACCATCCCCAAAAACACCTGAGTGTCCCACTTACTAAATGGCTTAGTCATCTTCTGGATAGCCTCCACCTTGGCGGGTTGGGGTCTTAGCCAGTTGCATCCACCACAAAACTGAGGTACTCCAGCTGATCCTTGAAGAAGTGGCTTTCCGGGGCTTGATCTTAATATTGGCCTCATCCAGTGGGCAAAATACCTCTTCCAAATGGGAAAGTTGTTTAGTGAATGTGCGAGAGAAGATGTTAATATCATCAAGGTACATGAGTACACACAACAGCTTCAGATCGCCCAGAATGGTGTCCATTGCTCATTGGAACATAGATGGGGCATTACATAGCCCTTGCGGCATCTGAGCTGGTTGGAAAAGCCCTTTGGATGTGATTATGGCGCATTTTTCTTGTTCTGCCACAGGCAACTCAGTTTGCCAATAACTGGATATCAAGTCCATTGCAAGAAGTAGCAAGCTCCACCTAACCAATCCAGCGCATCATCAATCTATGGCAGAGGGTATGAGTCTTTTTTGGTGACACTATTAAGCTTCCGGTAGTCAATTACTATGCGGTTAGTACCATCCTTCTTTTTAACAATTAGGACAGGTGAAGTCCACAGACTCTTAGATAATTCGAGCATTCCCTGCTCTAGCTGTTTGTCAATCTCCTCAGTGACGACTTCTTCAGCTGCCCTTATTCAGCAGATTGGCTGAGACCTGATGGGGATGATCCCCAGTGTCCAGTTGATGAACAACCCCCAAGCGCACCCCAAATCATGATCATCAACCGCAAAAACCTCTTTATATTTTTTAAATAAAGCTTCCACCTGATCCTTCTGATCTTCTGATGACCCCATAAAATTCTCCCGTGGCACAACTGCCATTACACTGGGAGGCAGCTCAATGGGCAGACCAAATTCATCCAAGGAACCAAATTCGTGAACCTGGTTGATCTCCTCAACTGGGTTCAATGTAAATACGCTATATCTGATGCCAGCGGATTTGGAGTGGTCTGCTCTGAAGATTTTCTATCAATATCTTGATCTCCCCATAGCCTGGAAGTATGATGCCTGGTGCCACATGGGGCCCAAGCTGTGATTGCTGATAAGGACCAATGGTCTCCCTGTAGAGCCCAGTTGGCACTTCCACCTCTAACTCAGTGTCTACTATTACTTGGTGACCAGAGGGAATGGATATAGCTCCAGCTGCTCTAAGTGGTAGCCCCTGATATTCATATATCTGATGGGGAAGGGCCCGAGTTTTCCCTTTTAATCAATGATAGCACACTGGAAACACCCCATCGCTGTAGGCAAGGTTGATTTGTCCCATATGCACTAAATCCTTTGGCACTCCGCTGGAGGTAAAATAAATTGGGATCCGCTGTCCCAAAATAGTGAGGGTCTCTTCCATCATGTCAACGACAGCCCCATAGTGTCACATAAAAGCAGTCCCAATCAACAGATCGTAATTGCTATTTGGTAATACTACCACTGGAGCCACCACAACAATAGATACAACCCCCAGGGGAAGCGCGATATATGCTCCTTCAGAGACCGTGGTTTCCACCCCAGCAGTCCCATACACCATCCAGTGGTCTATGTCATTTTTTAAAGATATTTTCGCCACCAACTTAGTGGAGACAGTGTTAACAGGAGCGCCCATATCAATTATAGCTCATACTTGGGTTTTGGCTACCACAATGTCACAAAAGGTTCACACCAAGTAAGATGAATGCCGGCTATTTACTATGTGTATTTTCAGTAGTTCACGTTTTCCCAGGAAATTTATAATACTCGCACCATCTGTAGGGTACTCTGTTATGATAGCGTCCACTGGAAGGGCGATCTCTATTCCTTTTAGAGACAACACATCTGCAAACGGTTCTAGCTGGTCTGAAGGACTTTGGTCAAACATTTGACAAGCATAAGGCTTTGGCTGCTCTGGAAACCTTGTGTCCGCCGTTTCTTTGACTTGTGTTTGAGACAGCACATTTACTCCTTCAACTGGCTGTTGGTAGAGGGAGGTATCATCTTATTGGGAAGCTTCTGCTGCAATTAATACAGTAGCTTAAGGTGGGACGTATGAATTTGAGATAGCAGAAGTAGAGAGTCCTGTCTCTACTCCGATCTGACTTTTCCCTGATAACTTTGATCCTGTTGTATGTAAGGGATCCATCAATTTGGGCACCATTGTCCCATGTGCCCAGTGCAACTGCAATTAAAACAACTTACTCCATATAACCTACGTCTGTGCTTAATATAAGTTGGCCCACTTGGAAGGGTATTCCAAAGATGATCAGCATAACCAGATCCACATTGGTAGAATGCCTGCTGTCAATCAGTGTAGTTAGGGCCAAAGCGGTAGTTAGTCAGTTGTCAATTGGCAGATATGGGATGTATGTTGGACTGCGGTGAGTAACCTGGTGAAACCTGCACCAACTGATGGATTCCCCCATATAATTAGGGTCAGCAACGGTGACAGTGTGAATCTGTTTAATGTTGTGTGGCGAGAAAGTTACAGCTAAGTGACGTACAAAATGAACAAGTTTTAGAAGAGTCAAATCAGCCTCCAACAACGGGGCCATGACGTTGAAAAGCTCAGGGTATGGCTTCACTGCAGAGGACATAGCAATGGACACATCAACTTCAGATAAAATCCCTGCCCCAATCAACACATGGGTTTCTACCATAAAGTGCTCAGCAAATGCGGTGAGGGTCTCATTTTGCTGAAATCCAATGTTCAATAACTCAGTTTTCTGATGTGACATCTTTGCAGTTCCACCAAACAACCACAGCACTATCTTCTTAACTTCTTGGTATGTAACGGAACTATCTGGAAGATAACAAATGACTTGATCAGCACTTCTGACATCCAAGGTTGAGATCAACAGTTTCACCCTTCGCTGGTCCAAGGTTCCTTCAGTTGCAAACTCAAATCATTGAAAGAACCCATGAATATTTCCATCACAATCAAATTGTGACAGATTTTCACTGCAAACTTCCTGGAGCAGCTCATTTTGTCTTTTGAGCACAGTGTCCAATGCAAGTTTCAATTCCTCATATGCAACAGCCCCAGCGTCTCAAGAAGATTCCTTATCAAAGCAACCGGAATGCAACATAGCAGGCAACTGGGTTTTATTATTTTTATAACTGATCAATGGGCCCCCTGTAGTGAGCTCCACTGTTATAAAATCGGCGGTATCAATAGATATGCTAGCGGTTTTTGCACAGGGTTTGACCCAATGAGCAATCAGGACCAACAATATGATGATTTTTGTCCACAAAACAACAGAATAAACTTATAAATAAATATGGAGCACTTGCTCCTACAACCTTTTTTATTAAATATACTTAATACCGCGGATTATTTCTATTTCGCTTCCCTATACTCACTTAACAACAGCCTCCTCTTAATCACCCATCTCACTTACATTGCAGCGGCTTGGACGATACCATTCTCATAACTTAGACTATTTGGTTTTACTGATTCTCCTCATTTTGGCTGGTTATTCTTTAATTCTCTATCGCCCTAATTGTAGGCAATTTAAATTTTATTCATCAAATGTCAACATCACCTTATTTAGAGGCGATCCAATAATAAACCCGTTATATCCAATAAAACCTGTTAACTACAATATCACCTCATCTCAAGGCACTTGAATAATCATATCTGATATCATTTTTGGCGGATTCCGCCCTAGCTGTCCCACCATTATCATCCAGTCATATCAGAATCGTGACAACCTTCTTACTTGGGAATAAGAAAAAAGCCCAATCAATGCACAGGGAATGTTCCTCAGGACTTACAGGTTCCTGTCCAAGGCTTACATTACCCTTCTCTTTAGAAAGTGGAGGAACACTGCTGCCAGGGAATTGAGCTAGTGTAATATTCTTATAAGCCTTGGGGATTTTGATGGCCATGATTGTAGCAATTTTTAGGAGGAGGGTGAGGGGCTCCATGGTGTATACCATAGATGCTTCCACCAACTCACACCATTTGGTGCAATTGTGAACATGACCCAGCTGTTTTCATAGGAAGGAAGCCCTTCCAAGCCACCAGGTACTGAAATGAGTGGCAGGACTGGCGTGACACCAAAATTGCTTCCACCTCAGATTTGACTGACTCCTCCAAACTGATGGTTTCAGGGCCACGGGTGGGATGCCAGAAAAGGGGGATAGCTGGGAGGTGTGGAAAACTGGATGCTGTTTTCAGTGGGAGGGAACGCCAAGCAGAACCAACCTTTGCCCAGATCTTCAACAACCTCATGAGTTCCTGACTTCTTACTCGCAAACTTCTGTGAGGGGAGCTGGATGCACAGGTGGCAAGTGTCAAGTATTACTTGTGAGCCCACTCTAAAATTGGGAGTGGGCAGGTGCTTTCAGTTGGAAAATCACTTATATTTGGCGATCACTTAGGTAAGGAGCTCACAGACCAAGGACTGAGTGGCCCAGATTTGTTGAGCATGTTTTGCCGCCATGGGAATCTTGGGAGGAAGACTTGGTTTAGGAGAAGAGGAAGGGTTGTACCCAAAGTCGCTTCATATGGTTAAAACCCCATGGAGGCATGTGAGGCGTTATTGTAAGTGAACTGAGCCAAGGGAAGGGCATCCTCCCAGGTGACCTGAGCAGCGGTGGTGTAATATAAAGGTACTGCTCCAAGAATTGATTAATTTGCGCTGTCTGGCCGTCCTATTGGAGGTGATACACTGTAGACCGGCAGGGTTGAATTTTCAGGATGTTCAGAAGGGCCATCCAAAAGCATGGCATGAACTACAGACCCCTATTGCTCACAATCTCCTGAGGTAAGCCAAACAGAGAAGATGTGGTGGACAAAAAGGTGAGCGGTTTCCTTAGAGGTTATGGAAGTTAAGTAGGGGATATACAAAGCAATTTTGGAGAGCTGGTCTACAATAACCATTATTAGATTGTGGCCATTTGAGGTAGGGAGCTCAACTATAAAGTTGATAAACACCAGCGTCTATGGCCCCTCAGCCTGTTGCAGTGGGTGGAGAAGACTGTTTTTCCCAGAGCAGTCCTATTTCATAAATACACATGCAATGCAGCCCACTATCCATGCAGGGATGTCCTTTGAAAATTTAGGCCAATTTTATTTTCACTTCACCAAGTTGAGGCACTTTTTCACTATGAGATGACCAACTTCTGGGATAATGATGGTCTTGCTTCACTTTGGTGTGAAGATGAGGAGGCACCCGCAACTGAAACCAAAAAGAATCCCTTTCGCTCCCACTGATTAATGAAACTCTTGTGCACCGGATCTGCGAGATGCACAGACAACTCCAAGCCTTAAGGACAAGTCATATGGTGGGCTAAAACTCGAGCATACAGGGGGATGGTCAGTTTAGATTTGCTAACAAAACTAACTGGTGGTGCAATGGATAAAATTTGGGTTGGAAGAATCACTGTGGTGAGCTCTTGCTCCTCCGCCTCTGTGGGACATAAGATGGGATTACAGCCCATGAATTCTGGAGAACGTTCAGCAACCACTTTCCAAATTCATACTTAAAATTAAAACTGCATAGGTCGTGGTACTTCTAAGATTGACGGTGTGCCAACTTCTGCAGTTTGTGGTAGTACATGAGGGCTTGATGGTCATTATACACTGTCACCTCATGCATAGAAACCTGCAGGAGGTACCACCGATGGGTTAGCGCCCATGATACAGCTGCCAGCTCCTTATCATAAATAACACAGTTTTTCTTAGTGGACATAAATTTGTGGGAAAAATATGCTATTGGGTGATCCACACCATTGTGTTCCTGTAACAAAACCCTCCACCATGGTTGAAGAGGCGCCACATGTGACAATGAAGGGGTTTTCTGCATTGGCGTGATTGAGCACAGGTAGCGACATGAATACCTGTTTGACAGCGTCAAATGCATGCTAGCATTCTGGGGTCCAATGGAAAGGGGCGTACTTGCCGGTGAGGAGGTGCAGTGGCACGGCCAGCTGTGATAGGGCGGGAGTAGATTCTTAGAAAGTGATGGTGCTCAAGGAACTCTGCAATTGCTTCCAGGTCATCAGGGTAGGCCACTCAAGGATGACCTCAAGTTTATAGGGCGGAATAGTGTAACCATCTTTTAATAATAGGTTACCTGAGAAAATAACCTCATCATGGAAGAACTCACACTTTGATGGCTTCACAAATAGTCCTGCCTTTTGTAAAGCGGCAAGCATGGCCTCCAGATCTATAGCGTGCTGTTCAAGGGTTAGGGAGTGGATGAGGATGTTGTTGATGTAAGTAATGGCGCACATGTTATGCAGATCTCCCAGAACATCATCAATCATATGTTGGTATGTAGCGGGCGCATTCTTTAACCCAAAGGCATTATGCAGAAATTGTATACCTACTTTGTACAAATAGTGGTAAGCCATTCATAATCTTTGGCTACCCATATGGTTAAAGGCATTCACCAGATCGAGTTTCAAAAATACTCTTAAATTTGCAATTGTATGAGCAATTGTTTATTACAGCGGAGGTGGGTAGGGATTGTGAACTGTGATATTGTTGAGGTGACCATAATCCACGCAAGGGCGCAATGCACCATCAGCCTTCTTTGCAAACACAATGGGGGAGACAGCTGGAGATGTCTCCTTGAAAAGCCACCCCTTCATGAGCATGCCATCAATCCACACATCCAGGGCTGCAGTTCTTCCGCCTTATGGGAAATAGTGGACCTGTGATGTTAACCACCTCCACCATCATACAGAACTTAAGGTCATACTTCGAGTTCAGCATAAGTTGAGTAGCTCTCTTTATATTAAAATATACCTATATGCTATCAGGGATGGGGGAAAATCAGGAGGTAAGCCTGTGGATGTATGTCAGGAAAACGGCAGAAGTTTAAACGGCCTTCCAGTCAAGATGCGTGAGCACCCAAAAAGCAAGCCAGAATTTCAGTGGCATTGCCGCTCATATGACGTTGTATGGAGATGCAAATTGGGTAACAATGACTCATTAAAGTAGGATGGGTGTGAAAAGAAACTTGGTAATGAACCAAACAGAAACAACCTCAGACACTGCGGGTCTTGCTGAAGAGAATTCCACTACTGGGTTTACTACTTTGGGGTTACTGGTGAAGGGTCATCACTAACGTAGAGACAAGGGGGCAGATCCTTGCTTGAAAGTGAGATATATGAGGCTACAATATTTCAATATATTGATAACGGATAGCTTCAATATTAGGGATAACCTCCCAGAAGTTTATTGCACGTTGAGTCCAGTTGACTATGGTGGGAGTGATTGTAATCATCAAAACTGGTAAAGCCCATCCAGTGCAGGGACTGACAGGCCACCATGGTAGTGCCATTCAGACTTTGGTAAGAAGAATTTAAATAAAATAAAAAATTTGAGTACTAGAAGAAATTTTGTTGGAAAAGGAAATAAAGAGAATTGACCAACAAATTCCTCAGTATGATGCAACTGATTAAATAGTGTTCAATTAGGTAGTAGGCTTTAGAAGGTATTGGGGCCCTCAAATTCAACCTAAAACAGTGAATTTTTGGTAGAGGGGGAAAATACATCCAATTAGAATTGACAGCGAAGGATTTGGCAGCAGGCTGAGTTGCTATCAGTTCATTCATAAACGCCTGGACTGAGGCTCAATTGCATTTCTGTCAGTTGGCACAATGGCATCTGGTCCAACAGGCAACGGGAATTCCCCAGGGCCACCCCACATAGGGGTGGTCCCATTGGTTGGAAACGGGTTTGGGATACCCAACCTGCCCATGACCAGTCACTGGGGCGTTTTTTTTGAACAAATGAGTTGCATAAAGCACAAATTACGATGCTTTAGATAGGGGTTTCAAATTATCTGTGATATCCCCAAAGGTACCATCTGCTCATCAGGGATCATCCCTGATGATTTTGATGGGTGTTTGGCATCAGCAATAGTACTTCTAGCTGACTCAATACCATCAGCGTTTCTGGCCAAAATTTAATACTTGTCCTTTCATAACTATTAGTTTTCCAATTATGGGTTTTATTCCCATTGGTTTTGGACCTTTTGTCTTTGATTCAGTAATCTCAGTGCAGATTTACTCAATTTTGCGGACAAGTTTGGCAGAGGTGAGCACAAATACCAGGGGAGGAATCTTCAGAGGGTGCACTGTTACCCAGCACTCATCTACCATGTGAGCGAGGTCACCCAGGGTGATGAGGGATACAGCTGACCTCTCCAGACCCTTCTTATTTGGAAATGGGAAAATCGCCTGATCCACGCAAAGAAGATGCTCCCCTCAACTTAGATTACCCTTTTTAATTTTCCAAAGGAGGGGCACCACCTCTGGGAAACTGCATGAGGGCTACATTTTTGTGAGCCTTGAGCAACTTAATTACCATTAAAATGCAACTTTTTTTTGGGTGGGGGACGAGGAGTGTCAGGATGGAACTCATGAAACGCCTCGACCAGTTCCATGTGGTTAGTGCAATTGTGGGCTTTGACCCAACTGTTCTCATAGTCTGAATAGCCCTTTCAGGCGACGAGATACTGAAATGACCTTTGAGATTTGAGGGACGCTAAAATGGTTTCCACTTCAGCCTCCTCCACATCCTTGATTACAATTGGCTCTGGGTCTGCGGGTACAGTCCCCTTGAATGGGGACAACTGAGAAATGTGGAAGATGGGGTGCTGTTTCCAGTGAGCTGGCAACTTTATCTGGAAAGCACCAGTTCCCAAGTCTTCCTCCACCAGGCGGGGGCCCAAATGCTTGCTTGCAAACTTCTGGGATGGTACCTGCATCCACAAATGGCGCGTATCAAGCATAACATATGAATCCACCATTATGTCATAGCCAGGATTTCATAGTTAGAAACTTACATCATAATTGGGATCAATGTAAAAGACAAAGAAGTATGTTGGGAGGCCAAGAAGGTGAAGTTGGAAGGCCTTCCAACCACAAGCATACCATAGATCAATGCTGGGTTAAGACAAAGTATGCCCAGGTTGGTCCCAAGGATGCTAGAGAAGTTTGACCCTGTATAACAGGAGGTGCGTTAAAGTGAACTAGCTTTTGGTGAACAAAAACGGTTTGCTTCATTTTTAGATAACAGAGACTTAAGACCATTCAGGATTAAAAAAACCAGCTCGGGTTGGCCACTCCTACAATCAATTACCCAAGTTCAGTCAATTACCCAGTATAGTGTATTGCCCAATGGAAGCATGCGCCTATTGGTGCGCCTCAGCTTAGACCCGCTTCCATCAATTGATTGTTTTTCTTTAATCCTTTAAATTTCTTATATCAAGACCAATCTCTCCGTTGGTCAACTTCCCTTACAATGAAACCCCTTGGTAGTACACTGTTTTGTATTTATGTTATCTTGGACAATCCTGTGTGCAGACCTCTTCAAGGAGGTCTTGTGCAACATTAACCGCCTAATTTTAAGTATGCTAAATCTATCTTGCCTTGCACCGTTGGGACGCCCAGGTTCCCTCCACCTAGGACGCCTATTCTTTACTACTCGGTGCATTGCATATTTCCATTTCGGTTATTTCCTACCATGTTAGCCTTCCTCAATCTTAGTTATAATTGCTCAAGCACCCTCTGCTGAGCTCTAGTAACTTTTGTATAGTGACTAGTTCCCTGGCGTTGGCCCTGTGCACTGTGCACCTCCACGTTGAGAACAGGAGAGTTATAGACACTCTCCTTACATTAGTTGACCATCCTTTTCGTTTATGTGTATGACTTTTTCCATGTGGGACTTTCACAAAGCGTAGATGGTTTGCACCAGCTGGGGGCGTTGGCCGTGTTCTTCGCATCACTGGTTCCTCTTTTTCCAAAGGTTGGAGCATCTCAGCATTATTTTGGCTGCCTTCAACTGGAAAGTACCCACCTTTCTTGCTCGTACCCAGTAGATATGAATGCTTTGCAGTCTGGAATTCATGAATCACCAACTTTCCAACAAAAATTAATAAAATCAATTTATATAAATGGGGTTTACTTCTGTAAGCACATTCAGATGATTCCAGCAGAATCTTCAAAGATGGGCTTGGGGGTGATGGCCTTGGATAATGTCGGGAAATCTGTTGCTGTAAGGGAAATAGTGTTTTTGCAATTAAAAACACGTTTTTAACAAAACACCATATATACCTCTGAACCATTTTTACTTTCTTATGGCTCAGAAAAGGAACCCACTTCTGTGTATAAAATTACCCCAGAGAACCCCCGCTTGACCTCTACCATGATCTGCAGCACTCAGGAGGTTGAAAAGAAACTACGTTTACAATATGAAAATTTTTATGCCATTGTGGAAGGTATGGTGGAATATGTGGACTCAGTAGTAAGAGTGGCCAATTATTTCTCACCATTCTATGATTCAAAAACATACCAGGGGGACATATTAATGCCAGATGAAGAGTTTGTTGGTGAATTACTGGTGTTTTCTGCTTTAAATAAAGACTATTTGGGTTATTTTCTACTGACTGCTACCCTTTCATCCCCTTTAGGGAAATTCAGCACCACTATTTTAGTGGATACCAGAGCCTCTAAGATTTTCATGGACCAAAGCCTAGCCGACTACCTTGAGCTGAGTTATGTGCCAGGTGGTATGGTTAGAGGAGGGGCATCCCAAGGTATTCCAACACTGAGAATTCAGGATTTAGTGGACTATCAAGTTGGCAACTATCATTTGTCTGAACACTTCCAAGCTATCAAAAACCTCTTGTACCCCATCATTTTGGGTGTAGAGTGGATGCGAAAGTTTGATTTCAGGACTAACTTAAAAAATACCCTAACCCCTCACCTTAAAAAATGGTTGTACATTAGTTGTTCCTTTGTCTGAGGCTAACTTACAGGGCGATTTTCCCCACTGGCCCAACATCCACACCCTCAGTCTCGCTCCATTGTTGAAACCCTCCCTGGAGGCACCTTTACCCTCTTGTTTGGAGGGCTTGGAATCTTCATTTGATGCGGCTTCAGCTAATGAATTACCTGATCATTCAAAGCTTGATTATAAGTTTGAGCTCACTGTTGATCTGGTGCACATATCTTCCCCGCTTTAACCATTGACTGTATGGGAGGAAAAAGCATTAGATGTTTGGGTAAGGAGCAGTTAGCCAAAGGCACTATTTTTAGTGTACCTCCCCAATATGCTCCCCAATTCTCTTTGTGGAGAAAGCTGATGGAACTTTATGCCCTTGCGTAGATTATGAGAACCTAAATGATGTTACTGTACCAGACCTCCATCCCATCCCTTTGGATTCTCAGATTGCGCGTTATGTAGAGAAGACTAAAGTCTTTTCTAAGCTGGATTTCCTCAATGCGTTCAACCAGATCTGGATTAAGAAGGGACAGGAGTGGTTAACCGCATTATGTACCAGAAAAGGGATTTTCCAATTTCGTGTCATACCCTTTGGGCTTAAGAATGTCCATGCTATCTTTCAACGCCGCATTGATGCAGCTTTGGGGGACCTGCTGGGGTATGCGCGGTTGCCCACATGGATGATATTCTGGTGTTTTCCCCTAATCATGAGCCCCATGAAGTACATCTTTGGCAAGTGGTGGAGAGGTTAAGGGCAGCACGTCTTATGCTAATGATCAGCAAGTGTGAATTCTTCAAGTCCCAGGCCACTTTTGAGGGCAAAGTCATGTTTGACCACGGAACACATGATACCTCCAGATAAGGAGACGGCAATTCGTGAGTGGCCCACCCCAACTTTAGTCAAGGAATTGAGGAGTTTTTTTGGGGACATGTACATTCCTTAAGGAGTTCACACCCAATCTTTCTGAGGTGGCAGAGCCCTTGTATAAGGCCAGTGGTGCAAAAGTGCTTCAGTGGTCCCCAGTTTTGGAGGATGCTTTCCAAGCAGTAAAGTGCACCCTGTTGTCCACTTCCATCCTTTGCCATGTTGATCATTCAATAGAGTTCATTGTGTCTACTGATGCCTCCAACTTCGCCATAGCGGCTGCCTTATTACAAGTAGGCGAAGATGGGATAGAGCATCCAGTAGGATATTTTTCTAGGAAAATGTCTTTGCCTGAGTTAAACTACGCTGTTTACGACAAAGAGTTACTAGAAGTGGTGGAGGCGCTGACTTATTGGCGTCACCACTCGAATGGCTCTTCCCAACCTTTCTGTGTACATACAGATCACCGTGCCTTACTGTACTACCTCACTCATCATGTCTTAACTCCATGGCAGACCCGTTGGCATGAGACCCTTGCCCAACTTGCATTTTCTTATGAGTTCACCAAGGGCAAGGAGAATGGGTTGGCAGATGCTTTGAGTCGCAACCCTGCTTTAGCTCTGATCCCAAGGAGGTAGAGGTCCATAACACCCAGTTGATAATTCCACTGGGTAAGATTACGTCCCAACTTTCCCCTTCCATGGCCAACAGGCCAGCGCTTGCACCTCTGGAAAATGCCGAGGAATACAGTATGTTCAGAAAGGTAGTTCTTTCTCATCTGTTATTGGCTGAATATACCATGGTACTTGCTAAGAGCGCTGAATCAGGAGGATATAAACAGTGGTTATCATGTAAAAGATTAAATAATGTGGTTTCAGGGGCGCCTATGGGTTCCTGCTGGACCACTTCGCCCGGAAATCATCCAGGACCATAATGTTGGAATCACCATTGGTCATCCTGGGAAAGCAAAGACATTGGAGTTTATTCAATGCACCTACAATTGGAAAGGCTTACCTGCTCAGCTGGGATGGCTTTGTAAAGAGTGCCTGATCTGCAATCAAATGAAACCAAATCATCAATCTTTAGCGGGGTTGTTGGTACCAGTTCAAAAGGTTGAAGGGCCCTGAAATTCCCTATTTGTGGTTTTCATTGTGGAATTACCTCTTTTCGATGGCTAAGATGCCATCATGGTGGTGGTGGACCTTTTTACAAAGTTAGCTCACTTTATTCATTGCAGAACAAAAATAACCGCGGCTGAGATGGCTAAGCTCTTCATCACTCATGTGTTTTCGCTTCATGAGGTTCCCCAAGAAATTATTAGTGATTGGGGACCCCAGTTTACATCTGTATTTTGGGAAGAGTTGTGTAAGACTCTTCAGATTCGCACTTGCCATTAAACTGAATAACACCCTCAATCAGATGGGAAGACTGAACTGCTAAATCAGTGCTTAGAACAGTTTCTGCGGTGTTACACTGCCGTGGATCATTCAGATTGGGTTTCTCACCTTCCTATGGCCCAGTTTAGCTACAGAAACACTTTGCATTATTTGATCGGTTATTCCCCATTTTTTGCCAACCATGGTTTTAACCCTGCCTTAAACATGGAGCCCAGCTGTGGATCTAAAGTTGAAGTGGTGGTGGACTTTTCCAATAGAATAAAGAAATTACAACAGGGGGTTATCACAAGTTCGGAGGCGGCAATGCAAACTTATAAGTAGAATGCTGATGGTAAGCGACAAGTGGGTCCAGCGTACAAAGAAGGAGATCACATGATGCTTGATTCTCGGAACATCCCTATCAAGCAGCCATGCATAAAGCTGGGTCCAAAGAGGATTGGCCCTTACCGTGTGGTTAGAAAGGTGGGCCACGCCTCATACCAGTTATATCTTCTCTCTTCATTTCAGACCTTTTCTGTCTTTCATGAGAGCAAATTGACGTTGTTTGATGGCCCCCACCAGAGAATCCTGAGGATTATCTCATGGAGGGGGCTCCAGAGTGGGAAGTGGATGAGATAGTAGCCTCCCCCATGTTAAAAGAAGGCTTGAGTACCTGGTATATTGGAAGGGATTTGACGCCGCAGAAAACAGTTGGGTACCAGTGCGTGACTGTGTAAATTCCAAGACCTGATCAAAGCTTTCCACAAGCGTTTACCCAGGCCGCCAGATCTCAGCCAAAGCAAATCGTTGCCGCAATGAAGTTAGCCCCATCCCACAAGAGCTTTTCCCTGGCGCAAGCCCCTAGAGGGGGGGTTAAGCTCCAAAAAGAGGAGAGGGTAATGTCATGATTGAGAAATGACATCATAATTGGGACTGATGTAAAAACAAAGAAGCATGTTGCAGGACAAGAAGGTGAAGTTGAAAGGCCTTCCAACCTCAAGCATACCATATATTAACGCTGGGTCAAGGCGAAGTATGCCCAGGTTGGTCCCCAGGATGCAATAGAAGTTTGGCCCTGTAAAACAGCAGGTGCATTAAAATGAACTAGCTTTGCAGTGAATGAAAACGGTTTGCTTTGGTTTTTAGATGAATGGGGACTTGAAACCTGTTTGGTTTTGAAGGTTCCAGCTCAAGTCAGCCGATCCTACAATTAATTACCCAAGTTTGGTTGATTACCCAGTATAGTGTATTGCCCAATGGAAGCATGCGCCTATTGGTGCACCTCAGCTTAGACCCACTTTCCTCGATTGATTGTTTTTCCAAAATCCTTTAATTATCTTATGTTGAGACCAATCTCTCCTGTTGGTCGACTTCCCTTACAATAAAACCTCTTGTTTAGTACACTGTTTTGTATTTATGTTATCTTGGACAATCCTGTGTGCAGACCCCTTCAAGGAGGTCTTTTGCAACATTAACCACCTGATTTTAAGTACACTAAATTTATCTTACCATGCACCATTGGGTCGCCCAGGTTCCATCCAACCTAGGTTGGCTATTTCTTACTACTTGGTGCACCACGTATTTCCATTTTGGTTATTTTCTACCTTGTTAGCCTTCCTCAATCTAAGTTATGATTGCTCAAGCACCCTCTTCTGGTTTTAGTAACTTTTGTATAGTGACTAGTTCCCTGGCGTTGGACCTGTGCACTGTGCACCTCCACGTTGGGAACAGGAGAATTATAGACACTTTCCTTACAGTGAAGTTGTTTTCAATCTACAAACTGCTTGTAATCACCAATAACTTTAGTGAGATGCTCCTGCACTAGGGACTGAGTAGACTGAATGTGCTCGGCATGATTTGCGGCAGCTGGGGCCTTGGAACGCAGGCAGGGACTAACCAAAATTGAGAGATTATACCCTAACGTCGCTTCATATGGAGAAATCCCCATAGAAGCGTGAGTTCCGTTGTTGTAGGCAAATTGAGTGAGTGGAAGGTCTTTAGCCCAGGTATCCTGTGTGACCGCAGCATAGCAGCGCAATTACTGTTCTAAGATTTGGTTAACTTGTTTAGTTTTATTGGACTGGGGATGATATGCTGTGGAATGGAAGAGGGAAATTTTCAGAATGGATAAGAGCTCATTCCAGAACTGCACTGTGAACTGTGAACCACGGTCACTGATGATCTCCTGTAGAAGACCAAATATAGAAAATACATGGCACACAAAGAGACGAGCGCTTTCTTTTGATGTAATTGTGGAAAAACAGGGAATAAATAGGGAAAATTTGGTAAAATGATCGACCACCACCTTACCACCATAAACCCATTAGAACAGGGAAGTTCAACAATAAAATCCATGGCCACTAATGTTCATGGACCCTCCGCTAATTGTAACGGATGAGGAGACCATTTCATCCAGATTGATCTGACTTGGCCCGTGTGCAGGTAACACAATCAGTGATACAGGCTGGAACTTCTTTTGATAAACCCGCTCAGTTATACGTCCGCTTAATCAAATTGATACATTTCTTGTTTCCTGGATGGCCAATTGTGGGAGGATTCTGTTGCGCTCAAAACATCTCAGCTCTAAAGAGAGTAGGGACCCAAACTCGAGACTGAAAAATAAAAAAGACTCTCCACTAAGGAATATAGGGAATGTTTGTGAGTTTGAAGGGATAACAGATCAAATAACTCCACTCCTTTGGGGAAGGTCATTTGAGCTGCTAAAACCCGTGAAATGAGAGGAACATCAGGAGAAAAGTTGACTGATGAGACCGCGGGCAAACAATTGATAAAATTTGAGTGGATGGAATTATGGTAATAAGGTCCACTTTGTCTGAGACTGAGGGGCAGTGAGCTGGGTTGCAGCTAAATAAATTGGGAGCACGTTTTTCGCGCCTTACACAAATTCATAATTAAAATTGAAACTGCACAAATCCCAATAGGTACAAGCTTGCCTACGGGTTAATTTCTGTGGTTTGTGGAAATACAGAAAATCTTGGTGATCCATATGCATGTTAACTCATGCTGAGCGCCCTGTAACAGATACCGCCAATGAGTCAAAGACCATGCTATGGCTGCGCATCCCTTATTGTAGATGGCTCAGGATTGCTTAGTATATGAGAATTTCCAGGAAAAGTAGGTGACTGAATGTTCTAAACCATTGTGCTCCTGGAGCAGAACTTCCCCCACTGCCACGGATGAAGCATTACATGTAATTATATATGGTTTGGAGGGTTCTGCATGTTTTAGGATGGGGGGGGGTGATAAGAACACCTCTTTAATTAACTTGAACACCTGCTGGCACTTGGGTGTCTAACAAAAAGGTACATTCTTACCTGTGAGGGGGTGAAGTGGAGCGGCTAACTGGGAAAGGGCTGGGGAAAATATCTTTAGGAAAATAATGGTGCCCAAGAAACTTCTTAATTGTTTTGGGGTTGTTGGAGTTGGACATTTGTGGATGGCATCCAACTTGTTGGGGGGGAAATCACATAACTATCTTTTAGGACAAGGTTCCCAAGAAAGGTAACTTCCTCCTTATAAAACTCACATTTTGAAGGCTTGACAAACAGGACCGCCTTGTGCAAAGCAGCCACTACCGCTTCCAAGTCTTTTGCATGTTGTTTGGGATTTGAGGAGTAAACCAAGGTGTCATCAATATATGTGACCATGCAATTAAATTGCAAGTCAGGGGGTGGAAGGCGAGTTGGTAAGGGCGTACAGCTACCAACCTGAAGGTTGCAGGTTCGATTCCCGCCCTTTGCACATCGATTGGGGTGCCAGCCAAAGGAAGCTATTGGCGGTTAGTAGGTCTAATAACACGAAAACCTTACCCATGACGTAACCAGAAAAATTTGAGTCCTGATCCGGAGGTGGAAAAACTTTCTTTGACAGAGTTGACCCTGTCCAGGTTTCATGTCATTTCTTTCTTCCGGTAATGCCTGTCCCCTGGTCAGCTTGCCTCAGTCAAATAAAATAAATTGCAAGTCACCTAGCTCACTATCAATCATTCTTTGAAATGTGGCTAGTGCATTATTCAACCCAAAGGGCATTACACAGAATTAAAAATACCTCACTTTATTCAAAATGTGGTAAGCCATTCTCAATATTCCATCACTAATATTTGGTTGAAGGCAAAAACAAGGTCAAGTTCAGAGAACACACGAGACTTAGTGATCGCTTGTGATAGTTTGCTCCAGGGGCAAAGGGTAGGGATCATGTACTGTAATTTTGTTTTGGTGTCCATAATCCACGCAGGGATGGAGGGAACCATTGGCCTTATCGGCAAAAATGATGGGAGTTGCAATTGGTGATGTCTCTTTAGATAATAACCCTTTCTTAAGGATATTGTATGACTAGGTGTTAAGTGCAACCTCCTCCTCTGCTGTGTGTGGATACAGGAGACAGTTGATATTCACCAACTGTACCGTTGTTCAGAATCCTAAGTCAAATTTAGTGTGAGAGGGAAGATGGTCCGCCTTCTAAGAATCGAAAATACTTCAAGAGCGCATTAATTCTCTGGGAAAATCAGATGGAAGGCCCACAGGGGAAATGATGGAAGTGGTGGAGCTGCAGCCTTGAGTTTTATTAAGGGTATCAACTAAAAGAAATTCTCCCTTCATTTGATCATAAACAATAGACAACATATTTGATTCCAGGTGAATTCTAAAATGTTGTCAGCGTCACCATCTGACCCCCAAGATTACAGGAAACACAAGTTTGGCATTGCTGAAAACTGATCGAAAAAGCTAAACTGATGTTCCAAGAAAGGCATTGGCTATTGGACTAGATACGAGGTCTGGGAGTCTGATGAAGCAACCATCACTGAAGGACCTACGTCCAGGTCAGGCTCCAATTGTTGGGCTAGCTCAACGCTCATAAAATTACCCGCGGCTCTGGTATGCACCAAAGCCTCAAAGGAGATGTGGTGAGACCTAATACTAATCTTCATGGGCAATAAAAAATAGGCGAAGTTTTATTTATTGGTAGATTCAGTCATCTCCGCTGCAACTGAAGAGATGACAAGTAAATAAGGGGGAAGGTTGGGGGCCTTTTCAGGATTAAAGTTGGAAATAGTAAGGGCTTAAGAATTAGCTACTTCAATCTGGGCTTTTACTGATTCATTAATAGGTGAACCAGGATAACACGACTTGGGCGCATGGGTATTGACGAATTCTGAGGCCAGGAGCAATACTGTTCCAACGGTAAGGACTGAATCTGTGTTGTCATTGGGTAGTCTGATCATATAATTTCCCCCTATAAAGCGGGGAGCATGGCGAGGGGAGGCGTTGATGGTGGTCACAGCTTTACATATTTGATCCACTGTCCCCATAGGGGTGGACCAAACTTTGTGATGGGCAGAGGCAGAATCCAGCACTGATCTAAAAATTGCTTAGAGCATATCATTTAAGAACTTAAGTTCGGGAGCCTGTTCACAAAAGTTGTGATCAAAGAAGCCAAGATGGGGGATTTAGCCATAGTAGAAAGCAATTTGATTAAACGGTCTGAACGCGACACAGGGTTTCAAAGCAGCTGATGTTACTGTGACAAGAGAGGTAGAATCTCCCGCTTGTTAAGTAGAACAAAGAAGTCCTTGTACCCACCTATGGGCATCCCCTTCTACTGCATCCAGAAGGGCGACCCCTTGTTTGACATTGGATAGTGCAGCGGCATTATTAAGGGCAATAGCAGAACGCATTTGAACCAGCAAGGGCGTCAAGAACTTGATTAACAATGTCTTGGGAGGGAACACTCAGATTAAATTCTTGAACATTAGGTGAGGGAAGAGTAGTTATCCATGGGGCTCTGCTGCCCTGGAGGAGTTTTTTCAAGGTATTGCAAACACTACCCACAAAATGGAGAATGACAAACGAATAACAGAAAGCAAACTACTGACTGCACGTTCATTTGGTAAAGGGTAACCACAGCGGCGCCCAACTCAAAGAGAAGGGCGGAAATGTCAGGAAACAATGGTTGGTCGATTATGTCAGAAAAGTGGCAGAAGAAGTTTAGACTGGCCTGCAAGTCGGGATGTGTGATCACCCAAAAAGCAATCCAGAATGACAGTGGCATTGCCACTTGTACAACGGTGTATGAAGCTGCGAATTTGGTAACAATGTCTCATTGGTGTAGGACGAGCATGAAAAGAAACCTGGTAATGAACCAAACAGAAAAAACGCCAGACAGCGGGTATTGCTGCAGGGGATTGTACTACTGGGTTTACTACTTCAGGGTTACTGGTGGAAGGGTTCTACTAATGTAGAGACAAGGGGGCGGATCCTTTCTTGAAAGTGAGATATATGAGGCCACAGAATTTCGATATCTTGATAGAGGATAGCTTAAATAATGG